>OU426932.1:17608159-18208159 GCA_911387795.2 Apamea monoglypha | reverse complement strand
GAGTTCATGGCCTCTTAACTACTACGGTTTATTGTCTAGTACCTAAGTACCACGAGCTATACATAAATGGAAAAATTTATATTGAAATGCTAATGACGATAGTGTAGGTAGGTAAATCTCTAAGTCAAATATATAAAGTTTTATTTAGAAGAAAATTACGTATTTATATGTATAGTAACAGCCTACGACATTTTTAGAAACCATGATTGTTAGGGTTCCGTACCTCAAAAGGAAAAAACGGAACCCTTATAGGATCACTTTGTTGTCCGTTCTTCCGTCCGTCCGTCTGTCAAGACCCTTTTTCTCAGGAACGCGTGGGGGTATCAAATTGAAATTTATATCAAATGCTCAGGTCTACTGTCCCTTGGAGCTGTGAAAAAATCAAACTTCTAAGCCAACGCAATCAAAAGATACAGCCGTTTATGCCGCAAAGTTCCGCAAATTTTCGAAACTCGCAAGGGAATCAAAACATACAGGGTATTTCCCGTGAACTCAGAATCTTGTTGTAGAATAGGCGAAGCTTCTGACCACTTCTAACAGAATATACACAATACAGTCAGCATACAAGTATACAACACATAAACAACTAAATCCGGTTTTCAAACCGCGGGCCCCTAAACCTCTCCCGCGGTCGTCCAACGCATTGCGTCTATTCAATTGACTCGGGAAGCTGTGGGAGGACATAAAACCTTCTCTAAATGAACTTCCAACGACAATTAGTGATAAAAAAGCATGACGTAACGTAAAAAACTGGCCAGCAAAAAAAAACCCAACAAAAAAGTTGCAAGCGGAAAAAAACCAACAAAAAATTGTAGCTAGCCTAAAGTTCTACGAGAAAAAAGTGAACGAAAAAAATGTAAGTATGAAATAATGTAAGTATGGGCGCGGGCATTATGATAGCTCAGTTTTTGTATTTGTATGACGTCATCAGATTATGTGTATGTAAATTATAAGTAGGTATTACTCTTGTGTACTTTGAACCGTTTCTAATGTACTTAAAGATTGAAGAAATGATGATGGAGGCCATCTGCAGAAAATAGGAAAATACATCGTTACATAATTATTACATTATTTTTACATTTATACATAGGTAGAGTTATAACACAGGAAAGGGAAAATAAATTCCTACCTATCAGACGCTTATGTGAGATCGGTCGGAGGATGAATTTAAAGTTGTATTTGCAAATGCTTTTTTTTACACCTAAATAAGTTTTTCATTCAAGAGACGATTTGCGTAAAATATCTTATACGTAGGTGCATAAATCACATCATTATCGAAAGCAGTAATTCCCTGATAATATAATCCAATAAAACTATGGCCGTAACTAATGACTGTGATCAACGCACCTTATCTCGTTGACTTCAGGTTAAAAAGGCCGAAACCACGTCGGCCAGGCTCCGCTAACAAAAGCAGGCGATGTGATGGTGGGCACATTCATTAACGAGATTACTTGTTCCAATAAATAACGAGGGACAAAGCAACGAACACAAAGAGAACACACATGCAGGGAAACTTGCTTTCCGGATTTAAGAAGCGGAAAACAAAAGAGGTTCGATTTACTTGTGGGCAGGAGTGGAGCCAGTTGTAAGTATGGGAGGATTTCATTAGAATGTAACTAATAATCAGATAGAGGTATTTTCAGCACTTTCTGCACTATTTTGTAAATGCGTCTGATCTTGTCATAGACACGAAATGTTAATGGTAGGTAATGATTATGGAACATAAATGAATGAGTTTATTTTAAAGTAAATCCTCATAGTTGTAAGCGTTTTTCATAAAAATAATAAGTATTCTGGTTTTGTAGTCACAAAAAAAAAGTGAATGATTGTTAAACCATAATAGCATAAATCACAATCAGCGTTCAATCGATCTTTTAATATTTATCATGAGTTAGTAACCACCACCACCATGACCATTATTAGTAGAGTATTACCATTTCATTTTTTGTCATATTATTATAGCCTCCTCAAAGGAACGATGGATGGACTGTGTGAATGATGATATGGTTAGAAAGGGGGTGACTGCCGAGATGACGACTAATAGAGAAGTATGGAAGAAAAACACATGTTGCGCCGACCTCCAATAAATTGGGATAGTTGCAGGAGAGTGATGATGATATAATAGCCTCCTCAAATTCTCACCTTTGATAACCTAACCGGTTACAGGATCTAAATTTCGAAGAACAATAGGTGTAATTAGCTGTGCTCCGCGGTGCCACCCGCCTCGCTCGGCTCCTAAGGGTCGTAGCGTGATGTTTGCCTATAACCTTCCTCAAGAATTCTTGAAGTGATGTAACGGGCTATCGAATACAAAAAGAATTTTTCAAATCCAGGTTGTTCCAGAGATTAGCGCGTTCAAACAAACTTTATTATAATATTGCTATTGCTATATCAAATCCAGGTTGTTCCAGAGATTAGCGCGTTCAAACAAATATTGCTATTGCTATATCAAATCCAGGTTGTTCCAGAGATTAGCGCGTTCAAACAAACTTTATTATAATATTGCTATTGCTATATCAAATCCAGGTTGTTCCAGAGATTAGCGCGTTCAAACAAACTTTATTATAATATTGCTATTGCTATATCAAATCCAGGTTGTTCCAGAGATTAGCGCGTTCAAACAAATATTGCTATTGCTATATCAAATCCAGGTTGTTCCAGAGATTAGCGCGTTCAAACAAACTTTATTATAATATTGCTATTGCTATATCAAATCCAGGTTGTTCCAGAGATTAGCGCGTTCAAACAAACTTTATTATAATATTGCTATTGCTATATCAAATCCAGGTTGTTCCAGAGATTAGCGCGTTCAAACAAACTTTATTATAATATTGCTATTGCTATATCAAATCCAGGTTGTTCCAGAGATTAGCGCGTTCAAACAAATATTGCTATTGCTATATCAAATCCAGGTTGTTCCAGAGATTAGCGCGTTCAAACAAACTTTATTATAATATTGCTATTGCTATATCAAATCCAGGTTGTTCCAGAGATTAGCGCGTTCAAACAAATATTGCTATTGCTATATCAAATCCAGGTTGTTCCAGAGATTAGCGCGTTCAAACAAACTTTATTATAATATTGCTATTGCTATATCAAATCCAGGTTGTTCCAGAGATTAGCGCGTTCAAACAAATATTGCTATTGCTATATCAAATCCAGGTTGTTCCAGAGATTAGCGCGTTCAAACAAACTTTATTATAATATTGCTATTGCTATATCAAATCCAGGTTGTTCCAGAGATTAGCGCGTTCAAACAAACTTTATTATAATATTGCTATTGCTATATCAAATCCAGGTTGTTCCAGAGATTAGCGCGTTCAAACAAACTTTATTATAATATTGCTATTGCTATATCAAATCCAGGTTGTTCCAGAGATTAGCGCGTTCAAACAAATATTGCTATTGCTATATCAAATCCAGGTTGTTCCAGAGATTAGCGCGTTCAAACAAACTTTATTATAATATTGCTATTGCTATATCAAATCCAGGTTGTTCCAGAGATTAGCGCGTTCAAACAAATATTGCTATTGCTATATCAAATCCAGGTTGTTCCAGAGATTAGCGCGTTCAAACAAACTTTATTATAATATTGCTATTGCTATATCAAATCCAGGTTGTTCCAGAGATTAGCGCGTTCAAACAAATATTGCTATTGCTATATCAAATCCAGGTTGTTCCAGAGATTAGCGCGTTCAAACAAACTTTATTATAATATTGCTATTGCTATATCAAATCCAGGTTGTTCCAGAGATTAGCGCGTTCAAACAAACTTTATTATAATATTGCTATTGCTATATCAAATCCAGGTTGTTCCAGAGATTAGCGCGTTCAAACAAATATTGCTATTGCTATATCAAATCCAGGTTGTTCCAGAGATTAGCGCGTTCAAACAAACTTTATTATAATATTGCTATTGCTATATCAAATCCAGGTTGTTCCAGAGATTAGCGCGTTCAAACAAACTTTATTATAATATTGCTATTGCTATATCAAATCCAGGTTGTTCCAGAGATTAGCGCGTTCAAACAAATATTGCTATTGCTATATCAAATCCAGGTTGTTCCAGAGATTAGCGCGTTCAAACAAACTTTATTATAATATTGCTATTGCTATATCAAATCCAGGTTGTTCCAGAGATTAGCGCGTTCAAACAAACTTTATTATAATATTGCTATTGCTATATCAAATCCAGGTTGTTCCAGAGATTAGCGCGTTCAAACAAATATTGCTATTGCTATATCAAATCCAGGTTGTTCCAGAGATTAGCGCGTTCAAACAAACTTTATTATAATATTGCTATTGCTATATCAAATCCAGGTTGTTCCAGAGATTAGCGCGTTCAAACAAATATTGCTATTGCTATATCAAATCCAGGTTGTTCCAGAGATTAGCGCGTTCAAACAAACTTTATTATAATATTGCTATTGCTATATCAAATCCAGGTTGTTCCAGAGATTAGCGCGTTCAAACAAATATTGCTATTGCTATATCAAATCCAGGTTGTTCCAGAGATTAGCGCGTTCAAACAAACTTTATTATAATATTGCTATTGCTATATCAAATCCAGGTTGTTCCAGAGATTAGCGCGTTCAAACAAATATTGCTATTGCTATATCAAATCCAGGTTGTTCCAGAGATTAGCGCGTTCAAACAAACTTTATTATAATATTGCTATTGCTATATCAAATCCAGGTTGTTCCAGAGATTAGCGCGTTCAAACAAACTTTATTATAATATTGCTATTGCTATATCAAATCCAGGTTGTTCCAGAGATTAGCGCGTTCAAACAAATATTGCTATTGCTATATCAAATCCAGGTTGTTCCAGAGATTAGCGCGTTCAAACAAACTTTATTATAATATTGCTATTGCTATATCAAATCCAGGTTGTTCCAGAGATTAGCGCGTTCAAACAAATATTGCTATTGCTATATCAAATCCAGGTTGTTCCAGAGATTAGCGCGTTCAAACAAACTTTATTATAATATTGCTATTGCTATATCAAATCCAGGTTGTTCCAGAGATTAGCGCGTTCAAACAAACTTTATTATAATATTGCTATTGCTATATCAAATCCAGGTTGTTCCAGAGATTAGCGCGTTCAAACAAATATTGCTATTGCTATATCAAATCCAGGTTGTTCCAGAGATTAGCGCGTTCAAACAAACTTTATTATAATATTGCTATTGCTATATCAAATCTAGGTTGTTCCAGAGATTAGCGCGTTCAAACAAACTTTATTATAATATTGCTATTGCTATATCAAATCCAGGTTGTTCCAGAGATTAGCGCGTTCAAACAAACTTTATTATAATATTGCTATTGCTATATCAAATCCAGGTTGTTCCAGAGATTAGCGCGTTCAAACAAATATTGCTATTGCTATATCAAATCCAGGTTGTTCCAGAGATTAGCGCGTTCAAACAAACTTTATTATAATATTGCTATTGCTATATGCTTTAATATATTAAGGACGTATAACGATTCTATCTATCTTCACCATGATTATTTGTATTTCCTTATCGGTGGGTATATACCTAGCTGTTTATAAGTACATACTTCAGTTTCCATGGACTGCGTAAAAACTTGTCTTGTACAACACCATTACGTAGCCCCTGAGCTGACCCTCGCGCGCCCATGGGAAGGTGGCCAGCTGATAACACAACCCTATGGGTAGTGTGTGGCTTGCTTTTTGTGTCCTTCGACAAGATAATATTGTTGATAACTTTCAGTGAGTTACGTCATCGACGGCCACTCGTTAAAGAAACGATACCAAGCGATGTCCCCCGTCCCCCTCCCCCATTGTTACGTTGAAAACTAAACTAATGTTGCTTAATGCTCAAACTAAATTAATTAATAATTTATAAAAATATCAAACAGTAAACTGTTACTGTTCCTGTACCTACTGAGGTATAGGTCATGTTTGGTTAGTTAAGCAATAACATTATTCCTCGAAGACTGAACGGAAAATGTCATTTACCTAATCCTTAAAGATATCTCACAATTGTAAACAATATCCAGGCATGTTCATTTACAAAAAGTTTAAGCAGAAAAACACAGTACCTACCTAACTACCGATTGTAACTCGATACTGTCGCTATGTTCATACTTATAGCGATGAGGTAACTCACTGACTGACACTGACCGTGAATTCAGTCAAGGTCAGCGAATGACAGTCGAGTATTATGGACACTGGACAATACCGACACTGGACAATACCGACACTCAGCAGGTAATGTTGTAGCTAAGTAAGTGTTTCGGAATATTAGACATGCTTCACGATTCAATTACATTACGGATTCAAATATTGTGGAGAAAGAAATCTATTGAGAATTTATACACCTAAATGTACTGGGCAAAGTTTTTAAGACATCGCAAATAAACTGAAGTAGCGTAGCAAGCACACATCTGCACAACGTACAATGTACAGTGTACAGTTAGGGAAATTAATGACACCCCACGTCAATTTGGCGTGTTAGAGCCATTCTATACATACATTATACATATGTCAAAGAATGAAAGTTGTGATTTGAATATACAGACATTTTAATAATAACTTGTATGTGTGTGGTGCAAACTGTTAATTTAGGTTGTTATTAAAAAAAAATAATAAACAAATTTTAATTTGGTAAGTACCTAGTCAATTTGCATAACTATTAATATCTCTCATTTTTCCTATAAACATAGCCGAGGGTAGCTAGATCACAAAATAGGAAAGCCAAAAGCTACAAAAAAATATGAGATAAAAGCATAAACAATCACTAGCTCTGCTAGTATTTTCTTCATCTATCGTGCACTGAAAACTCGACATCTGGCAATAATTGGCAACCGCGAGTCTTGCTCGCCCCTTGCAGAGCGTGAACATACCCAGTCAACATGGCCGACATCGCTGACGTCACGCATCAGTGGGTACTAGCTAGGTATCATTAGTAAGTGATACAAGTTGTAAGCTAAAGCTCCGTGGTGAGTGACGTCATCGAAGCTTCGGTTGGCAACATTAGCGGTCGATGGTTTGCAAGCAAGTTATCTGTGTGCTTTTATAAATTATTGTACGATCATTTTGTAATGAACTTGGGTGGCTTGAGTAGGCTCATATTCAGTCTAAATGTCACCTGCAAACAATAGACTGTTACCTACTTACAATTTACTTAGAACACAAAAGTTTAAAATTATTGGTAGGTAAGTAAGTTGAAAATCTTAAATGTCTGTTGACGAGTTTGAACCATTCAGAATAATGAGAGAAGCACCGCAGGAAAGGATCATCTATGAACTTAAGCTACGCTGAACCTGAAAGTCATTTTCAGGACTTATTAGCACTGAAATCGGCAATTCGCCCAATTCAAAAGACAATTTTCCAAATGAAGATCAATAATGATTCAATATTATTTACAACCGTGCGCGAGATAAGACTTTTTTATATATTTTCTGTTAATAGAAAAACATTACAACCAAACCCTCGCCAATCTACTTTTGACAAGGCTGTCAAACTGCCAAGCATCACCAACTAAACACTCAAACAATGAAGCCACGCCCGGGAATCGAATCTCCGGCCCTCCATCAGTTTTTTCCCTGTGACCTGTTGGGGGAGTATTATTACGCACGTGAACAAAGGAGAAATGCTATTTTGGCTTTAGAAACACTTAGGTGATTGATTTTGTGATATAATGGAGTTTTTGAAAGTTGATTTGATTGGGTATCGGTGGTATTGATAGTTAATTAACTAAACAATCTTCATGGAGATTGGAAACTAATCAATAGTCGTACGAAGAGGGAACGGGTTAGTGAAGTTCTGGGCGTGATAGCTATGAGCAGGGAGCGCGTCAGTCTGTGTCGGTCGACTTACAATATTACAATATTGTTCAGGAAATTACCTATAAGTATGCTATGGTCTGTCTCAAGCAAAAATTGGTTCATTTAATAAATTTATCATTTTTTCAATTTTTGAATTGAACTGAATTTATGAGATGCAACTGAAATTACCCATAAAATATTATGTTTCATTATAGGTACAGGATGGCTGGGAGCAACTGGATTAGAGTTGCCGAAAATGGAGTTGAATGGTGTGCAATAGGAGAGCCTTTGTCGAGCAGAGGACTGCAGCAGGCTGGTGATGATAATCATGTACGTTATTTCAGTTTCAGGTTACAGGAGGTAAGGTTTGTTGTAAGTAATGAATCCGTCAACCAAGCGGTTCCAGATAAAGTCGCTTTTCGTGTCTGTCTGTGTGACCTCGTTGTTCTTCTAAACTACGCAACGGATTTTGATGCAATTTTCACCATCATTTAGAGCTTTTATTCTGGAAGTTTTATTTTTATTTTATTTTATTTATATATTTTATTTTATTTATTTTTATTAATATTTAACTTAAATACTTATACCTAGCAGAAATCTCGATGTTTTGACATGTCGTCTCATAGTAAGTTTCACCCGTGCGACGCAGGGCGGGTCGCTAGTTTATGGTAATGAAAAGAATAGCTGATATAAACGTACCTACCTAGATGCGACATAGACATACTCACAACCATTTTATTATCCGTCTACCTAGCGATATAGCCTGTGTTTCTAGACCCAAGCTATACATCACCACGTCAGTAGGTACCTAACTATATCGGTACTTACTTTACTTACATAATGTCAGTCCAACAAAACACTCACAAAGATCGTTCTCGACCCAAAATAAGTCAGTTATTCATTTCATACCATCTTTCTCATGTTTTCTTGCTCCGTTTGAGATGAAACAAAAAATACTAAAACACATGCTCCTTACTAAGCTGTAATGGCCGTTCACACGTAATAACTGTCTTAACTAACTCTTTGTCCATCTATAAATCCTGTATGATTAATATCTTCACAAAAACTACTAAAATGTACACAAATATCAACCTTATGTAAACGCAGTAAGGACGGCTATCGATTAGTTGTGTCACTTAGGCCAATTAATGAAATAGCACATGTATCGTTTGTATGGCGATAAGTACTAAAGTTTTTCGCGTAAGCTGCGATCAATAACTTGTTTACACTGAGGAAAATTTAACTTTACGGCGCACCAAATAAGGTTGAAAGTTCCTTGTATGTAGTCCAGTGCTTTCATTCGCTTGTTGCCAAGCGCGTTGCGGGACGAGCAGCAAGGGATCGGCAACCTTTGATTAGGCCAACCTGGTCTAGGACTTGCACATTTTAACACGGCTCCCGGCGAATTTATGGTTTTCTTCAAATAAGTGAGGTAAGTTATCAAAAGTTACGAGATAGAATACGATACGAATTTCACAACTGACACAACTATAGCTTTCTTCGTATTCGGTAGTTGGCCTTTCATAAAATAAATTGGTTTATTATTTCTTTCAGCTAGTATGGTAATGCTTTATCTTATGGCCTTGATTTTTTTTCTTTCACGTTCTTCAATGAAGCTTTGATAAAATACAAAGCAGACTGATAAATATGCTAATTTATTTATCAAACAAAAAAGGGAATTGGAGTAGAGATATCGGCTGGACTACTTATCAATCGCATTTGTATCATTTCAATCAACAAAGTATTATTAAACACATCGTAACAGTTACCTATTCTAACATAATAATAGAAGAAATAAAGTAAAAAGGTTGGCAACTCGCGAACGCTGCCATAAATGCACTCGCTAGCGCAACGGGGCTATTATCCACACGAAAACTGGATCGACATAACATCCTTTAAACATTACTTTTTAAATTAGACCTTGTTCCGTAGGTAGTAAGGACGACGGATGTGTATATTTCTTTGTGAAGATCGATGTCGGTTGCGCTGTTTCGCTGCCGCGCGTGGAATTAACCGCATGTGCGCCTGTGTGAGTGTGTGTCCGTGTCGATGAGCCGGGAGCTGCGAGAGTGTGCGTCGGAACACTGCTTCGGTCACGTAGGCTCGTTTAAAGTGCTGCCACTAAGGAGTTTTTAGGACATTTTGGCGTGTAATCTGCTTTTCTTTGTTTGGGAAATCGGTTTTCGTTGGTTTTCCTTGATTTTCTTGTGGTTTTGAAGAGTTTTATACACGTAGGCTTTCGCTAGAGTGTTTGAAAGTGTGTGGTGTCATTATTAGCCTGAAATGTCAAAAAAAGATATTGTCCCTTAAAATCATGAAATAACTAAAGCAATATCTCTATTCGCTTTTATTAACCTAACCAAGCCCTGTTTTACTATCAAAACAAACATCATCCAAGAACTGCTATCTACCAAAAATGTCCACATTGCTCCCGTGGAAACGCACATAGCAACAGTTCGCGTCAGCTGTGGCGGAGTTTGCCGAGCGCTGGCGGAGATAGCCGAGCGAGTACGATTGATTGGCCGGTACCCTGTGAAAGTACTGTTTACTTCTGAAGCTAGTAAAGGACTAAATTCGATTATTTATTTACTTTACATGCATTCTATATTATCTACATACAGAATTTCATAACTCCAGGACTGACACAATAGAACAGTTTCTATAGAGTTACGAGTACCTACACAATGTCCATGTGTGTGTAGGTACTTGTGTAGTTACTTTCTTTGTTGGAAATCAGAAATAGAAAAGAGTTCATATTGTGTGAGGTTTCTATCGTTTCAGTTTGGCTGTATACAGTAATACCTTTATGAATAAACGGAGCTTTTGATGCAACTCACCCTTTTTATTGTAAGTTATAAATTAACGATAAGGGATATAATAGGTAGGTGGGTTGTACAACTTGTAGGTACTACTTACCTACCTAGTTATTTTCTTAATAGTAGAGTAGTCAAGTAGGTAGGTAGGTAGGTAGGCAACTACTTACCCAATATGATGATTCATAACAATAAACTTATCATAGTTATCATTTATCATACACCAAACATCAAACAACTCTTAAAGAGGTGGGCAGAGGTGCAACTATATACAAAGACTCCAGAATATTCTAACTCCAGTAAAAATGCCTAATTGGTATCTACTACAAAATTGGCAACTTACCTTGGTAAAAAAACTTCCCATTTTCGCACTATGAATTACTGTAGGTATTAAAAAAGGATAGTCTAGGAGACAGGCTTCAAATCTTTAACATTATTTCGATTGGATTAGACAGGAACTATCGTCTTTATTATACGATCTAGAGAATGATGGAGTCCTCCTGATGATCAGACGGGCTTGCAAGGTCACGAAGGGATGGGAGAACCGGGTGCATTTGTATGCAAAGTCGATGGAGGGACAGATTTACAGTAGAGATTCACTCTTTGTTAGGGAGGGTCTGACGTCAAGTTTTAGAAGTTTTTGATGCAGAATGACTTTCTGACTTATTTACTTTCAAGTCAGTTTGTGATGCCAAAGAGAATTAGAAAATTCATTAGAAGCAATGAATCTTTTATCAATGTAGTATATAATGTTTTTGCAGAAGTCTCATTTGCAGACTAAACCCACCAGAGGGGTAATTATTTTAAGAACGTTCATAGTCTAATCTCAGCCTCAATCTCTCAAAAATACCTCTAATATCCCTATATTTTGTGTATTGGTGGTCACTGAGAGTATTGAGACTAGAGATTGCGACTAGATTTCGAACGTTTTTAATTACGGGAATTGACCTTCAGGTTTTTATTTGTCAAGCATATGTACTGTAAAGTTATTAAGTGAGCATTCATGAAACTAGATTTTCGAAGCTTGGGATTTATCACGACAATCATCTCTGTGTATATTCGTTCAAAGATTCAACAGAGAGGTGAGTCTTAGGCTCAAGTTAGTATAAACGGAAGTGTAAATAACATAATAACGTAAAACTAGTAATCCTAGTATTCCCACATAAATAATAATAATAACAGCGAAATAGGCAAGTAAACTTAACAGCCATACTTACGCAGAAAGCCTGTAATAAATAGTAGTGCGGCAGCTTCCCTTGGAACCTGTTCAGGGCATGGTGCTTGCACTTGCACCCGCGCCGGTAGCCTGCGGGACGACCGGACCACGCGATTGGATATATATTTATATGTTATTAGTAAGTATGTATAGCTCTTCTGTTGTGATAGATTTTTGGACAAAAGTGACCATGTTGCACTTTTTAAAAGAGTGTACTAGGTTTTTGCCGCCTTCAAAACGTTTACCGATGACTATGAAAATCTCCTAAATCAACAATGGACATACGCAAGCTTCCATATTTTTTTAAAGATGCTGCTTCTAATCATGACGTGACCATCTTCGTTTTATGTACGAGGTCTTGATGACAAGTACCTTCCTTAGGTTCCTAAATCCTGCAATATTTCGTTCAAAAGCTCAAATTTTCTAAGATAAGATTGAATCTCGAACGGTACAAGTCAGTATACTTGGTCGTCTCCTAAAGCCTTTTACGAACGATCTAATCTATAGGAGTACCAGTCTGAAACCGGTTGCGTCTATACGCTGCACGTATGTCCGGTAGCTACCTACTGCCTGCCTCGCAGCTCGCTGTGCGGAACGCGGAGGAGAGCACAGAAACAAAGGAAATAATATTACGAGACGAATCTTTATTTACAGCATCGAGGATCTCGATGTTACTGGACGCGTTCATATGTGTCTTGTCTTGGTAAAATGACATTGTTGCAGAATTATAAATTGCGTTTTTGAAAAGTGTGTCTTTGACAATGAACAGACCGTCTGTGTGCTCTAGTTGCTAGCCATTGTGGTGATGCTATTCGATTATAGAGGTTTCAATTTCAATAGCACGACTGTCGGAATATGTAAACTCATAGGCCAGAACGTTTAAAACAAAGAGAGGAAGGCAAATTGAACAATTTTTCAGCAACGATTCCTGCGTTAGATAAAGCTTTACAAATAAAAGTTCTAAATCACAGTGCATTGTTCTCAAAATTAACTGGAACGACTTTCACTCGCCATTAAAACAATAGGTAGCGAAACCGAATAGAAAACACCATAAAACATGAAACCGACAGCCCATACGGACCATACGGCTGATAAACACGAGATGAGAAACAACACCATGCACATGGCCATAGGCTTTGCATCTCTTACGCCCACTCATTTTCCCCCACCTTCATCTATGTACGAGGATGTTGCTTTATGAGCGAGTGATTGAAAGAAAACAAGCTAGAGGTATCTCTGAATTTTCTTAACCAATGGGTTTTTAAAAAATCTTCAATTTCAAGTCAAAAAAAGGGCACGAACAAAACGGCAGCAAGCAAAAGGCCCCAAATGAATATGTTTCAGCTCCTTCAAATTAAGGTGTATCACTGGCATAACACGAAAAAAAAATCCAACGTACATAATAAACAAGTCACCGAAATAATTTAATGCACACGAGTATAGATAACATACAGGCTCCACTACGTTACCGTATAACTCTTTGGAACCACAAAAAGTATGTAAGCACGGCCCTGTTATCTGACTGGTCCCCATAAAAGTTTATGGTGTATATTCAACCCACGTTCCGAAGGGGCCGGCCAGAGAGCGATGGTAAATAAAATAAATCTCACATTCTATGCGGTAAAGGGTTCCACTATTGTCTTTGTGTCATTGTCTCGGAGACAGTATTATTATTGTGTTACGAAATGTTGGTAGTCATGTTTAGATTTCATTACAATTACATAATAATATGCGACGGCTTTGCTTGGATTCAGTTTCAGAGAAATTGTTTTGAGTAGACGTTCGTAATAGTAGCATCAGGTAGTAGGTATTATTGAATTGCCAATACACAAAGAAAAGCTGTTGTTCGCGTTTTAGTGAATAACGAAAATTTTGTACGAGCGATACTAATAACGAATAATAATAAACACATTTTAAATGACAGCGCAGTAAAAAACATAAAAGTAAATTGTTTTATTTGCCGCATTTGAAATTACGACATCCGTTGACTTTGATAAATTACTGTAGTAATAAAACTATTGTATTGTATTAATATGGATGAAAGGAAATGAAGATAATTATTAATTTACGTGATTGGTATTATGTTTTATGTAATATGTGTATGGTTGATCTTCTTTACGGTATGAACAGACGCCAGCAGGTCAAGGTACCCGAAACTGTCAAATTTTCCCAATCAACCTTGAACCTTAACACTTTATCGATAAAGTTGAAAATCTATTAAAGAAATTTGACAGATTGTAGTACCTTGATGTGCTGGCGTCTGTACCTACGGTCTGCTGTGAGGACATTAACGAGGACAGAACAATGAGCATAACAATAATTCTAATTATTGCACTTTAGAGCAATGTGTTAACTTATAAATTATCTTCACCTACTCGCCCCTTCGTTATACCCGGGGCCCAGGACTGCTCTGACTTTCGCAGTATGTTAATATGAAACCACTTCCCGTGGCCACTTAACATCTTTTGACACAAAAAGTAAGCCTCACTGTTAAATTGTAAGCTTCCTGCCTTTTGGAGAGCTCAACTGAAATACTTTGTTGCTGCAAATGAACGTCGCTTTTCGTTTTGGCAACACATGTTGAATTTTGAACACAATCGAGTAAAATTAGGACAACCGCAACAGTGGTATTTTTTGTATTGAAAATATGTTTTGTGTGAAATTTGGATATTGTGCAAAAGTATTTTAAATATACTTGCTTATTCAACTTGTTTAGTCCTTTTTGCACCGAATCGAATAAATACGTAACTAATCGCACCATTGATGGAAACGTATTATTACTGGGCAGTTGCTTGATTCCCAAACTACAATCACCCTATGATTTCGTCATCCATCTCCGAGATGTAGCGACAGTCAATTATGACCTTTAAGCCTGTCGTCACAAAGTTCACACAAGTAATTGCATCTCCTGCCTTGTAGGGGTGCTGGGGCTATGATTACGTCATAATTTTGCCCCTTTTTTAGGGAAGAGAGAGGGATGTACTCGCAGATATAGGTGTCTCGCTCTAAACATGGAAAAGTACTGAAGTTCTTTGTTCGAGACGGGGTCGAAGTCAGGTTTTTTGAGGAATGGATTAAGTTGCGTCACACACATATGATTTTTGATATTCCTTTGTTGCCAGACAGAACTTTCATCATGGAGAGTACTTTATTGTTATCAAAAACCCCCTAAAAGTATGCTGGTTTTAGATTATGGTAATATTACATGGGTTAGTCGTAAAGCGTCCCATGAATAAAGAACATAATGTAATCAATATTTCTTGTCCTTCTCTTGTACAAGCCCTTGCCTCTTGATGTGTGTAACGTATGGGACAGATATCGACACGCCTAGCTTTTATTGAATTTGTCCGAGATATTTATAGAGAATTATTGAAGATGGAGGAAGGCGATAAAGATGTTCACAGCTGTTTGTGTGTGTGGGGCGGTTTGTAATAGAATGTGTGTGAGGCGGTCCATCGGGAAGTGGCCCGCTGTGGGGGACCACGTGCTGACTATAGTAGTCGCTATGCTAACTTGAGTACGAATACCTACTGTATGTGTTATTTTCAGTTTCAGCTCAAATCAGGGAAAAAAGTCTACAGTCCATTGTTCAAATAGCTTCAGAACTTTGATTCGGGATGTTAAACTAACGTTATTCTGTTTCTAAATTAAATTAATGATACAACTACATCAAAGAAGCGGTCTTCCAGACATAAACAAGAACAATAGCTGAGGTCACAAGTTCGATACCCGAGCGAATCAAAGTGGTTTTCAAACAATTCCAGCTTATCTACGGGTCGATCAGTAATTGTTTCTGTGGTAAGATTAATAGCGTTGTGTTTCGATTCGGAAGACCCCGGATCTACGGGGTCTGCCGGGTCCATGGGACCCGGGTGTACCGGAGGTGGTGATTTGGAAAATCAAAGCGTTAACCCGAAGAGGAAAGCGTTACTGTGAAGAAACCGGTCATGCGAACAAATTTTAACTAGGATAACCTTTGCTAGTCATTATTGTAGTCGGTAGTACAATCGACAGTCACGTATGGTGTCACATCATTGACAGAGCCTATATGTCATATTGCAGTAAATGGGTGAGTGGTTTTCGTAGTTCATCAAAGTGTCACCACACTTATCACTAACCTGTGGTTGATTGTACTAACTAGGCATTGTAATCAGTGCTGCAGTGCAGGCAATACTCACTCAATTATGCAGTGCGAGTTTTTTTAATTGAATCGAAGTTCGAGTGTTGCTTAAGTTATCGAATATATTCGAAGTATTTGAGTATTTTGTATTTTTTAGACTCGGTTTTTTTTTTGGGCAGCTCTTATTTGGCTCCGCATCGCTGCCAATGCGGTCAAGGCGTCGACTGCGTCGGACACCATGGCTTATCCTGCAGTAAAAACGCAGGCCGGATAGCATGGCACGCCAGCATCCATTGATGCTGGCGAATGATATCATCCGTCGTGCTCTTGTCACCGCCGCTTGCCATTGGGTTCTAAAACAGCTGGCACTCCAGCTGTTTTAGAACCCAATGGTTCACGATGGGAAGAGACCAGACGGAATGACCATAATGCCTTGGAAGGTAGGTAGACCTTTGGTGTGGGATGCAACGTGTGTGGACACCCTTGCGCCATCCCATCTTCCAAGCACGGTGGGCTGTGCTGGGATGAGACGGCTGCTGCAGGTGCAGAAAACTTCAAACGGCGTAAATACTTGGAGTATTTACGCCGTCTCTTTGGAACTTATATTATGTTCGAACCGTTTGGGGTTGCAAAAATCAAAAATCAAAATCTTTATTCAAATTAGGCGGAGAATCAGCACTTTTTTTTTAGAACGTAATAAAAAAAAAAAGAACAGTCCCCCAAAAACGCTCGCCCTTCACCACTTCTTTAGCAGACAAACACTAGGGCCATGGGGTCCCCTTTGGGGTCGCGGGCGCATAGAGTGGGGACTCTGTCCACCTACCAAGTGACCCCAGGGAAGAGGCACAGTGGTCAAGTGCTGCCGTGCATAGCGAGGCTTAGGGGAGGCCGCTTTACAGTCTCCCCAGGGATGTGCCTTACAGGCGCTGCGTAGGGGTGGTTCCGGAATTGATCTTTTAAGAGGAACCGGGACCACCCCTATGAGCGGATGGTGATCACCGGGGTGGTTTTAGTGAGGTAAAAATCCCACACTCCCCGACCTCAATTCCCGGAGGGCGGGTGCCTTTCGAAGGTTTACCCCCGAAAACGAAAAAAAAAAAAAAAGGGCCATGAGGTCCGAGGGCACACTTAGTATTTCGAGACATCGCCAAGCGGTTGGTCGACTCTTCACGAGACCTAAGCTGACCAAGGGCTGGCCTATTTTTTGGCCAAATAATCGGCATTGCCATGCAACGTGGCAATGCGGCCAGCCTTTTGGGCACGTTTCCTATTGACAGCGATACGGACGAATATTTTGATGCAATTTGATTATTTCCCCTCCTTTTTATATACTTGTACATACATATTATTATTTTAAGACTGTTAGCTTTTTAAATTATGTAAATATGTAATTAAGTAGACCGTTTTTTAATGATTGCAAGTTATTTTTGATACTTAATTAAATTTTTGTTCATTATAATTACGTAGATGTATATTAAATTACGTGACCTACATTTTGAAGTTCCCTACTTCTAATGATACATAACAATCATCAAACATTTCATTAAGTATCAAAGATAACATGTACTAATTAAAACATGCATAACCATTTTACCTTTCAATGTTTCAACAGTCTGAAAGCAAGTTTTGACAAAATAAAATTAGGTAGGGTAAAATAAATAACTCACGACTAAAACGACTAGTCTCTCGGGAATCGAACCCAAGTTTATAAACAACGTTCAATAACATGGTCTTAAGTAAAACAACAGCATTATGGTAAACAATACTTATTTATTATTCGTGAACTGTAAATCTTAGTAATTATTGAAAGTATAGGTATCCCAGGTAAGTATCAAAAAGTTGTTCGGATGGCGCGCGCGCGCGCGCTACCTACCGCTATACCGCGCGCTGCCCTTTAGAGTTTTATTTACATTGTTGTTTTAAGTGAAACAAGTAAATTTACTATTTTTTTAAATCTCATTGGGTTAGATAGAAATAATGATTTTATACAGTTTACAGTAAAAAAAAAATGCAGAAAAAAACGTAAAAATAAAGAAAAAGCCGACGAAAAATTTCAAGGCTCCAGAATCATGTACTGAATCTATGGTAAGCGGTTGCGCGTCGATGGCCTTGCCACCCTGTATATGTCTAGAGGAACGTTCTCATTAGTTATCATCCGACTGCGACATAGAGACAGTTATGATTGTGATAAATCAAAGTCCATGGTATAGGGAGTGTTAGTGCTGACGTGCATCTCACAGAAGCACGTGGTGCAGTAGGCGGGCGAACCCTCGCACGCGACGCACTCGAACAGCGTACCCGTGCGCCGCTTCCTGAGCCGGCATGACTTGCAATCCTTCCTCAGCACTTCGTTCACGATCCTCACAGTGCCATCCTTCTCTTTCTTCTCCCGCAGCCTGGTCCTAGTGATCTTTGTCAGCGCGTGGTTCAGTGCCAGCGGCACCAGCGGGTCATGAATGGGCGGCGTCGGCTTCGGCGGCGGCAGCATAGCTTTCAACACCGCCAGCCTGTACTCGTAATAACCCATATTTTTCTTAAAACCAGAGTAGTTGTTAAACAAATGAAAGGCATTGCTCATGTATATCTGCAGAGCGTATATGAACACCTTCTTGTACCAGTGCATCCGCTTCCTGCTGCACGGCATGTACGTCATCAGCTGGTCCTGCAACTCGGTGCCAGTCATGAACTTCGAGAAGTGTGCGAGAGCCGTAGGTCTGTGGTGTAGTGTGCCATTCCTTTCTATAACTTGATGAAGCTGGTCTTTAAATTCCGTTGTTATGTAAAGAATAGATTTATGGTGTCGCCATTTCCCAATGTGCACACCGTTTGAGAAGAACGATTTGTTGTTCGTTACTTGTACATCCCTAAACGGATTATGTCTGGTCTTTTTGTTTAAAGTTCCAGTGCAGTACGTCTGGTTCTTCAGTAGCGTGAGTGCCAGTTTGTACGAGCTGTAGTATCTGTCCATGTACACGGAGTGCCCCCTGCCCAGTTTGTCCGCTAAGAGATCCTCAACTATACTTCCTGTCGTGACTCTGTAGATGTTATCGGTACTCTGTCCCACATACACCTGAAATTTCACCACTATGCCGTTGGGTTCCGCAAGCTTGAACAAGTTGATAGCATTCCTGTGTCGCCGATGGTCGGTGTACTCCTGGCGCACCAGGCGACCGTGCCAAAACACCATGGACTTGGCGATAAGGAGCTCCTTTCCTGGATAGTAGATTTCCTTCATTTTTTCATTAAAATTTTTGATTATAGGTCTTATTTTGGCAACATTATCTTTCTCCGAATGCACGTGAGTATTGGGATTCAATGATCCAAAATTGAGACAATTTAATATCAACATGAAGCGATTTCTTGTCATAAATCTAGAGAAACAATTAAAATTAAATAAATAGTCTCCTTTCCAGTAGTCACTGAGTCTGTTGGTACGGATGGTGCCCGTGTGGATGAGGAGCGCCAGGAACGCGATCAGTTCCTCTCGCGTGACATCTTTCCAAGCTCTAAACCTAGATTTAGGAGCTAATTTTTTTTTGTTCAAGATATTTGTAGCGTATTTATTTGTTTCGTTTACTATCGTATCTAATATTTGGTCATTAAGGAGCCAGCGGAAGGTATCGTAAGGTACTTTAGGCGGTGGTATCAGTAATTCCCTTTTCTTAGTAAATTTAAGTTTTTTTATGGATGATTCCTCAGACCATACTGGTCGATTTTCATTCCACCACGAATTATCATTACCAACGTTATCACCATCGAGTTTCCGATCATCTACCTGTCCAGTGCCCGGCGGGTCATCGTCACTAATGTATTCACATCCGGAGTCACTCTCGCTGTCGTCACCGTACTCCATGTCACTCTCTGCTGAGAACGCGTCGTCATCGCTACTCATAATTTCCATGCTCTCATTGTTTTCCAATCGCAGACGATTTTTTGGTCTTTTATCAGGGCACGTGGCAGATAATTTTGTCTCTGTTTTCATGCGTTTATTTGGAGGAGGACTTGAAGAACTATGAGGATTCGTGGCGGGCTGCTTCACATTCGAAGGGTCTTCCTGGTGCTCCGCATCAGCAGCCCATTCCGATTGAGTCGGTACTTCCATCTTAAAATCCAGCTCACCATCTTCATGTTCCCCTTTAATAATTTTGTACGGTACCGGATCGCCAACTTCAGAAAATTCAAGTTTAACCGCATCACTATCACTATTCAAGTTGAAGTCCTCTGGTTCAATTTCAAACGAGTCTGGGTTTTCTGTTTTGATCTCCATACTATCCGTTTTGCAAGTAACGAACACAACTTCGATATAATATTGCAGAGATAACGCGAGTGCGCCGACGTTTGTGTTGCTGGAGGTCGCGTGGCGCGGGAGGCGCGAGAGGTGCGCGCGCGGGGGGGGGGGGGGCGGAACGGGGCGGCAACACGTCAACGCGTTGCGGCGGCCGCGTCAGACTGAGGTGTGGAGTACACGGCGCGGCACGTCGGGCGGCGGCTTTCTTCCTGCACTCACAAACATGCATATCGACGCACACTAGAAACTGCTTAAGAGATTTATAGATCTATAGACGCAATGCACACAAAATAAGTTGCCATCATTTATTTGTCCTTCAATCACAATTGGGCACTTAGGCCTGGTTGCACCAGAAATCACTAAACGTAGGTATTTGAAACATAATTCTGTCCCTGTCATCTTCAAACGATGGACAGAAACGGAACGATGGTTTCATTACGTTTTGTATAAACTCGAGAGGGTAAGCCAATTCAGTTTAGACGGACTAAGTATTGTGTATGTGAGTGAGTGCGACGGCAGCGTTGCCTAGCCAAGTTTACATACTTACTACTTACATACAAATAAATCGACACATCATTTCGTTATGCTACATGCGTAACCATACAGTGTCGTGACCGTAGAAATGTTATGGTGGACAACTGGACCGCTACAGATATAATATACTTTGTATAATGCTCAGTCATATAATCAATAATATTATAGGTACACTAATACCTACTTAATAACAGAATGAATTAAGTGACTGCTGTTATCACGCTACGGGCTGTGGCTATTAATAAGATACCTTATTACACAGAACAGGAATATCAACAAACAAGTTTAAAAACCAACTGACACGATCATTGCTTGGCAAAACATTACTAGACATACCCTATTGTGGCACGGAAATTGTCAATAAGTAGGTAGGTAAAGGAATAATAAAAATAAAGTACAGACGCCAGCACATCAAGCTACCCGAAATTTTTCCAATCAACCTTGAACCTAATGTTTTAGCGATAAAGTTGAAAATCTATCAAACAAATTTGACGGATTGTAGTAGCTTGATGTGCTGACGTTTGTACTTACGGTACATAGCAGTATCTGTGCTCCAATGTGACTTCTTTAATTCTGAATACGCATGAGTTCATCTTGGACATTACTGACATGAAGGAAACGCATCGTGAGGAAATCTGGGGGTCTACTATGAAATGCAATTTGCGAATGATCGGATCGGACCGACACATAGCCGAACCGAATATTATTGAAAAATACGAAAAAGTTCGGATCGGCTCAGTTGGGTCGGGACCATAGTCAATATTCGAAAGAGTGTAGGATCGGGACCTAGCGAACCAAATAGTAACTTCGTAGCAGGAAACGGCCGAACATTCGGCCGACACCACTTCGGAGTAGACCCCCAGTATTATAAATGCGAAAGTTGTTGTTGAAGTTGGTTGTAGTTCGAAGTTGTTGTTGGGTGTGACCCTTGGTTGACTGGTAGAGAATGCCTAGGGCATTAAGTCCGCCTTTGTACCTTTTTTTTGTGCAAAAAGATTAAATAAATAAATAAATAATAAATAAAGTTACCTGTTCACGCCTGTACCGCTGAGCCGATTTGGGTAACATTTGGCAAGGAGATAGATGGCAGCCTGGGGAATAAGTTAAGGACATAGGACACACGCTTTTTATCTTGGTAGCACGTTCTCGTGGGATTATATCCGACATCCACGCGGGCAAATAATGGAGCAATAGGAGGCTGGATGTGTGTCTGGAATTAAAATGCAATAATCTTGCTGATGTGTCTAACTACGCTAGGTGCGGTGGTATCATTGTTATGGTGTTGCTACACGGCCGATAGTGTGGCGACAATCGCCGGAAACAGCACAGCACCTACCTATCACGTATACCTCTAATAGGTAGTTGAGTTGCTGCACTGTTCAGTCAGAGCAGCACCCTAGTTGCGTAACACACTACCTATTAATCTCCATCTGAATCATTTTGAAGGATATTGCTAATCCATTGCTTCTTAAGTTCGAAAAAGTGGTCTGCTCAAAAACGTAAATAACACAATGAATGATTTTGAACTGTCAAAATGAAAGCCATTGCTACTGAGAGTGTGTTACGCAATTATCCCGAGAGTAGGTAACACAAATTGACCTACGGAAGCTACGGTTTCCTAAAGGCCACCCACAGTGATGGCTGTCATGAAAATGTTGGCAGCGGGGTTTGATCTTACGGTGTTAAAATGTTGGCAGCGGGGTTTGACCGTACGTACGGTGTTAAAAACGCTCTCTAGCAAAACACACTAACTTACTTTCATAAATAATGTTTTAGTAACATTATTTGTCGGTAAATTGCAGCTATGTTATTTGGCGGCCACCGTTCTTTTTCGACCATTCTAATCTTTAGTTAGCAGAACATAGGATCTTGTCCTGCGGCGCAGTGGTTAACGATTGACTGCGGCATTAGGAGTGAGGCGTCCAGTTCGATTCCCTAACAGGATCAACAAGTTCATGATAGACAGAATTTGTTTCGAGTTTTATGAATAAATAACGTTGGAGAACCAATTGTGGCACAAATAAATTATTAAAAAGAAAACGTTACGAAGTAGATAATAATTACCCATTCAGAAAATAATTCTCATGAATACTCAATTGTGTAATTGTGTACTCATTACTGTTAACTGTTAATAACACCCGCACGGGTCGTTCGACCACAATAAGCTATGCTTGCTGCGGTTGGTACATGGATGGGAGACCAACTTTACATACCAAGACCCCTTCGTGCCTCGGAAAGCACTGTCTTTAAGCCGTTGGTCCCGGCTGTCATTCGTGGATCTTTGAAAGTCGTTGTTGAAGTCTGACAACCAGTCTTAGCAAGGGGTATCGTGTTACCCAGTAACTGGGTTGTGCAGGTCAGTCGCTCGAAGTCGCAGTACTCAGCTGCATCCGGTTAGACTGGAAGCCGACCCCAACATAGTTCAACTACGTTGGGGTATTATCATCATCTGCCAGCCTGTTCCCAACTAAGATAGTTGGGAACAGGCTGGCAGATGATGATGTTAATGTTCTACATATATGTATGACAATTAGCGTACAATAATCGTCACGCTAGGCAAATGTATTGGTAACGCAGTGCGTTGCTATTACACGGCAGAAGGATGTTTAACACTGGATACTTTATTGTACACACGACGCCACCTCAAGCTATACATTTCCAATTTTAGCTGACCTCGCTTGCTTTCCGTACAATGATAAGTCAGCTTATAGTAGAAATGTACAGCTTGATGTGGCGTCGTGAACGTACATCTCGTTTACATTATTTTCAAGACTTTTTGTCATAAGATGATTACAAATCCGCTATTAGGTAAGAGGATATAAAACGATGTGTAAAGAAAACTTCAGAACTCTACTATAGTTACCTAGTATATTTAGTATAAGTATGTACTCGTACCTGTACCTACCCATTATGGAGTGCTTGGAGTGAAGTAATTCATTATGTCTGTACTTACATTCTGCTATTTCAATCAATGTCAGCTCTATTCTTAAGTAAATTGCGTTATATTTTCCTGATGCAACTCATAGAAATCTGTCAAAAAAGCAAAACCCAGCTGAGGACGGCGCTCAGGCACCTACACAACCTGCCTACCCATTCGACGTCGCACGGAACGCCAGTAGCCACAAAAAGGACCAAATCGTCTCATGTTACATGTTTTATCTGCCCAGAAATAGAAACGAGTAAACACTTAACCCATTTTTTGCCAAGTTGGTTAAACATAAATCTTCACTTTTTTCTCGTCGTTTTGGACATTTGAAAGTGTACCTGCACATCAGTGCTCTCATGCATTTGAAAATATTGATAAGGTATATAAAACCTTACCTTGTAAGGCTTAAAATCTAGTTTAGACTGGAAATGGTCTTCATGAAATTGACATTGAATTCGATGCATTGAAAAGCAATAACAATTGAAACACAACCTTACGTACTAGTTATAAAGTCCAAATTCTTTTGCACCAATAACTCCTTCATTCTTCAAATAAATATACGTCGTACATGTTACTAAATAAGGTAGCTTTTCCAACAGTTCATAGTCTTCTAAAGTAGGGTTAGCTCACAAGGGCGAGGCAGGGGCTCGGGTTGCTATGCAAACGCTTGGTTTGCTCCACTTGCGACTGTCATTGCGACACGACCTTCTTTTATTTTCAATTTAAAATTGTGTCTAACCACAAAGAAAGCGACCGTGGATTGATTGTTGTTGTATTATAATTTGCTTTACATTCACAACGATGAGTAAGGAATGTTAATTCTGTGTTAAATTGAACATAATAGTATCACGTCTGTAATCCCCGAAGGGTCAGGCAGATGTGTGCCTATAGTAACACCCATACTATAGTAACACCCATACTTCGTCAGTTATGTTTAAGTCTCATGTGATAGGGTAGTGAACCTATTGCCCTCAGTCGAGTACACATTCAGACTCCGGGCTGCTACTGAGAAATTCTTGGAAATTACACCCAGCACGTCATGACTCATGATCAGCAGCAGCGCTTGCAACCTGAGCAACGAGGCAATTAAGCTGACTTCAAGTTATAAATAAATTTCTGATACTACTAAACTTGATTTTATTTGTGTTATTTTTTATCAAAAACAGTTTTAGGTTCATCTTGGAATATAAATAAAGCTTTATTTAACGAACGTTCAAAAGAGGAAAGAGAACTTTTTGGCTGTAAAAGGTCACCTCAAGATGCTTCGAGTAAGTCGATTACATTCAGAATCAGTGGTTTAACTTAGGACCTATATTTATAACTAAAAGTTATTGTTAAAAAACTGAAGAAGTTTGCCTGACAAACGTGGCAAGAAATCTTTACAGATTTGAGTTTTTTTATTTGGGGCCTGAACATCGATCAAGAATACAGTGAAAAAAGGCAGTGGTACACAATGCAGGCTATCAAAAAAAGATGGGCCATTTATATTTTCGAGTGGCAAGCGGAGTACACCGCTGTTCTGTGAGCGACGAGCGACGAGCGACGGGGGCAAATGAGATGACAGCCGCCGGCGCAGCGCTGATTAAAAACTGACAACAAACACACATTGTCGGTACTTGTGTTACATAATGAGCTCGTGACGTCATCTAATATGGCCGCTCGTCGGGAGCTGGACATTAGACGGCAACAACTTATTAAGGTAAGTAGATGATTCTTATTGTCATCAAACAGAAGATATTATACAGAAATTGGTTAACGTTTAGGTAAGTTAAAAAGTATCTAAAAAGTTGTCATAATATTGCCACATCTCAAAAATTGGATTATTGCCGCTCCATCATTGACAAAACAATAAATTGTGGTATGTAGACGAGCAATAGCGTAGTACACCAGTGATCGGGTTCGAGTCATGTGTTCTGTACCTAAGTGGTTTAACTTCGACATAAAAATTAAAAAATAGCCAAGTGAATAATATTCACCATCTGATAGCAATGACGAAAAACAATTCATTTATTTGGTATCTGTTTAGTTAAGATTAGGTATTAGTGGGACCTTGACGATCAATGTCATTGTCTGTAGATAGGCAAATAGGCCAGTGTAGGTAAACAGGTACTTATCTGTGTATACCTACCAAACACTGTTGTGTACCTATGTTCTTTAGCTTCTTCCACTTGGCAGGCTTTGTGCTGGTGTGTGTGTAAATCGATGCATTGCTAATAACAAATTAAATGAAAGACCTAAAATGATTCTTTATTAGCAGTTTTGAAATGAATTAATAATTTTTTTTCGAATTCCAAATGTTTCTTTTGTTTCATGTTTGCTTCATTTATAAGGTTTTATCTGTTAAGATATTGCTTTCATCATTCCCTTTTACGTCGCTGAGCTTCTAAGAAAACATAACTCTCCTGGCTTCGCCCCCATTTCCTTTGCTCCCTATTTCCATCGCTCTGATGCTCTCGATAGGACGCCTCCTAACCGTACTTGTTTATGTGTTAGCGACAACTTAGCGAAAACTTTGAACCAATAACATTTGCATAAAAACAGCTTAAAACTGCTCAACATCAACAATGGCCGCTTGGTTCTTCGAGCCGGATTTGTATCTCCACGACTAGGGAGCGCCTCGGGTTTGTGTGGCAAGGAAGAGTATTGGGTGACTGCAATCTGTCTTGAAATGTTTTCAGACGAGACAATATAGAAAGAGAATTTTGTAACGCAATGGAGATTTTTGAGTAAAGTTTAGGGTGAAAAGAAAAAATGAAATACATTCTAAAGTGAGTAGAGAGAAACAACTTAGCTTACACTTTTAACATAAAACTTAAATAGGTATGCTCGGCAGATCCTAACCCCCACCCCCACAGACATAGAAACTTTGTTCTTTACGAAGTACAGTGATTACGTAATGACCTCCCCTGATCCGCTCATGTGTCTCCAAGTGACGAGGGGACTTAGGAGGATTATTTATAATGAGTTCAGGCTTACCCTCAGACTTAGAGTAGGCGTTCCGTTATTTTAGTTCTCAAAGACATCTCCGAGAATTATATCCCTTCGTAAACTGTCCTGAATCCCAAAGGGCGTGCCTATTCTCTGAGAATTTTGGCCTGAATTTGTTATGAGGGAAGCCATTATAGTAAACTACCGCGACTGGCTATTTTAGGAATCTCAATCACTTCCCTTGATCAAACCATTGCCGGTCGCACTATGTGAGCTGTTAGGAGGACTTGCTCATCCGTCAATCTAATCTTTTAAAAGATACAAGGGAATATATACATGTATATTCCACTAACAAGTGAATTTTTCTTTGTCACAAATTGGTTGCGTGTAAAAGCCAGCCTTATATTTCTAGTGGATACATTTTGGTGTCGTGTTACCTTCGTTTCTCCTCTGCGGCGAAGTGGGACGCGGATCGATACCACAGCTGACTGTAGGTAGTTACTGATGTAGCCTGGAGCGGCGTAGTAACTAGCTGCTAGTTTGATAGTCTGCTAGTCGATTTGAAACTGAGGACTCTGCAGTGTTCCTAACTTTTACTTAACATTGCCGATAGATTTTATATCTATTTTAACAAGCTTTTATTACAATGTGCAGTAACAATGGAATATTATAATGATGTAGACAATGTTCAGTGAATACGATCGAATTTGGGGTTGCGGTATGTGAAATTAGGGCTTGTATTGTATCTGAAGCGCGGGAATGGGTTGTTTGAATAATTAACTGTAGCATTTTGGTATATCTACCAAATACGTCCTTTGGAAAGCCTGAGTTAGTACTTGTTAAAGCACAAAGGAAATTATGCAGATACTCTGTGCGAGATGAGACCTTAGCTTTGTAGTGGGACAAAACACATACATATAAACCACCCTGGCAAATACGATCTGATCTACTCTGCTTACTCTACAGTAGCGTGAAGGTATCCTTGTAAAGATATTAATAAATAAACACCTAAGATAAAAAGATCTAAAAGCAGATTGATAAAGTAGATTTGTGTATGCATGGAAAGTTTCACCCAATTAATGTACATTGAACATTATCTTTTCGATAACATGTCGATATCTGATAGCGGTGACTAAAATAGAAACAGACGACTTATGTAATAAATATATTTGCGTACGTTTATGTAGGTCATTATGTATTAGATACTCATGTATATAACTCTCTAAAAGTTTATAGTCGGTCTGTCTAGGCTAGCAATGTCCAACGTTCTCACATGGGTCGCAGAGGACAACTTTTTCAGCAAGAAACAAATGTAAGTAGACATAGCCAGCTGCAGTTTGGCCTAAATGGAGTCTGGAAAACTTCATTGTTTTAAAAGTAATGCTGAAAAGGCAATGTTTCAAGTTTTTTTATCGTTTTTAATTAGCCAATTACGTCTAGTTATGCAAATAATGTAGATCTTAGTTTATAAACAGCAATGCTAGAAATAGGTAAACACTGCTAACTCAATGCGTTATGTACTTATGTGGGATAGATAATCGAGGGCTTATCAGCTTCTTAACTGAGCTTCTTTTGTATGTAATTTCATAATACTTATTATGATCCTCAAAACAAAACATGCAGTCAAAGCACTATTGTGGCCAAAGTGACCTCTGCACTGCCTCCGGTAACGCCGTGGAAGTGGCAAAGTGACCTCTGCACTGCCACTGTAACGCCGTGGAAGTGGCAAAGTGACCTCTGCACTGCCACTGTAACGCCGTGGAAGTGGCAAAGTGACCTCTGCACTGCCACTGTAACGCCGTGGAAGTGGCAAAGTGACCTCTGCACTGCCACTGTAACGCCATGGAAGTGACAAAGTGACCTCTGCACTGCCACTATAACGCCGTGGAAGTGGCGAAGTTGGGCCAACGCCATTTAAATAACTGTCGCACCAGCGACACGAAGAAGAAGAAAATCCTCAACTCGGCACAGATTGCAAGCAAACGACCCACTTATAATGTATACCTAACTATATGTACCGAAGCTGAGTGTCCACTCTAAAAGGTAGTACCTACGTGTACACACCTACGCCAGTAACTAAGTAAAAACTTCTACAGATTTCTAAGCGGGTACCAACAAAGAATATAGAGATTTAATATTGACTTTCGGCTTTCGGCCTTCGTAAAATGTCAATGTAGCACTACGTTTTAGCGCTAGTGATGAATCGGCAACCTTTCGGCATGTTTGTGTCGGCGACAGCGACGGGGGTGCATTTACCGATAGGTACTCTTCACAAATATGTTGTTACACAATACTGACCCTTCGTGCTTTATCGTTTTGGTGAAAAATGGGCATCCTCTTATAACTGTTGGTGGCAAATAAGGGATAGTGTCAGCGAAAGGGCAGTTGTCTTTAGTCTAATATCATTTTCGCTATATCCGTATTTAATTAGTGACTGCGATCAAGTATCACCAATCCATTTTACTAGAATAGGAATGCAAATGTTTACCAGCTCAGTGGATATTGACAGAAACTGTTTGAGGTATCTAGTCATTCATTATACCGCGGTCACCGACTCACAGAAACTGTTTGAGGTATCTAGTCATTCATGATACCACGGTCACCGACTCACGGAAACTGTTTGAGGTATCTAGTCATTCATGATACCGCGGTCACCGACTCACGGAAACTGTTTGAGGTATCTAGTCATTCATGATACCGCGGTCACCGACTCACGGAAACTGTTTGAGGTATCTAGTCATTCATGATACCGCGATCACCGAGTCACAGAAACTGTTTGAGGCAGGCATGTAGTCATTCACTATACCGCGGTCACCGACTCACCGAAAACGGTGTATGCTCTGAGTAGGTGTGTATTTTTAAATGGGTTACAATAACCAACTTAAGAAAAAACCTCATCATCTATATTTTTTTTATTATACAGCATTATTAAAGACTTACAAAAGGCTACCCCATCCCCATTGCTACCTTACTTTTTTATAAACTAAAAAAAAAGTCATACATCGTCATAACCCCATCAAAAACATAATTAACCCTAAAATATCGCGACGCCTTTTCTGTTACGTAAAATTTAGCAGTCCCTTTGACCGGAGAGGTCAGCGGCGGCTTTTGTTACCGGGGGCGATAAATTCGCTCGGTCAATAGTACCCGTACCTGCCGCCGACGTTAATGTTGGAGATAGCCGTTTTGTACGGGTAGATGCTGTATTTTGGGATATATTTGGACGTTCCTATTGATTATATCCGCGTTTTGATTTCCGGGTGTGTTATTTGTTGTTTTATTTAGTATTTGTTGTTGCTACAGAAACTGTAGATTTATATTGTAACGACGCCGACGTCCCAAAATAGTAAAAAAAATCATTGATATGGGCAATGATAGAAAGTATTTAAATGTTATTTGTATGACGTCAGTAAACCAACACAATAATGTAAGCCACTGCAAAAACTAAAACCGTTATACTTACTTACCTAGTTCATAGTTTTCTTTAAAAGTAATAAAACCGTATCTTTTTATTTTTCCCTAAATTCTTTCATGAGTTCGAAACAGTCATTTTGCAGAATTAACTTACCCGATACAATCTACAATCATTCGACTGAGTCCGCAAGCGGTCAATGGGTTAAATGAATGAACGGAATGAGAACATAAATTGAATTTCTCAGAATCGTAAGTTTCCTAAGATATAATCTTTCTATTGCACGCATGAGCAAGTTCTGAGTAAACCATTACTTACTTACCGCTCCGGAAAACTTCTGAAGGTTTTTCCTTATAAATGATAGATTAGTGATCTGAAATGCCATAATTTCTCTTATTCACGGTCTGGTCGATCTGTTCAGTGATCTGATCATTCATCTTCCACAATTCGTACATTCTCAGTATGGATATCCTTGTATTTCGGTCATATAACGTCTGTTTCGAAGTAACGAAAACCGAACAAAGGAGTTTCGCACTAGAATAGGATCCGATGATTGGGATCAGGGAAAACTGTGGCTTAGTTTTTGCATTAAAGTTAGAATTTATTACTTGACACAAATGCTTGTTCCACCCAGGACCCCTAACTGACAAGTCAGCTGATATCCCCTCGCAAATTGCGTACAATCGAGTACGAGAAAGTTTGTATCAAAATAAATTAAATTGCCTTTGTTGGCATGTGATCCTCCGCGATTGTCGACAATCATTACCTCTCCACGGACCGACGGGCAATTTGAATTTTCAAAAGAGTGTCCCCCAACAATTTGGACGCAAAGTGCACTAATTCGGGGCCGGTGGGGGAGGTGGGGGAGGTCGGGACAGGCGGCGGGATGGGGACAAAGGACATTCTGTATCAGTTACCAATGTACTGAAATTATGTAGATGATCGGATTCAGTAAGTTTTAGTTTACTTGGTACCTACTTATCTATACTGCTGGAATTGTCTATTGTTATAATGCTTTTATGGTAGAATGTTCTCCACTGTGTTATTGATAACAATTGATTTAATCCTGTGACCTTGACGTGTCTTCCGGTTTCTGATTAAAAACATTGTTTTTCTTTTATAACTTATTTCTAAATGATATTAACATTGCTGCATTTACAATATTTAACATTTGATGAAGATTCACTTGTTGGTAGGTACTTAACTCAATATTTTTTTCTTGATATCTGTAAACGGATTACAGTAAGGTAAATAAAATTGTTAAGACTCATTTTGAAACCTTTTTTCATTGCAAAAACAAGTTTCATACAACAATAGTTTCGACATGACAATTTCAAACGACTCACAGATTTACATTTCTCAGTGGCCTGCACTGTGGCCGTGGTGTGGCTGCTCGAAATAAGTGGCTACATTGAAGTCAGAGCGGTGCCATTATTGTGTTTTAATAACAAAAGGGCAGCGATGTCCCATCCACACATAATGATAAAAAATTAAACCATTTTCGTAGTCCGCTGGGCACTGGGCAGAGTGGACAAACCAGGCACGCATATCCTTTTATTAATTTACTAAGCTGCACCCCGCGGTTTCACCTGCATAAGTTTCGATCTCGTGGGAATATCGGGATAAAAAGTATCCTATATGTTAATCCTGGTTATAAACCATCTGTGTGCCAGATTTCATCCAAATCCGTTCAGTAGTTTTTGCGTGAAAGAATAACAAACATCCATCTATCCATCCATCCATCCATCCATACAAACTTTCACGTTTATAATATTATATATAATACTAGCTGCGCCCCGCGATTCCACCCGCATAAGTTTCGATCCCGTGGGAATATCGGGATAAAAAGTATCCTATATGTTAATCCTGGTTATAAACCATCTGTGTGCCAAATTTCATCCAAATCCGTTTAGTAGTTTTTGCGTGAAAGAGTAACAAACTTTCACGTTTATAATATTATAGTAGGATATATATCGGATGGTGTAGGATGTAATAATAATAATAATAATAACCCCATCGCCGTATCTCTACGTTGACGTCGTAGTGGGGCTTGCGCGCTCTAAACTCTAGGTCTGTGACGGAAGAGTTTACTTTGCCGGATCAGGTCTAGGGTGAGGAATCAGACCGAGAGAGATACAGGAACCCGCAGGGCAGCATGTGGCGAGCTGTTGGGCAGTAGCGACTCCACGGACCCTATCTCCCGGGAGAAGTCTTGTTCCTCACCTCTGGCTTACCTTTATTGGCCGGCTGGAGTGAACACTGACGAGGATCAGAGCTCCCACCTCATTCTTGCCTTTACTGGCTGGCTTAAGTGGAGATTCGCAAGAGCAAACGTGCTCGGAGGAAGGAAGTATTCCAGTAAGATGCTGGTAGGCATCTTGACCGTACTTCCGGGATTGTCCTGATAGCCGTGTAATACCTCTCCACTCCTCACAAGCACCTCAGGACATGTTGCCCCCTTGTTGCTACGACACTATGTGCTAGCGACAGTTTTCGGGGCCCCATTATTGAGTGTGTAAGTTACCCCCTGCCATTTTATCTGTGAATTATATTATCATTGGTCAGGCAGGGGACATAGATCTTCCATAGTTCAAGGTAACCGATCTATTACGCCTTTCAAAGGTCCGGGACTCCAGGGTCCCGAGGTATGTCAATGATGATGATAGATCTATTAGCGCGCCGCACAATGATTGTCGATGTTACCATTCCACATGACGGGAACCTCGTGAAAGCTGAGAAAGAGAAACAAATTAAATATCTCGACTTAGCACACGAGGTTGTTGACATGTGGAATGTGAGCTCGACTGTCATTGTGCCGATTGTCGTATCGGCCAATGGCCTGATGGCCGAAAGCCTCGATCAACATCTATCGAGGCTCTCGTTAGGCGGTTGGATCAAGGGCCTGATTCAGAAGGCAGTAATCCTCGATACGGCTCGCATTGTGAGGAGGTTTCTGTCTCTGGAGCCCTAACCACCGGTAGCTTGGACGCTGCTTCTCCGACACTGGTGGATCACTATTTTTTTATATTTTAAAATGTTTTCTTTTATACTAATATTTAAAAATGTATTAAAATAAGATAACTAAATAAATAAACGACATAATAATAATATATATATATAGTATATATACATAGTAGGATAGGATAGTAGGAAGTAAGATAGTAGGATAGTAGGATGACAATTGAGATATCTTTTGTTTGAAGATATAGGGTTTTATCGTGTGATAGTTTTTTTTTGTTACCACCAAAATGTTAATATTTATGTACTTGGACTACACATAGCTTGTCAGTTTAAATTCATTAAGTTTTTTTTAAATCTAACCAGCTTCTGCCCGCGACGTCGTCCGCGTGAAATTACTTATAAAATAATCCTATGACACTGCAATACTGGAGCTTCCTCATTAGTAAAACATTTTTCAGGATCAGCACACTAATTGCATAACACACTTTCAATCACAATCTGAATCATTTTGAAGGATATTGCTAATCCATTGCTTCATATGTTCCAAAAATTTGTCCGCTCGTAAATAACGCAATGAATGTTGTTGCTACTGAGTGTGTTACGCAATTGCCCCGCGGATCAGTAGTTCCGAAGATTACTCCCTACATACAAACTTACAAATTTTACTTAATATAAGATTAGTATGGATTAGCATAGTTAGTTAGATCGATAGACCTATCGATTTTCTTTAGTTGTAGCGATTGCCTTTCTGCTGTTTCTCAATTTCGAAAGGAACACGGCCACACAATATTATGTGTATACTTATCTATTGCTGTACTCCTGAAGCTGTTCTCGCGGCCTGCTGCGCAGGAGCCGGCGAAGAAATCTTCATTTAGCAGCACTTGCCTAGACGTAGCTTTAAAACATATACTTCGCCCGGGCGCCAAATTGTTTCAGTACCATGTTATTGGACACTTAGAGGGTTTTCTTTTTAATTTAGAGCAATTTGCAAATAAATACAAAACCTTTTTGTAGGTTTGTTTACCATTCTGAAACAATTAAACGTACGATCTTCCAAAACACAAATGTCTCTCTGAAAACGATGATTCGAGAACACTTGTTTATCCTTTCTCTTCTTAAATGAACTCTCTTTAGCAAGTAACTAGTTCGTCGGGCTGGTGACCGACGTGTTGTGTAGCGTGCTGTTTGTCTATTCATCATCATCATCACAATAAACAACTAACCGTCCACAGCACACCAGCAACCTGACCATGTACAAATGTGTTTGTCACTACACCGATATGGAAAAGCAAACAAGGAACCTCTTCACACCAAACTAAATTTCAATAATACATTTCTATAAGTAGCCAAGAGGTAGGTACAGAGAAGCACAAATGACTTCAGGAAACAAAACAATTTTATTTTCAGTCGCTATCATAGTATGAAACACAAACAACATGTTTATCGGCGCGATAACACGCCGCGGAGTAAACAAGCGAAAACATAACGAAAACATCAGCTGCCACTATACTCACTAACAGTACCAGCAGCACCCCGTGTACTGTACAAGAGTGTTCAGTAACACCGCTCCACACAGTAACACCGCTCCACACAGGGCGAATTTGTTAGAAACTCAGTTTTTGTTGAACGTCGAGATGAAATGAAATGTTTTGACACGAGAATTTTTTATTAATTTGGCTTCATTTTATTCAGGAAATACTGGTACTGAACATTACTTTTTACAACATATCTGAAAATATCGCATTTCAAAAACTACAAGTTCCATTTATCACATTTTATCAGAGAAAACCAGTCTTCAACTACTGCACTTGCTACAGATAAATGTAACTTCTCTTCTTTTCTCTTTTCTCTTCTGTTCATCTTCATGAATAATTTTGTACACATGTCCAGTCTGAAAGCAGTCACCCATTTTCTTCACGTTGTAAGCGCTGCAATGCATATGTAGTTGACTCCTATGCACTGAAAACAATATTAGTATAATGGTGAAGACGGCTATAACATTGAACTTTTGAGATCCTTGGTGGAGGATGTGAGCTACAGACTAATATCATGGCGCCAGAGGGCGACGCCAATTTGATAATAGGCTCTTCTGCATCTCCCTACTCATTGGCGGCCCTAAGTGATCAGGCGACACTCTGTCGCTTCACTTACGACAATATCCCCTAATGCCCTATACATCGCCACTATTGTTTCGCACTAACCCTAGATACGGTGAATTAGCAGATAATGGATGCTTTGACAGCGGTACAATGAGCTGCTCTTAAATGGTAAAAAGTCAATTAATAAGTAAATGTTACAGTTAGCTCGGCGCGACTGTACGACGACTTGTTTTTGTGCTAATGTTGTGAAACCTATAAGATGACCGACTGGTAGCTGTTGTGTGTTGTTAAGTTTTCAACGGATACAATTACGGATTCTTTTTTATTTAAAAACCGTAAATTTATTTTGTTTTTTTCCAGAAAATGCTAGGAAACTTATGAACAACCTACAACCGTAACAAGCAGCATAAGTCCTAGTTCACTGAAGTGTGTGTAGTTGTTGGTGTTCCATTTAAATAAATAATAATAAAAACAAACAAATAAACATTGTAGAAACAGCATTTAACGCCTAAACTGCCGTTCGTAACACCTTGTGCTTATGTAATTACCTATTTTTCACGGTTCGTGTTTAAAAGACAATAGCAAAGTACATTTATTTCATTTAACAGCAATTTATTTCGCAATAAAAACGAGCAAACGAGTTTATTGTTACCTATTGTGTCAGGTTGATGTAACTCACTGTGTCTCTCTAACTCTTGCTTAAATTGATAATAAAATTGAATTAAACATGTCCGGGACGGCCGCCATGTTGCCAATCACGGGCCCAAATCATAACATTGGCCCCAAATCATAATACTTGCCCCGGAGAAATTAATTGCCCCATAATTACGTATACTTTTTTAATTTTGCCATATCCCATAGCAACGCTGCCATTACACTGGACAGGCCACGGGTTTTTTTATCTTTCCACTAGTGATGTGACTTGTTGTTGATATAAATAAGTATCCGAAAGTCCGCGTTAAAAAATAATTAGGTTAGCGTTAGGCGGATAGTGAGTGTACCGTACTATGGCAGTAAAAAAGAAACTAATGCTTATTTTTTTGTTTCAAGAACTAAACTGAATCAAATGCTTTTCATCGGTAGGTAAATTAATTTATTCCTTAACGAGTTACGCTGCTGAATAACAACAAAACTTTGAAGATTTCAATGAAGATTAAAATAGTGATATTGCTACAATTGCCATATGCAAAACTGTAAGTGTGTATCACTAATTCACAACGGCCCCTGCAATTTATGGTTACGACCCGTGTGAGATTATAAGCAGCTGTTACGCTATGTTTTTATATCCCAGATCTGCACATCGTCGGGGACATGCATGGGGCGTAGTTTAATATATTCGAAAGGATCTTAAGGGTGATAACTACGAGTAGGTATCTATAAAAATATATGGCTACACATAATGCCTACATCATAAACGAACGCCAGAAGCGTAGTCAGGCTCCTTCTTCGTAATGAGAGAGCGACTGTAGGATCAAGAATGATGTGATAAAAAATCATGTGTTTGGCGTTTTTTGGGATAAATTTTGAGATTATGACCATACATAGAAATATGTAACTACATTTCTGTGAGAGGAGTGCCATTTCCTTCGTAAATCTGTTTGCTGGATAGGCGCTTTAACATTGACGTAATATCCGTGGGTATGAAGCAAATCTATGAATATTCCCGGATATTCAGCTGTCGTATTCCCTTCACTATACCCCATGGTCATATTTTAATGACCATAAATTGTAGTAATTGGGCCCGGAGTGGCGGGCGGCAGCTGACATGTCGTTTTATTTTACAATGCCCATGGATAGTCCGCGGTCGGCGTGTGGCGGGCTAGCGGATCTAGTTAAAAATTGACGCCTTCCGATGGTTCACGCAGATATGGGAAATTTATTTAAAATTACTTTTTGTTTAATTATAGAATAGGTGCTTAGGTAATAAAGCTATTGTTTTTAGTGTTTTATAGGTTTTGTGCAGGCGACGTGGCTTTGTTTGAATGTGGCCGGTCTACGTGGTCGGGTCACGTTGATGTGGTATTCGTTCCGAGCAATTTAGACAGATAAGTTTAAAAATAGATAAATATTTAAAAAAGTAACTTACCATACCAATGAATCGGGCTAAGAAGATAAAATAAACTCAGGATATGAAACATTGACTAGGTACCTAATATTATTTCGTACTGAAATTGCTTCATGTCTAGGTATAATAATGTGTACCTACGTTGGCTAACCTTTCGTTCGATGCTCTTAAATTACCAAAAGATACACAAGCAAGAAAATGTATGCCGCGCCGTGTCCTCCCGGCAGTCGACGCAGTGGTGACACCGGGCGTCCGGCCCCCTGTTTATGCAACACAGGTAGGTACTTCCCGAAGCAACCATGCCCTGAGAGCACCTGCGTCGCCCGAAACGTCAGGGAGCCGTGCCTTCTCCCGAGCCAGTCCGCCAGAACCAGCCGGATCGCCTTGATGGTGATGAGGCCGGCGCGGCGGTAGGGCGTGAGAGCCTGTCCCGCCATTCCGCCACCAGGACCTCGCGAAGCTACGACCGACGCTGCTCGAACTCGCGCTGCATCAGCCGATCGCCTCGCGCCCGCTCTTTCTCGCGCCACCGAAACAGTGACGCGAGTACCTTCGCCTCCAGGTCCCAGGGCGAGGATCCAGCCAGTACGGTTTCCACAGAATTGCAATACTGCCGGTCGTCAGGTCAGAGGCCCAGACTGGGGCCCCATACAGGGCCATCGATCGCACGATCCCCACGAAGAAAATATGTTATATGCTAATACTAAACAATAAAAAATGCACTAAAAGAGAAAACAATAGCTCAAGTTATCATATAAAATGCTAAATTGACTTCGCTAGTTACAGTTGTTATAGTCCACGTCAAACTTCAAGGCCGGTCTCAACCATGACACAACAGAAATAAATTATTATATTTATGTTCTGAAGGTGGAAGAAATTTTTTGCTTGGTCAGTTCGAGGTTTGCTGGTCAGGGGCCGAGGGGCCCCCTGAGCTTGGGGGCCCGGTGCACGGCACCGCCTAGCCCTCCGATAACTACGCCACTGACCACAGCACCGACCTCTCATTCAAGTTGGTCTATTATCCTGGCATTATTAAATTTCATTCATTCTCATTCTACGTGGTAATAACGACATTCTTCCTGGCATTAGGCCAAAATTAATGGCACAAAACTTTTTATATCGAAATGTGAAAGCTACGTCGTAATCGTATGCCACGTGATCATACCGGATTAGGATCACCTTGATTTAGGGAAGGACTGGGATAAGTCTCTTAAGGTTATTTTTGGAGCGTGTTTATACGGTTCAGAAAAATGTTTTATGAGGGTGCTTTTTTGCATATAAGGTAACATTTGAAGTATTTGTAAAGTAAAGCTAAAAATAAGCAAAATGAGAAGGAGAAATAAATAATTAGGTATTAACGTTGACCATACTTGCTTGAGCCGATCTGTAATAATTAGCATCATCAGCATAGTTGCTGATGCTAACTATTATTTGTCTTTACCTACAGATCGGCTGAGGTAAAATTGGAATAGCCGACCTTAGACCAGTAGCACAGAATAATAATCCAAGCCAGCAGCAATTAATAAGTAATAAAAGTGAACTATCGCAGTTTGCCACAAACTCACAAGCCTCCCCCAAACTTAAACAAAGCCATATGCCAGTATTTGCATTCCACGGTTATATAGACGCGAGTCCTTCCGGCGGCAGCGCGTCGTGTGTCCACCGTGATATAAGTAATAACAGGGCACAGGCTCGGGATTGGGCAATAAAATACACGAGTTATCGCGAGCTACGCACCGTGCGCGCCCGCGGTGCAAGACACAAGACGTTGACGAAAATGTTTGACACCCCAAAATAGGTTTTCTTTCAGGTTCTAGCAATCGTCTAGAAGCCTGCTTCAGTGCATTTCGCAAAAAAGACTACACCTGCAGGATTTTCGACACACTTTCACAAAGTTAAGTTGAACACATGGCATATACCATAATCAGCCTATAACGTTCCCACTGCTGGGACACATGCCTCCTCTCTGTGACCGCGGGCGCAGTGCGTGTTGGTGGATATGAACACGGGTATGGCATAATATTCAGCACCTATCCTATTTTATTCGTAAAGATACGAGTTTTTTTTTACTGGACAGGCCATCAAAATGTATTGTTCAGTTTTTTCCCCTGTCATGGTGTAAAAAATGTGAATAATACCATGTGACGTTTTTTGTAGTTACACAATAATCATCATGATTATTTAAATCAAGATAAAGTTAAGAATATTATAAGAATAATTATGCTTATTTTGGAGATGAAGTATTTCGGTCTGACATCATTTTGAGAGATAAAAATAATAATTGGGTATTTTAGTTTTGTACACGCACAAGTTTCATTTATTATAGATTTGACCACACTTTCGACTGTCATAATAAAGTTTTCTATCAGCCCAAAAAACTTCACATAAATTAACATTTTCCATGAAAAATAAACTTTCCCTTACACCACACCACAGAAAGTTGTGTGACGTAAGTTTCCCTAACAAAAAACATTGAATACTTTGAACCGCAGAAGTTGGCCACAAAGGAATGAATGGCCTTCTTTCAGCATTGTTCCATCAGGCCACGGCGCTAATATATGGCCAGAGTCACTAGTTATATATTGTGGCCTGATTTAGGGGGCTCGGGGTACCTTTTATGGGAGTTAGAAGCTATAGGCTTTGCGTTTTCTACTAAACTTCTTTAATAAAACATGCTCTTGATAGGTCATCTGTTATCCTTATTTGTTCTTACTTACCCTTACTTACCTTAATGGTGTAACATATCAAAGTCATTATTTCATTTTTGTTTTGTGTTGTCTTTAGAAATACCTTCAATAGTCAAAATTTCTTCGTCACCATAGTCTTGTTAGACATTTACCTACCAGTGTGAAAATAGAGGTTCAAAAAAAAAGCTTATAAATTTTTCACATACTTAAATTAAATTCAGTTGTTTTCATAAATTTAAAGTTATCTAAGAGTCGTTTAATTTTGGCTAAGAGCTTAGTTCATGAACAGAATATGTATTAAGAGCGTAATAGTCAATTAAAATATAATAATATAATAATATATATAATAATATATAATAATCAGGTCCAGTTGAAAACCAGCGCCAGGCACTAGTTGTCCGGCATTTTTTGCTGAACTGGGCCTTTTTGGCGCAGCCGTGAGGCACACTTTTCCTGCTAATTTCTTACATCGGACTTCACACTTTTTATTTAATCTTTTATTGTATTTTTTATTTTAATTTTTTTTATTGTGTGTGTTTACTTGATGTATGTATCTGGTGTATTGTGTGTCTTTTAGTTTGTGCCAAATAAATGCATTTTCTTTCTTTCTTTCATATAAATTTTATATTTGTTATTTACCTTGTTGTGAAGGGCGGGCTTTTGGGGGACTGTCTTTTGTAATTTTGACGTTCGAAAAGTGCTGATTCTTAGCTTAATTTGTATAAATGACTTTAGATTTTGATTTAATTTTGTTAATAAGGTCAACGTTAAAATTAGTAACAAAAATATACTCATTTGCTAGCTCGTGATTGTGGGATCGAAAAACAGCAATATATTGTATATGTAAATATGTTAATAAAAGCTAATTAATAATACTGAACATTAAAAAGCAATGTTTACTTCATAGTAGGTTATAAGGGTTTAAGTACTATATTATTTAATTCTCAAGGTTTCTGATTTATCGTTTCTTTCGTTGACTTTAAGATATCTGTGGTTTTATACTTTATTTTTGCTGTCACTATTACAATTTGCATGACTAATGTTTACATGGCATTATTCTCTTCCACATTAATAAGGGAAATATAGTAGGAAACCTATTTCAAATTTTGCTTTTTACAGATTTACATACAATATTTGTCAATTCTTTACTTGCAAACACTGGATCCCGATATTGATATTTCGATGTACTAACTTGTTCTGTATATTTTATGTCCACGTCAAATAAATAAAAAAAGCATAAAAAAAAGGCTTAGAGACAACATGGTAACACTGACTTATAATAAAAAAGATCATTATACGAACTGCCACTTTGATTCCGTCAAAACTTCAAGTGTGTGACATCATCAGCTCATATTTTTTCGTAGACATTAAAAAGTATGACTTAAAAACTTTTTTGTTATTAATCTTCATTATATTTATTACTTTGACTGACAAGTGTTGCCTTTTCCATGTTTTTTTTTGTACATAGATCATGAACTGGATTATTAAACTATCCGTCAAAACTAAATTACTACTTATTCATCTGAAACCATAGCCACTCTATTCTTGGAAAACAATTATATCTACCATAGTCAGCCTTATGTCTAAGACTGAAGAGCCTGTTTTGAATGGCAAGTAGTTTTTTAGGAGTAACATTTAAGTTAGCTTTAGCATTTTCACAGTATCCAAGTAGTTCCTTTGTGTTGATATTAAAAAGAGCTTCAAATAACTTATTATTGTAGCGTGGAGCATTGTTGTGGATCATACATTATGTTTTCTGCATATAAAAATTTAAAGTTTAGGTTGTGAAGTGCCTATGGAATAATGAGGGGGAATTCACTGCCAAAGTGGTAGGTTACCGTGTATTGAATCAAATGGAAAGGTTTTGTTATAATCTGGGAACCAAAGAAAGCGATGTAGGTAAAGAATAAGTAAGAATGCCTTTAATTCTACGTTTAATTTTCAAGGCAGAAAATCGATCGTAATTGTTTGTAATCACTTTACATCGAAACTAGTACAAGCGAAGAGCGGAACAATAACTTAATTTTATCATAAACTGAAAAGCATAACAAACATTGAACTGTTCAAGAAAGTAATAACATTTTACTGTGAAACTAAACTCGATGTTGCCATAGCCAAACAGTAGGCCGTAAACCATAATACTAAAACAATCTAATCTAACGAACATTTATCAGACAATGCCCCTAAAATGTGCGCACAGAACAAAACAAAGTTTAGTGAACAGCTTCCTTTATGGGCGCGACGTCAAATTGATCTGCCATCCGCAGTGTATGTGCTGCAGCGACACGAAGCACAAAGTAAACATGTTTACGAGCCTGTTCACCTAAATCAAGACGCACTTTATTCATCTCTTCGATGTAATCTTACTCTCTCCACGAATCTTTCCTTCAGCGATTGGACCGTGTGATAGAACCTTCATGGCTTCCGATTGATTGCTTTAGGCTTCATACTTTTCCATTTTATTGGCGACAGTATATCCTTGAATAAGACCAATCAACGCTTCGGGTTCTTGCCCTGTTTCCTTTGATTGTATTTTTGATGTTGAGGAAAAATCCAAACCATTTGTTGCCATGGACGATGGTTACTATTGAATGAAACATGCTTGTCGTGACTTGAACGTCGAAATGCTTTTATCAAAATGTTGCGATTGAATGAATTTATGTGTTGTTTGTTATTGAATTGTTAAATCAAAGATAAGATTTTGAATGTAGATCTAGATAGGACGGACATTAATGAATGACAATTTTTATTTCGTCAAATAGCACGACAGCAGTACGTGACTTGTTGAACACATTGCTCGAATCCACAGAAATAAATACGAACCGGTCATGTTTAGACTGTTTGTGAATTTTATAATTACGATTGATAATGTTGATGGTATCAATTCATGCTATAATCGTACCGTGTCCGCAAACTATCAGCCGAATGATACCTACTTAGGTACACTTCGAGGTTACCACTCAAAGAGATACGCTGAGTACAAGAGACGTAAAATAATGGACCGCAGATATGCGCGCAACTTTGACCACCTGTTTAATTCTGATCGAACATCATTAACTGTAAATATTGTAACGTGTGAAACTTCTTAATCTTTATCAAAGGGACACTTTGTTCCTATCTTGGGAATCGCTTTTAAAGCCAGCCGTAACGACGGATCCCTGCGGATCCAGTGATTATTCCGTCGCCAATGTGACACGAAATTTCCGGATTTCAAACATTTTCATGCCGATATTTTTATCAGAAACGTCGTAAAAATAATGCAATGAAACCTGACGCTGGGCGCTTTGTTTATCCCGTTCATTAATATAATAAAAAGTAAATAAACAAGTCCGGTAAACAAATATCTAATCTACATAAAGTGGTGCGGGGTGCCTGTTCATTTGGCAACGAGGATTGTGCGTAAGCTGTCTCTGCTAAGCCGATACTAAAAGAAACGGGAAAATGTCGTAAAAAAACAGCTTCGTCCTGTTCTGAGTAAACAAAATGTCAGTGGAAGCCTCCGCTAAGTTGTTTGTGTTGATGGACTTCAAAGTTCAGAAGTTTTGATACGCACCGAACAACTGTTAGGAACAGCTTGAATACTTTAAATTCTCATTTAAATGTTGCAAAATTGTGTGTTCTGAAAAGAAGGGCTCCGAATATACGCGAAGTTTAAGTGGAGTTCTGAATTAAAATGCTACTTACTTAGATACCGATTGCCAACACAGGACTAGGGAACTACATGTAGAAGAATTTGCCAAAGATTATTAGCAATCCTTAAATAATTTGAAGCTGTCCTTTGGGTGCTGCTGTCGTTTTGGCTGTTCTTGCTAATGTGGCAATCTTAAACCTGATTTTATTTATTTGTATTACTACTAGACAGAAGCAGAAAAAAATACTTATCCTATGTGGTCAAATGGTGCTAAGATCAATCTCTCAAGAAATATAATATACACATGCGATCAGTGTCATCAGTGTCTATATATATATCTCTTCTATGCGCCTTAGTATTTTGGCACTATAAACTTGCAATTTTGATAAATCGGTCAGGGATATTAAGTGTTTGTGTAGGTACAGAATTTTTGGCTTTAATGTGCAATTATTCGATACAATTAGCTGTGGGGTCACAACCTCGCAGTTATTTAGACCGACTTCATCATAAATCAAGTCAGCCTTGAGATCGAGTTTAATCTGTGGTTTGTAAGTAAAGACAAGTAAGTAGGTACCCTAAGTCTTCGTCCTAGATTTCTTTCATTTTACTGTTTATTCGATTATGACGATAACTGGAATGTTATATTAATGTGACTAGATTTTAGATAGTAAGGCGATAACTTTAATTTGGTTTCCTATTTCTTAATAGATATTCATATAGTTTAATTACAATCTCTTAGGAGAGTTCAACGACCGACGTCCATGTTCATCCAATTTTCCTTGTTGTTCAATTGTTGCAAATGCAAATGACGTTAAAACCGCATGTGGCAATAAATTATCTTTTACAACCAGCTCGGTGACCATAGAGCTCCGATAATTAGTGACAAACAAGCGATTCAACATCAGCAGATTACGGTATTATCGTCAGGAAGGTAGTTATAACACAATACCTCATAATACTCTATATTGTCGGTTAACCGCAGCGCTCGCGCAAGGACAATGGCGACGCTCGCTAGATCATTGGCTAACACCACAAAGTGATAATACAGAGGATCCATTTTCACAATCGTCGGTACAAACAAAACTTGCTAGAAAAAAATCCCTCAAACGAATTTGACTCTAATCCACACATAATCACCATGCTCTTGTCTTTATTCCAATTTATTGGTGGTCGGCGCCACATGACTTTTTCTTTCATACTTCTCTATTAGTCGCCATCTCGGTATTCACATACTCACACAAACACAATTCCTCTCACAAAAAACTAACTCTATTGTACTCGGTGGTTCTTATCTTTCATGTACAAACCATCTCTATTCCATGAATTTCCGTCCTTGGTTGAATTCGATTTTTCAGCTTCGTTTAATCATCCAGTAAGAAGTCACGGTTTGTTGAATATATTGCACATAAACGATCGTCAATGGTAGGTTACTAGAATAGACCATTTATTTGGTGAAATCTCTAAGAAACCACGATACTCATCTCTCACTTAAGGAGCCATATTATTATCACCCTTAGGTCAGTATATAGACCCTATATCTTAAAGAGATATGAGTACCTTGCTGCTTTGTAAGGTCGGTATAATTTCTAATGGCAAATTCAAACAATCCTTCTGTATGTTATCTTTTATGCTACCGGCCGACACAGACATTGTGGCTGCGGTGCGCTTACGCACGCGATAAGGACAAGTGCTCAATTTTATTTATTTTATGTAGTTTTTACTAGACACGCGTTCTATCACGCAATGAAGATTTATTTATTGACTTATATTTTTGGATTGGCACTTATTACCTTGGTATCATGCATTAGCAAATGGTTGTGAACTTCCTCCGCATTCTGCATGGAACATTATTCGGAACTTCTTTCTTCTATCATATTGATCGGTATACTCGTATAATCAGATACTCTGACAATCTGAAGAAACTGAAGTAAAGGGGATGCATTATAGAGAGTACCATGTTTTCTGGCATGAGTTAGTAGCTGATGTGTCTTTATCTAATAGGAGACTTTGAGCTCAAAGAATATTGGATTGGAGCCCAATACGGCTGACTATTGGTTGTGGCGATGGACCTTCACGACCAATAAATAGCTTTAATAATTATATGAAAGCGTGACCTCAGCTAAAAAATAATTTGCATGACTAGCTTCCTCTTAACTGGCAGTAGGCAGTTTCTCTGTGTATGTCTATGTTGGGGTGTGTTTGTGTGCTTATGTTGCATGTGTTTGTGTGTTTGCACGCTGGGTGTGTTTGTTTGTGTGTGTGCATGCAACTCTTCCGTCCGCGAGTGAGTTGCACTTCCTACCATCTCGCATGGCCTGGTGATTAGGAAGTCAATACCGGCACATTTATGTGCTGGTACTAAAGTAGGTTTTATTGTTTCCTCTACCAATATTTCTTGTACTTTATATGTTTTATCTTCTTCTATGGAAATAAGTGTTCCTAGGTACTACTTACTTGTTTTGCAAAACCTAAAATAATCGCTTTAAAAATTCTGCGATTACTGTAGGTAATTGGAATCATGAGGAGCCCAGGATAATTACCGACCATACAATGTAAATGAAGTCTATATAATTATGTTCTGTTACTACATCAATTGAAAGCCGCGTCGGTTCAGTTCGGTCAGGTCAACGGCCACACATTCTCACAGCATTGGCCAATTCTATTCATGTAATGGCTCTTTGTTTAGCCCCAACGCTGTTGCTGGGCTATACGGACAAACCCATAGCTTTTGATACAAGCAGGTACGTATGGATTTCTTGCGTCAAATGTGTTGTTACGGGATACCCCGAGTTTTTTGATGAAGGGTCCTCTTGCTTCGTCGTGGAAACTACCACTTTTGTATTGATATTGACATATGTAGTTTTGTATTGCGTTGTGAGTTTGTAATTTAGGACTTCCCTACTAACCTAAATGTTCTAATAAAGGGGTTATTTTCTTATTAATTTATTTGATAACTATATTATGGTTAAATTTTTCCTAATCACCTAGGTACGCACGGCTACACATCAAGCTATACGTAACTAGCATATTTTACCTGGCTTCTTATTGTACGAAAAACCTTTACAATGCGAGGTCAGCTAGAACTCGAAATGTATAGCTTGATGTGTCGCCGTGTGTACGTAAGAATAAGTAAACAAAGAGGTAGTTTGTATCCTACAGATAAATTACCGAGCCATTATGATATTAGCTAAAGTAATTAATAACTTTTAAGTTTTTCATGCAGCTTGTCGCAGAGACAAAGGCATTCGTAGTCATTCAATTATTATAATAGCCGGTAATTGTGAGTAAAACCCTATTAGTGTCCTACAATGTACCTCCCTTGATGCTGCAGAGGAACTAGTGAATAGCTTCATCTTTTCCACCATCAGTCTAGTTCTTTCAAAGCTTTTCTTTTTATCAATTTATTATCGCATGTTTTTGCTTGAATGAATCAACAAATAGGTATTAGGTACGTACGTACGTATCTAGGAGCTCTTGTTGGGGGATTAGTGCGATATCTACATCAAGAATAATAATAAAAACATGAACAAACAATCATGACTGTTCTCTGTAACATCAATACGAAAGAATTCAACAGCAGACTTTATGCAAGACCTTCGATTGTTCTAGATCTAGGCTCTAGACTAGACTAGTCTTGCAACTTATTATTTAGCTTTTAAATCAATACCGGCTTGCCCTAGTTCTCGATAACCTACGAGTTAGGTACTTACGTCAACATAAGTTGGATTGAGACGTAAACTTGTAATGTACTCAAGTGGGAAAGTAAAAATTATAAAAAATAAACTTAGGCTTAACTTAGGTCCAAGGTATGATGAAAGAATTTTAATTTTGCCTGTGAGGCAACTTAAGAATTTGTCCTGAATGAACATCAATAGCTGCGAGTACTTACCTACTAGGGAAGCCATGTTTCATTGAAAACAAATCTCCACAACATTTGAAGCTATTCGTGAGTCCCGGAGCCTAATTTCTGCTGATGTTTGGAACTTTACGATAGTTTGAACATAATGAGAAAACTAAGGCCAGCTCAGAGCCTTCTCTTAAATGTTGACGACTCCTGAGTCCTGAAACGCTGATTATAATAGCGTGCATCAGACTCTCTACAAACAGTTTCACCTGGAATTCTGCTCTAAAGTGCTAAAATGCTTTATTATGAACGCAATCTAGGTCTATTTTAAGAATAGGTCAGTATCCTGCGAACACAACAACACTATTATCAGCAGATTCATAATATGCAAGTACCGAACGTACTCCCATCTCCATAATGTAAGCAAAGTTAACAGTGGACGGGCGGCAGTGAAACGAACTCACTCCACTTATCACGGCCGATTGTGGGACGAACTGGAGGGAACCGGTCTGGAACCGGTTCAGGCCGGTTCGGGGCGGCTCGGACCGGTCGCTCGCGTGCCGGTAGAGCGACACGCCTAGCTAATGACTAGTAATATTACGTGAAATTGTAGTTTTCATTGGAGAAATTGTGTATTTTGTTGTGTGAAATGGATAATTAATGGATATTAGTTTGTTGGGCAAATGGAGCGGGCTGCTGGAAAGCAGATACGAGTTTCAGGAGAAACAATTTGCTTGACAAATATCTTAATAGTGGTTGCGTTGCAGCGGCCCTCGGGCTATGTATGTGGATTTAGAACATAGAATGATGGCCTACATTGACATTTATGATCGTAGTGCACCGCTTGACAAAGGACCTTCGCATATCCAGCAGTACGTACACGCACTTCAAGGGATATTCTTTCAGTTCCAGCAAAAGAGTTCTTTGTGTAAAAAAATTCATCACCACCGCTCACCAAACGGTGAAGGAAAACTTTGTGAGGAAACCGGCATATCCTATAACCAAAAATTCGAAGAGAAGGCTTGTGTCCCAGCAGTGCGAACGTTATAGGCAGATTATGCTCCACCAGGTGATTACTTTTATAAACCCTGTAAGAAAATAAAAAAACAAAAGAGATATAAGTACATATTTACATTGAAACGTTCTGTTCACCACACGTTCATCAAGATGGTGTCAATTCAACCGCGTTACACAACAGACAGTGTTCAATTAACCTGACACACAAATCTGCCGCAGTTAGCAGACCATTACACTGATTACGCTTAATTATACCTGCAGAACCTACTTTGTTGTCACTACCTACTGCTTCATTATAATCATGTCATGTTAGTTTTTAGACGATCATGAGCAGGTATTATAAAGTATCTACGGAACTTCTTTATGATCTGAAGTATGCACGTACTAGGTACCTATACTAAGTGTCTGTTCTTTTTTTTCCTGATACATGAGATATTTCAGCTTCAGTCTCTATCTCAACACAACTGCGACGCTTCTGGTATTGCTAATTTGAGGTTACATACTCGTAGGTGCAGTGACCGACCATTAGGCGGGCCCTCCAGCTTCCTGACAAACAACATAAAAATAACAACACGTGAGTGCGTTCCTAATATTCCAAACAACGGAACAATAGAAATTAAAAATACAATTTTCTAATAGGTAAGTAGTTCATAGAAATAAAATAAAAAAACACAACGTTAAACAATATTTATCGCCAAACAACTTCCGTATTGTTTTCCTCGCACTACAAATTTTCCACACGAGGCGTGTGCTGGCGGCTCGACTGTTGCGTCAGCTGCTAGATGTTGACTGAAGTCTGGTTGTTGCATCATGTACTTGCCTATGTCTACAAGAGATCACGCCTTATGGCCTTATGGTCAAATTTGCTAGTTTTTATGGGCTGAGGTCACAGAAATCTTAATAATAAGATTTCTGTGGCTGAGGTCATATTTTTCAGATAATTGGGGCGAAAACAAACTTTCGGTAGGGAAATTCCTGCTTTTATACGCTCGAACGTCTGTCTAAAGTATTGAAAGACGGGTCGGCTTAAGGTGTGATGACCATTATCGCTTCTTCTCAGCATAAGAAGAGGTTTTATCTGTAGAGTGTATCACAGAGTAGCGGGATGTTACAGGCTGATACATACATACATAAACATAAACTCTCGCCTTCTCTCCGCGAGGGTAGGCAGAAACTACAGAACACCGCCTGCTGCGATCCTTATTGTTGATGGTGGGTATACACTATGTTATGTCCTTCTAGGGCAGGCTGATATTTGGTTATACTGGCCTACCTTACCTTGTCAGGAAGGACTGGGCTGAAGGACTGGGCTGAAGGACTGGGCTGAAGGACTGGGCTGAAGGAGTGGACTGAAAGACTGGGCTGAAGGAGTGGGCTGAAGGACTGAGCTGAAGGGCGACGATCATTATAATATTTATTATCAACAACAGCCATATTGTTTTCCATAGGTGTCGGTAGGTAAGCAGGTATCACATATAAGTCCGGATGAGTATTATTTATAATAAAATATTTAAATATTACAATAACAACATGCCAATCGGAATTGCAAATGAAGAAACAATATATTGCTGATATTGTTTATGAGCTGATGAGGTATTTTAGATTAAAATCTTAAGGTATGTTATTTGTATAATTATCATTCCCTGTATGTCCAAGTAAGTACTTGTACATACGTTTGTTTTGTAATCAATCCTTTTTTTTTGGCAACCGTCATTATGACTACTTAGTCATAAGGAAGGTTGCCAAAAAAAAGATTGATTCCCAGGAAAAAAACTTGTATTTAATTTTTCGGTATCTAACGACATTCCGGATTTTCTCGATTTTCTGTGCTAAATAGTAATATTGTTTTCCGGATGCGTTCATCTATTTTAAATTAATAACATTAGCCGAAAGAAGTTACTGATTTAACAACAAACAGCGTTTTTTTTTTAATTTCTTCATTTTATGCGCAATGCAACAGTATTTTATTATTAAGAAGTAGGCAGGTGCTTACATAATAATAAGTACCTACCTGCCCACTACCCACTACTTTTGGGAAATAAAGTAAGTACCTACATAGTAGTACATGTACTTAGGTAATAGTTTAAAATATTTGTTTACCCAAGATTACGATTACAATCAATATTTTTCATCATAAACTCATTATCATAAAACAGTAATTTTAAATTTTCTGCTAAAAACATGTTGTTTTTTTTAAAAACACCAAAAAGTATCCATCATTGTCTATATTATGTATTGATAAACATAATATGACCCTGCAATTTCAACGTTATCTTGTGAACAACAAGGTCGAAAATCCCTTTGTAACATGAAAGATTAAAGATGAAGATCTAATTAACATGAACCACTGTCGACCTTATGTCTTTGCAATAAGAGTGCTGTGCATTAGTAAGGTGTGTTAAAATTACGTCATTGTCTGAATCAAGATCAAGTGAGTTCAATAACACGTAATCTCGTTGGGTAATATTTTCAGGTATTTTTAATAGTCTCGTACAAAACAAGCTTTACGTAAGAATATGTATTGTTTCCATTTCCACGAATTAATATTTGCAGCAGCATTGTTATGGCACCTATTTTCGAATTTTGTAACAATAAAGAGTGCACGTGGAGTTTCTCTCCCGTTCTTCTCCATAGGTACCTACTACGCTTTGGAATGGGCAACCAGCTTCATCTTTCTGACTGACCGACCCCTTGACAATTAAAAAGTGCCTGTAATTGGTTTAATTGAAGTAAATGCTTTGAGTTGAGTTGGAAAAGAGAAGGAGAAACAGGCTAATTACTTAAGTGGAAACTGGGAACTCGGAGCTTTATTTCGGACGTGGATTTTCAATTTGTAATGAGTAAATAATACTTACCTGATGTTGGACTTATTGCTGTTGACTTATTATTGGTTATGAATAACATTTGAATAATTAGTATTTTTACCCCATAAATTTTGGAACAGAATGTAGTAGGTACAGAACTTATAAAATTATTAACATTACAGGCTGTGCGCCCGATTGGATTACCTAGCGGGAAATGAGAAAATTCCATACAAACTTTCATCCCCTTAGGGAATGAATTTTCAAAAATCCTTCCTTAGAGTCCTCCAATGTCATGCTTCTGGACCCACCGGTTTAGGCTGTACGTTTTGTCAGTGAATGAATGAGATTTTTATGTAAAACTACATTCTATCAAATAAATAAATTCTGATTCTGATTCTGACAGTACATCCTCTTACTTTTTGGTATGTTTACTTCAATCAGGCATGACTTGCCACACCGGAATCACCAATCGTTGGAAATCACCAACTTTCCGAGTGTCATTCCTCCATTCAGCTCAGCATAGCAACAACGCACGGCATATTGTCGGTGACGTCACGAAGCACGTATTCCGTGAGAATGTTCCCCAGCGGACGCGCGAACGTTTGTTTTGTAAACCGCGCTCATCGGCTCCAATCAATATCCACAACAGCAAATAAATAGCGGATATGCGGTGTTAGCGATGTGCGTGTGGTGTTACATGCGGCAGGTAGTAACACTCGACTGTTACTGTCCCCCTGCAGGGCAAATGCCTCTTCTCACACAGAGAAGGCACGAGCATTGATCACCACGCTTGTTCAAGACGAGTTGGTGTTTTCAGACTTATGTTAAGTATAAGTCCATTACCCCTCCGAAATCTAAAAATAGCTGCTAAGCTTTCACGCGGAATAAATACAAAATCTTTATTATATCTACGTAGGACTTACCTACGCAAAAATCTTCTGAAGTCAACTATAAGTTTCAAATAATCAGCCACGCGTCATATCTTATTATTGAAAAAAACTCCAAATAATGAGAGATCGAGTAAGTACTTACATATTTTATTAAAAACTTATCGAGTTTCGGGACCTAACCAGGGTCAACCGGGGTAAACCGGGGTCGCTGAAGGAATAGCTTACTCCTTAACACGTTCTCATGTCCAATGGGTCCATATTTGGGTAAAATAAAGGGCAACTGAAATCACTAAATCGTGATCGTTTGGCAGATCTCAAATTTAATCACCAGATTATGACAATTTCATTAAAACTTCTTCGGGATGATATAAGGAGAATTCTAGTTACAATGGAAGAGCATATTTGCTTTTAAACTGATACAGCTCACGTTTCTGCCCCTTGTGAGCTAAAAATAGCGTGAATGTGCATCCTGCACGTGGATGACCGATTATCCTCCATCATACATTCATACCGCTGGATGTTACGCAGTCTCTGATGCAACTAACCGGTCGGATCAAGATGACCTATTGAAACACTGATTACTGTTAAAATGACCCTGATTTGGGTAGAAACCCGGAGATAGACCTAGCTGTTAATTGATCATCATCTGCCTTTCCCCAACTAAGTGGGGTAGGTGTCAGTCTAACCGGATGCACCTGAATACCTGTATCTGTAGAGCGATTGTCTAACTGACCCCAACAACCCAGTTAAGTACCGGGTAACACTACTGATATCCCTCGATAATACTGATTGTCAGATTGTCAGATTTTCTGGCTTAAGACTTCCAGTAACTACTATAAGGATCTACAAATGACAGCCGAGACTGACTTATCTACACCTGATTATCAGTAGGTACGAGGAGCGGTTATTATCTTATCTTAAAAATGTCCTTTGAACCCACGATGAAAATATCGCGACGGCACAAGGCACGTGTATTTCCGATCATTGTACACCATGCGAGTAGGTGTGTTGGTAGCTGATGCAATAAAACCGGTTGCACGGTGATCGAGATTCTTACTAATCTGCTAAGCCGTGATGATGACCTATTGAATCACAATTTTTATCAGTAATGTATACTATGTATTTGTCAAGTTCCGCTTGTCATTGCTTATGTAGTGTCATCGAGCTATCGAGATTCCTCATGGGTGAAAAAAATGGGCTATAGGTACGAACATTTTCATGTTTTGCTGAAAATATAGTGTCTTTTTCAGATTGTAGCTACTTCGCATGTCTAGGAGACAAGTAACATGTTTTAGAACATAAATACATGACTCAAATGAACTAGTCCGGAGGTAGCATTGTTTTGGCCGATCAGGCTGGTAAAGGCTGTTGCTACCTTGTTACGCCAATTTGACAGGTAGATGACGCCACAGAACCAGCCTGATCGGATGCCTTCTGCTAATCTCCAAAAGTTTATTTATTTTTTTTTGTTTTTTTTATTATTTATAAGAGTGAAATAATCTTATGATGACATATTAGCACGTGGACAATCTCTCTGATACGGATGTGTGACGCAGCTGATGCAATCAGACCGGTCGGTGAGGCGGAGAGGGTGTGCGCCTGCGCCATTTAGCCCGTAACGACCCATTCCATCACATCTCATATCATTCAATATGTCGCCATCCATTTTGTTCTGTTGAGAGTTTATTTACACGTGTTTTCGAGAAAGAAACCAAATGTTGTAAAAATATAAGGAAGGCTACAAGATTTTTTTTTGTTATGTAGATAATTTTATATATTCTTCGATAATTTAATTGGTTCCAGGTTTCATTGATTCCAGGGTATTTTTTAAATATGTCATGATTTTTTTTTAATCTAGCTTCAATATTATAAGGTAAGGGAATGGTGTCTAAATCTGACTAATGGCTATGTAAAGACATCTCGCTCAAAACGAAAATATAAAAATAACATTGTGATCACCAAAACATTTTCAAAGTGCTTCTGACATTTTTATTACAAACGTTCAATTTATGGTTCTAACAGTCGTCTAATATTCTACAGTGGACTGACTTTACCTTCTTAATTATAATAAATATGATACCGTTCAAGGAATGATTGCGGCATAATTTCTGAAGCGTGCCTGCTTATCTGTGTGGCGCGAGCTGCCAGAGGTCACGGGTCTTTCATTATCACGTATTACTATTGCATTAAGGTATTTACATAATATATTAATGAGTGTACATAATCTATTTGTATTGATACACGTGTCTGCAACTTCTACTAGTAACAGGAATGAAGCTGTTTCTGAAGGTTATCCAATTTGTGTTACTAATAAGTTAAGATATTCTAATTCGGATTGAATTTGAGTTTCCTTTTATAACTTTGACCTTTTCGTCATATCATCCCTATCTGATCCAAACTCAATTACAAAGCCAGAAACTTTATAATCTCCTCGAAGTTTCCAGGTCAAAATACTCCCGAACATAATATTATAATATGTCTACCTTCAGTCTTGGCACGAGCTTTCCAAAAATAGCTCATCATCATCTCTCCTGCCGAAATTTAGGAACGGCTCAGCTGTCTTCGTTTTCCATAAATCTCTTTTACCGTCAACTAAGTGCAGTCCCCCCTTTCCAGCCATATCATATTTAAATCAATTGGTTCATGATTTATTTGACCTTCCTCTACCTCTATAAGTTCGAAGTGTCTCTGACAAACCAGGGGGCGACTGACGTACTTAGCTATCATCACTCATAGAAGCTCCGGATCTTAATTTGTAATGTTTTCAATACTTTTACATAACTTGTTCATCTGCCAAATACGTTAACAGCTTTAAGATGACGCACATTAGTGTTAATTCAAAAAATCCGGCCAGAATAGGCGTCTACACCTTAGATTAGACACATCTACGTTAACTATGACGTAGATATCGAGCAACGAAAACAAGACGGAAAACATGTTCCATCGACCATCTGTGCAGGGTTGTAGTTGTGAGTAACTGGGTAAAACAAGGCTATTTCCAAGTCATGCTATGACGTAGTAGCTCTGGTACCTTACTATAATGTTGCAAAATAACGGGTAATGTTTAGACAAGTGTAAGCGAAGAATAGGCAGATGTGGTTATTGTGAAGAGGTTACCCTAGAGAGGTCATGAGGAAAAGTTTATTGTTAGTGACGGATTGAAGACGTAGTAGTAGAACTCTGTGTAAAGGTGCTCATCCGGGAAAGTACTACTAGTGTTGCTGTGTACTGGTTGAAGGATCATTTCAGCTTTGTCTCTCGGATGTCAATGAATCTGTGATGCCTCTGATATTGCACATGTCAATAAGCGCTGTTTATTTTACATAATTCCTTGCTATCATCAATCCAACGTGGTGTGAATCTGTAAAGTCCACTTTTCCTGCAACAAAAGAAAATTAAAATTAGATATTTTCCAAGAAATGGTTCGTATAATATATTAGACAATACTCGGTAATGTCGAGAAACTTTGCTCGATGCCAAGATTCTTGGATTACGTTTGACAGGCAGACATATTGTATAAACATGTTGAAGAACAGACATTCGTAGAATATAGAAAAAAAAACCTTTCACAACTATAAAGACGTAAGACGTAAAGTACTATAACGGTGGCTGCAAGGTGTATCAGCAGATGTCTTATACACGACTCGTCCCTTTTACCGCTTTTGGCCAAACAGACACACCGGAAGTGACAGGATAATAGACTGTTCAAAAACGGACATTCTGGAAATCCTGCAGAGTGAATACTATAAATATTGTGCCGTGGTAAAACCAGCGATTCTGATTCATCTTCTTTCGAAATCTAAAATACTAATCAATGATTAGCTAACAAATCAATTAGTAACGATGTACATGTACAAGTATGAATCTGACACGGCTAATAATTTAAGCAGGAAAACAAAGAAATATTGGAATTAAAGATAAATAAGTATTACCTATCTACTGTTTCCCCAAAGGGTTGGACAGAGGTGTACCAGAGGTGTACCAGAGGTGTACCAGAGGTGTACCAGAGGTGTACCAGAGGTGTACCAGAGGTGTACCTGTAGTACACCTCTTCTTTATTAATATTTTTGATTTTTCTGTTTAATAAATAAATAAATACAAGATTTACCTACTATTAGATACGTCAAAAATACAAAAAACAATTTAAAGGAAAATACAGCAAAATAGCCATTTTGATTAATAAAATTGAAAGGCTAACGCTCGCAAACCAAACCATTAATGCGGTTACTCAAAAGTACTAAAACCTACATTCAAAAACTGTCGTATTTAAAACAGCCTTCAGAATTTTTTCAAAGGTAGCGTTGCACATCATAGTTGCATTCCTAGAATAACGGAAATTATTGCATGCAACAGATATACCTAGTCAATTGCACGTAACATGACTCAGTTATTTGAAGTCGGCTCACATGGAAACGTACCATAATTTGCTGACAGAACGAAGCCGACGCTTACATGAGTTAATATTGAACAAAGAAATAAATGACGGCATCACATTTTTTATTTGGAGCCGCTTCCTAAGTACCAGGTTGCATGTTCAAAGCCTGCTGAGGTCCAATGTGACTTTTCCAATGTCATTCTACGTACCTAGGTATATTTTAAGTATTCAACTCTTGGATACCAAGAAAGTCAGGAATTTTCCGGAGGAAATCTGGACTTCATGGTCTGAACTCTAAAACAGCCACCATGTGATGACTTTCTCTGGATACCTTGAGTTGTAGATACACTGGTTGCTCTGGGACATTCAATACGAGGCTAATAGTATTATTTTAACATATTGCCTATGTTGCAATGGTTTATTTTATTTCTTGTCTTGATTGTTGTTTTTATTTATTTGTGTATAATTGCATGCTACACTGGTTGACGTCATCACGTTAACGCCGGCTGCCGCTGAAAACCAGCGCTGGGGCTCTGTCTCGTATAGAGTCTTAGCATTATGCTGAGCGATGGCCGTTTTGCGTGAATGTGACGCATGCTTACCCCCAACTTGTTACTTTTTTTTTTGTGTTTATGTTCTTTTTTATGCGTCGTGTTTGCCGCAAATAAACGTATTTTCATTTCATTTCATTTAACCAGTGTCTTTTCAAGAACGGAAACTGTCGTTTCTCTTCTTTTTTCGAACAGCTGGCATTTTGTCGTAACTGCGAGAGACATAGTTCATTACACTAACAGGACAACATCTTACGACCTGCATTCATTAAATTAAGTTATTTTTTTTTTATACTGTTTCTATCCTAATTTGACTGCCCCGTTGGTCTCGCGGTTACAAGCGCGACTGCTAAACGTGGGGTCCTGGGTTCGATTCCCGGGTCGGACAAAGTGTTATTCGGTTTTCCATTAGGAATTTCTTAGGAACAGTCCGGAGTTTGGAAGTTGGCGGTTTAATACCCCCGTGCTTCGGAAAGCACGTAAAGCCGTTGGTCCTGCGCCTGATCTCTCCCCGGTTGTGTCGGATTCCCGTCCCATCATGACAGTAAAGGAAGAGAGACTGCTCCAGTGTTTACGCACACACTTGTGCACTATAATGTCTCCTGCGTACCTGGCTAGTCTCCGTTGAGATTGGCCACCGTGGCCGAAATCAGTCGGGAGGCTGTTATTAATTAAGTCAAATTATTGATAAGCCAAAAGAAAATAGATGACCATAAAAGTATGAATCAACCAATCTATTTACTTGTTATTTCCTTAAATAAGTCTGAAAACTGCTGCTGCGGTAATAAATGTATTAAATACATAATAAAAGCTATCGACAGCTGTTTTTACAATACCCTTGAAAAGGTTAGTCATAATGTGAGTGATATAAACATAAGAATTATAGAGGTAACGCTAATATAGTAGGAACATCGTCCGATTCGGAGAATTGTCAGGTATATTGTTTCTATGCAAAACAAGAGACAGCTCGGGTTGGCGGTGGCTCTGTACGTCACGTCGCGAGTTCGATTACCACACATAACAAATAAGTCAATTAACATAACATAACATCACTCCTTTAATCTCCGAAGGGTTAGGCAGAGGTGTTCTTACTTATAGTCAAGAAATATACATAACAAATATTTGGAATTTTATATGAATTGCAATGATTCTGTCGGGGGTCAGGGAAATGTATTGGTTAGCAGATTCGCACAGTGTGATATATCACACATATGTCGTGTTATAGACAACTTCAATGGACTGAAAAAAATGCCAGATGATAGTTGAATACACGGTCAATGTGAGTTGATGGTCTATTTGTCTATTTGTTGATTCTTTGACAGTACATTGCCATGCTCACCACACGTGAGTAACGTACTGATCGTACAAGTGTGGTTAGGAACACCTCTGATGATGTTGCTATCTTTTGATATAAACATGAATAGGAAAATTAGATATATTATCAAGGGGATGCTAACTTAGAAGTAAACTCGAATGTTTCCATGAATTGCAGTTAAATTACTGAAATAAAACTGTAATAGGTATGTGGTTTACAAGTTTTTAGTGTGTCGTGGCAATTAGCGTAAACACTCTAATGATTCAGTAGCAGAAAATATTGCTTTTTGTGTAAGTACAGGGTTTTGTGACCGATTCCCATTTACAGAAAGACATTTGTGTGACTTTATAGTATTAAAGTATGCATGCACTATGCTGGGAAAAAATGTAGGTTATGTCTAAATAATATTTAGACATAACCTACATTTTTTCCCAGTGCAAATGCAAACATATTATGTTTGCATTTGCACTGTTTGATTTTCTACTCCCGGCGCAGAGCCGAACGTTGAAAATTCACTAGTACATTTTTATTTAGGCGTTACATTTAAATGTGGCGTCGTGTTAATGAAAACAAGCATAAATTGGTGATATACCAGCCAACTTTATTGTTTCAATAGTTAGACATACATTATAAAGGGAAAATTGTGTGGCTATGTTCAGTTCACCACACACACAGGCACACAGTACACAGTAGTATTACAGTATAAGAACCGATTGTTGAAGACGACTTGCGGTTTTATTATTATTAGTTAGTAAGAACATACCTACCTAGCGACAAGCCGCGGAGGCCTCACCCACACCCACGCACCAGTTCTGCGAAAATACTTCTACACCATGACAATCCACCATTTTTTTGTAGCGCACAGATCACGCTTGACCGGCTACCTACACTCCACACCTCAATTATCTAAGAGTATAGCAATTAATCATTTTTAATTTACAATAATAATATAACACGCCATGTTTTTAGGCCCAGTTTAAGGTCACGTTTGAAAGAAGAAATATAACTTGTATCGGTCGGTCCGGTTGTGGAGCAAAAAGTTTATAATAGCAATACAATATGTTCGTGCGGCTCTAGGCTCAAGGTTATTCTACAAAATCGTGAAAAGTTGAAGAACGGTATTGGGTTTTTCTGTTGGAAAACTCTCTGTAACAACCCGGATTTCGGCATGAGGCTTTCTTCCTTTTTCTGTAGGATTTGAATTCTGATTAAAAATGTGAGTTTTTTCATTTGGTATAGGATCATTTGAAACGATCTCATGACCACTGCGGTTGCTCGATGACAAAGGATGTTGAACCACTTATGTTGTCATATTTTCTTGAGTTATTTTTATTACCTTATGTTTTTTAACTCTTAAGGGAAAATAAGAAAAGATGCCTAAAAGCTACACATACAACTACTGCAGTAAGTAGCCAAAGTGTTACAAGACTAAACTAAGAAGTAACACAGATTTTTCTAAAACAAACACTTATTTTAGCAGAAGTCTGTCAGAACTCTGCATCGTAACTGTGCGCTAAAGAATTGAGTCAATATTTTGCAGAGACGCGCGCGCGCACTCCCCCCGGGGCCCTCCACCACCGCACCGCCATCTTCACTTAGCGACAGTAATGGCCGACAAAAAGTTGTTATTCAATCTAGTTTGAAGAAAAAACTGTTGTTAACAACTCGTACAGCCTAGAGAGTGAAGAGTGGGGCTATAAAAAAAACATGACCTCTCTTTCTGTTAGTTTTTGTTAAACTTTTCAAGGTTAGCTTAGAATTTTTAACAGTAACTTTGATCAATGCTTATGCCTTTTAAAACAGCGGGCTCTTCATCGATTCAAAAGTATATTTTTATGTCTATTGTACATCTTGTTCCCTTGATTCTTTAAATATCGGTGCTCTGTAAGTGCTCCGTATGCGTTGACACGCGTCGACGACTGCAGTAACCTCTGTCGTCGAGGCGTGTCGCTCGTATGTATGCACACTAAGGGCGCCTCCTATTTTGGCCTAACAACCTTCCTGTCACTCGCCCTAACCAAACCTTACAAAATCAAGTTTTCCATTTCCATCAACTTAACTTCAACGAAGACTTATTAAACCAACCTCCTAAATAAGCTTACATAACCCAACACTTGCGTAATGAAGGCGCATTAAAATGCGCAAAACGCATGAGGCAGGGAAGCCGCGGGGTGCAGTCTGATCCGCCTGCCTTACACGCGGCTGCTAAGTGGATTACGTCAGTAAGCGTCGTGTGCTGACCACTGTTGCTTAGCCGCCGTGTGTTTTACGTTGAAACTTATTGTAGTACTTCCCTGTCTTGCGTTTAGTAGAAAATAAGAATTACAACAGTACCTACCTTTCTTACGGTCGGTTTTCGAAATATCTATGCTGTAGGAGCTTCAGGGTGGCAGGAACATCGATGCGCAACCGGTTACCATGGATTCTGTACATAATTCGGAATTTCTGTAGAAATTTCTGCGCTACGGGGTCTAGTACCATGTGCTGAATTTATGGTTACAGTTTGTGCGTCGATCTCCCGCCAACCTGTATAGTTTTCAGTGTTATCAGATGCGGGCGATAGGTTAGCATAAGCATCGTAGAAACGGTTAAAACGAAATAAAAATTTACTGATTGTAGAAAGAGATTGTAGAAAGATTTCTACGGCACGATGTCAATACTTCAATAGTCAACAGTAAGGAACACACTGTCACTTTGTAAAGTAGCAGTGGCGGGCCATTGGTATCAATTCCGACTTACGAATTGTGGGTCGTGGGTTCGGACCCAGACAGGCGCTTTGTGTAAATAATTTCATCACCACTGCTCTCAAAACGGTAAAGGGAAACATCGTGAGGAAACAGGCATGTCCTAGAACCAAAAATTCGGACATATGTCACATCTACCAACCCGCACTGGGCCCGCGAGGTAGATTACAGCATAGATTACATCTTAGCAGAGAAGAGATGACACATAAAATTGCACCCAGCTGTAATTTGGTGAGGAACCTCAAAGAGTTTCTTTATCAAGATGAAAATTATTTATATGCCTCTTCTCTCCCGAAAGAATCAACATAATACCACCAATACATTACGTTTTATTAACAAAAGAAACTCTTTCATTTATGATAGGAGAGAGTTTAACGTTCATGTTCATATCCCTACCAATATAAATTCTTACAAAAACCTAATTAACACTTCATAAAACGCCGTAATATTAACTCTTATCTCTCCACACCACTTAACCGTGAGTTATGTGAGGAGAAACAACAATAACATATGTACGGCACATACACTACATAGTACATAGCGGGTACGTCGGCGGAACTGCATGCAAATACCGACCAAAACACACGAACATACAAGTAGTAGTTACTGTTCATGTAAGTGTGTGAGCTGTCGTCATATGGTTCCGTATGCAAACATTATCATTATTATAAAATGAAGAGAACAGTTTCGTTAACATCAAAGAGATTGCGTATCGCAGCAGATCAACAATCTCATTTGATTACGTACTCGTATCTATATTAATTAGCAGTCATTCATATCGGGCATCACGTTCGCATCAACCTCATTTAACATTATCGTGTTTGTAATGTGTGCCTCATACAATTTATGACAAAGTAAATTTTACATATTATTTTCTATGAAAAATATTTCAAATAAATAAAAGAAAATGCATTATCCAATTTCATTGTAATTTAGTATTAAGTAAAATGTATGTTGAATTCAAAGCATTTTCTTTTTTTTATTACAAAAATCAATTGCTGTTCGTTTGTATCGCTAAAACTTGAGAACAGCTGGGCCGATATAGCTGATTTTGGTTTTGAAATGTTTGTCGTAGTCCAGGGAAGCTTTAAACAGTGAGAAAATATGGAAAAATTGCGAGGAAGATAGTAAAAACAACAATTTCATTTTCCCATATAAACTGTTCTACCTACTTTCCTGTCAAACATTTGACGTTCGTCCCTTCGGTACGGTGGACTCGGATCCACTCGAATTGAAGCACGTATTAAATTAAGGGTTTTGAATCGACAACATATATCCACATTACTCGGATTATCGCGTATTTAAATTATAATATTTTGATGGTTGACACTGTTGGTTCGTTCAGAAACTTTTGTCATTGTATTGCCATATTTTGGTTGTAATTGTTTGGAATGCAAATAAAAATAAGTCTCTAATGTGCTATGTCACACACACAATATCTGTTTTGTTGGAATGCAAAAAAAAATATCAGTCGTCTGTCGAACGTCAGACGAATGATTATAAAGTTACCTGACATTCTGTCACCAGTATACCGTTAGTAAAATCTTCTATCATCAGTGTGTCAGTGCGTGAGAACTTTATTTACTGATAATGATAAGCAGTGCTCCTGTGAACCTGGAACGAGTAATATTCCACTACGATCCGGAAGTAGATTATTGTGCCGACAAATCCGTGACTATTGGGGAAATGACAATCATTTGTCAATATTGTAAAGCGTTAAAATACAACGAATCTACTGGATTATGTTGTGCTGGTGGTAAAGTAAAATTGCTACAATTGGTCCCACCACCAGATCCATCGCTCATTAGTTTCTGGGGTGGGAAATGACTCTAAACACTTCTTGGCCAACATCCAAAAATAAAAATAAAGTGGGAAATCATCATATGACTTCTCCCGCTCTGGGCAGAGCGGGAGGGCGTGTTAGACTTTTACTGACTAAAACCCACCCGTGTTCCTTCAGTTGCCTATGCCAGGAGACACGGTATGTCTTTCGAACAACCCGCGGCCCTGGCAGGCATCGGCCCTAGCGGACCCCGTCAGTTCGTGCTGACACCCCTTTGAGGCGCGCATGGAACTCAACGCGCCGTCAACCCGGGCCTGGTCCTTGCCAGGCGGCGAGCTGCCCATTGCTCGCCGCCCGCAAGCCCACGCCTACTGTGGCCGGGAATGGGCTGGTGATCCAGTGGTCCAGGGCGTCTCCTGCGGCGACTAGGGGCGTGAGGGCGCAGAGGTTGTCTCTCCCTCACGCGCTCTGCCTCCTCCTTTGCAAGCATTACTGCTTCGCAGAAGGAGCTTACGACTTCCCATGCACTCTCGCTCCGTACCATGGCTTGGATCAGGGCCGGACGCGAGAAATCGCCGCCGCCGATCACCGCCAGCTAACCTAGCCGGGCAGACCTCCACCGTATGCTCCACCGTGTCCTCCGGGCGATCCATACAGTGGTTGCCCCACCCTGGCGTTTCCACCCGCCTTATCCTGAACAGGAACCTCCCGAAACAACCGTGTCCGGTGAGGACCTGCGTCAGGCGGAAGGTGAGGGCGCCGTGGCGCCTCTCCAGCCACTCCTCAAAGAGGGGACTTATTGCCGCAATTGTAGCGTGTCCAGCACTGGGTTGCGACAATCGCACTCTCCATGTCGCCATGAGATCCCGCAGGAGCTCTGTCTGCTGTACCGTGATTTCTCGCGGCAGCGGAGTTACGCCCCGGCGTTTTGCCTCCTCTCGCCACTTCCATATGTGGGCGAGGACTTTTGCCTCCAGATCACATGGCGGCAATCCGGCAAGGAGGCTCGCCGCCTCAGCGGAGACCGTGCGGTATCCTCGGATTAGCCAGACGGCCATGACCCTTTGGGACGCGTTCAACCGGCGGACTGGTCGCCGCCTCAAGGAACGCGCCCACACCGGTGCCCCGTAAAGGGCCATAGACCGCACGACCTGAAATGGCAATGCCTGACATTACCGATCAAAATTTTCAGCCATTTTAGCGAAGGGAGAGTTTTAGTGTCGTTAGAATAGGTGATACGAAGTGCACCAGGTCATCTAGTTTGTTAATAATGTCAGGTCCACAACGCAAAATATCATAGGTACATATGTATATGTATGTACGTATGTGTAAAACTCATATATCCTGGCCACAGAACTCTAAAGCCATGTACATACAACGTATTCGAAGCGGAACACAACAGGGTTGCCAGTCGCCAACTCTTTGTGTTGCCACACCATATAATTAAATATTATTACCGAGAGGTATTGTGTTCGATCCCGGGCCGTGCATTGTTACTTCAATGCTAATGTACAGTAGGAGCTTTTTGTACACTTTTATGGTTGTCGTAAATAACTGGATTTGCGATTGATAAGTGACGTTGATGGCGTACCATGGGGATGGAAGGATCAGCTGCTCATTATTTCATATTTTATGACCGACTTAGAGCACCGTAGGAAATTGCAACTAAAGTTGTTGGTAAGCTCTTATAGCACATTAAGTTGGAGGAACTGTCGTAAATAAATCAAAAGCAAGACAATGGTTATGTAGCAAGTCTTAACTCTCTCAAATCTCAATATTTTATTGTAAACTAACAGCAATTTGAACTTGTTAATATAACAAAGTTGAAATGAACAAATTAATTGCACCATTGGGTGAACTACCGTCGCCGATTTTAGTATGCAATGAAACTTTACTAGTTACATTCACCGTACTCATATAATTTCCCTCAGTAAAATTATCCTCAAAGATTCATCCTGCAACCATACAAATTCATCACGCCATTGCCTTATAGCTGTAATAAACGAATGCTCCCAAATGAGCGGCTCCCATCAGCCAACAATTGACGTAATAACCTTACTACCGAGCCCCCATCGGCACTGGCAATGTAATACTTGGTCTTATCGAATGCCTTCTATACTACGCCTACTATAATTTAGTTTTTTTTTTACAGTATATGGTCAGAACAGAAGCGAAATGAAATGGAACAAAGGAATTTATGTTGTTCGTTTTTGATGAAAGAAATAAAGTGGTTTCTTTCCTTCGAAATTGATGTTTATGAGCATCTAATATCATAACAGCATCAATTCTAGCCTTTTGTTAGTAATGAGTCGACAGTTATTCCAAACAAAGCGATCCCAAGCGACACACCGGGAAGAAACGAGGACAAAGAAGTGAATTCGTTACTTCGTATGCAAGCAGCGCTCACTACATTGTAACATCCGTGGGTGTGTTTGTTCTGACATGTTGCTATAAAACTAGCATTTTATTACCACACAATGTTATGATCATCATTTCTATTGCAACGGTTGATAATCCCTCTTCCATGCTTCCATCATAACTTTAAAACAACAACAAAGGTCGTTCGGTTATCTCCAAACTTTGCGTATACTACAGCGCTCCCTTATTATACAGGGTGGGTCGTAAAATGGTCCCACCTATTTTGCACTCGTAAAAGAGGCTCGTAAATTTTACGTCACAAATGCGTCTCATTGTTGGCTGGGAGCGGAGATAGGCAGGGATCCAGCCCCATCGAATAATCTCTGGCTTCACGATAAGTCGTGCATCCTTGATCGTTCGGCTGTCGATACGCGGAGCGGGTGATATCGATATTGTTGAGAAATTGGGAAAAGTGATGAGAAAAAAGTACACGGTAAAGATCTGTTCTTTAAATACTCAATTTGGCATGGCTATTTATATTGCCCAAGGCACGATGCGTTGGGCCAACTAATATTGCCCAAATATTGCCCAACGCATCGTGCTTAAGACTACCTTTTACAAACAAAAACGCATAGGGATGGAATCAGCATAAACTCTATGCCCTAGTGGTATGTCAGGACAACCAAGAAAACCGTTTTAACATTGATCACGTAGACCCTGCTATACCTACCTTGCCCTATGCGTATGTATATGAATGTAATGAAACAGAAGTCAACATCTAATCCACGTACTAAAACCTTGTTTGTGTAGGAGGCGTTAAACGTGGAACCATGTCAGCCTCTAATGCCTCGGAGCAGTCGGCAAACTTACGTATCTCTTGAGAAATCCCTTGTAAAAAGCTTAGGACATAATCTGTACGAGATAAGACCAAAATCAATATAGGCCCACATGTATTACGTAAATATGTAGGTATGTTGGGATAGTTGCGTGTAGTCCCTTCTTGGAACTGGCCTGTGATGTTACCGCGCTGGGTTTGGAAAGGAGAGCCTTTATCATTCTGCGAATATGTTAATAGTTACTAAAAGGTCACAATGTATTTGATTAAATAGCACTAATGGCTAAAAACCACACATGACACGTCTGGAAGAAAAATAACCCCACATCCACAGGAATGTCCAACAATCACAAAATAATGTTATAACAATCACAGAGGAACAATGCCACGTTTCGTGTTGCGTGCCTATTAACTAAATTAGTTGGCTGTTGTATAACAAATTATGCAAATATTGGATCCCCCTCATTTTGGTGCACCTGCGCCATGTCACACCTGTGGACAATGTCCACTCAACTGACCGATTGTCACGACATATATTTTCATATGGTACTGTTAGGCTTACCCTTTGTTCCCCTGTGGTCAGCAGAGCGACAAGGGACTAATTAAATGTGTGCCTGTATAAAGGCAACAAAATGTGGACTCGCAGTCTGTCCGAGTTTTATAACAGTTGGTCTAGTCAACGGCTAACAGACAGTACTGAGTGGTTCTCTTACAAAACTAATTCGTTCATGCTGCAGAAGTAAATAAACAAAGAACTATCGATACTCCGTCAGAAAATATCGACATTGTAGCACAGCACTACGTATTTCGCATAATCTTTCGTTTCTCTCCCATATTGTTTTTAAGTTACGACAGTTTTGGACAATGGTTCGGAAATCCGCAGCGGCGCTGTTCCACTCCCCGGAGCTCGGTCCCTACGCGTCGTGCGTCGGTCGCTTGTCGGTGCAGCGACGTAAAATGAAAAGAAATTGATTTTTCAACACTCTGTATATAAATATTTTTAGCGCGTGACTTGTGATTTTTGTTTTATTTGATTTGTTTTTAGTGCTTCTTTATTGTTTTAAGATATTCCGCTGAGTGGTTTGTTCTGAATTATACTACAGATTACTAAATAGTTGATTATACGCTAAGTCAAGGAAAGTCATGTATTTCGTAATTTTATTTGGTATAAGGCAACTATTTACTAGATAATCGTTTCGTCTAACTTTTTATAACTATTACTCAAGCTAGATAGATACCTAGATATTCATGCACCACTTCCCACGATATAAAATGGTTCATAAACATCAGTAATGAACGACTTAATAATTGAATTAGTAACCAGTATCTAATCGAGTCCCAACCCCAGAGAATCGTCCATTAAACCAGTAACCAGATAAAGCGATGATCGAGCACAAGTTGCATTTAATGACACACAAACTTAACGGGATTTATGCACAAACATAAATAACGATAAAATTAACAGTGTCCTCGGAGAAAATAGAATTTCATTAATTTAATCACGACCTGCCCTCCGACAACAGAACGAACGCTGCGAGTGGAGGACTCTCTCCCTCCCACTCAGCCACCTCTCCGCTCAATGGAACTACAAGACCAGTCCTCTCGACCCTCCCGACAAGCAGCCCTCCTGTGCACTCGACTGCTGCCGAGCACCAGCAGGGCTCAACTTACAGCAGCCACCAACAACCTACGTAATCAGAGCTCCCAGCTTACAGATTGATCGCACAGTAATAGCTCTGCCTAAATGGACCAAGTTTTATGGCCGTTTCTTTGTTACAAAAGTACTGAGGGTTTTATTTGGGAATTTTGTTTTAAATTGTATAAAAGGAGATCAACTATTGTAGTAAATTTTACGAGGGGTCGGCGAAAGAATACTGATCCGTCCTCCCTGCGGAGCCTGCGGACGACGCTCGTAAACCTAAGCAGAGCTGCAGAGGGTAGAATTAGAAAATTAGGGTTTACTCGACCAGGCACACTAGGTAAAACGGGGTGAATAGGGATGCAGGGGTGAATCGGGACGAAACTTTAAAATGGATTTTAACATTGAAATAATATAGTTTGTTGCCAGAAAAGTCTCTAATGTGTTTACTGTTATTTAATTAAAGATTAAGTGTCCTTGTTAGCAACAAACTATATTGTTTCAACGTTAAAATCCATTTTAAAGTTTCGTCTCGTTTCACCCCTGCATCCCTATTCACCCCGTTTTACTAGTCGTTCGGCATGATGGTAGCCCCACCGGCGCAGTGACTGAGTGACCGGCTTCTGCGCTACGGATCACGGGTTCAATTCACGCACATGCAGTTAGTATGTGAAGGTCGTATGAGTGTATACAGTTAGTTATGTAGGAGGGAGTTACATAAACCATTTTCATTATTCTCAATCCAAAATGCTGTACGGTGGTACTGACTGACTGATGACCATAGAATAATCGAGTTCCAAAAGAAATCTAAAACAGCCTTCAATAACTAAATTACTTAACAAAGTATTCTGGTTTGATTAAAAAATATTGAGAAGGTTGGACAAGCATATTATAATTACGTACCTATAGGTACCTACCGGTAAGGCTCGTTAGTGAAATATTTTTATTTTACTCGCTTCACTACAAAAGGGCCCCCAAACTGCGTCAATATCGCTCCGTACGCATCGTTTCTGCCTGGTTAGCTACCACCCTCTCGTTGAAGCAAATAATCATACTGTGTTAATCTTTTATGGCGAGCCTTTGTTCGTGAGCCTGGCCATCAAACGTAGGACCTCTACACTAGCAACTACACTAACATGGCTAACGTAACACTCCTTACTTCTAAAGTAAATAGAAAAGGTTAAAACGGTCACGGTGCTAGGTGGGCGTACGTACTGTACGCAGTTACGTACAGCGAGCGGTATTTACATAGTTATGTATCGTCGGCCGCCCTCCGCACGGAGCGAGCCGCTCGATCCTGCACGCAGCGAAGCGAGCGGACGAACACACCCGAGCGCTCCCGAGCGCTCCCGAGCGACACCGAGCCGCGCCGAACTCCCCGTGCATCCGCAGTCCCGCTCGCAACGCGCGCGAGCGAACGTGTGCCGAATTCGTGTTCGCCGCTCGTTTAATTTTAAAAATAGATTACAATCGTTTGAATAAGTTGCCGCACCGCGCTTGTTCGGTGTGATCGCTCGGCGTCGTGCGTTATCGACCTTGACATTGTGCGCGAACGAGAAGCAAGATGGCCGACGTGGATTGGTCGGGGGACTTGTCGATACGCTTGGTAGAGGAGTATAGGCAGAGGCCTGAGCTGTGGGACAGCACGAACGGACTATACAGGGTGCAGACAGCCAAGTATGAAGCGTGGTCGGACATGGCGAGGATATTCGAATGCGATATCACAGACTTACGTAAGAAGTTGAACTCGATATTCGCTTCGCACCGGCGCGAGAAGGGCAAGATTCGTAACGGCGGCCGCTCGACTTGGTTCCTGTATCCATACTTGCGATTCTTACCGAATCACTTGGACTCGAACGGGGGTGACGCCAGTGTTGAGGTTATTGTTAATTCATGTATTTAAAGCAAAACCCGAACTTTGTTTAGAAATAAGTTCCTAGATATAATAAACCTGAACTTCTTTCTAAGTAAGGTTCAGTCGTTCATCATCGGCACGTCGCCGTCAACTGTACGAAAACTTGATCTACGAAAACAGCTCTTACAGCAACGAAATAAAGGCGTTGTCAATGACAAATAAATATCATGGACGTGCAGTTGAATTTATCTTGTTTAATATATAATTATGTAACCTCGGGAAACAATTTAGATACTTTAGTTTAAAGACTTGGTTATAAGAACTGTAGTCATGTACCGAATTTACAGCGGTGTACCGATAGCTCAACGGTTGAAATACGGATTACCGAGCGAGAGATTAGGATTCGATCCCCCACTCTTGCACTATTTATGCGAACCCCTCGCACAATTATATTTAGCAAAGTCGGAGGGGATATCAGCAGGAATACAGGGTTCTACTCTACCCATGAAAACTAAACATGTTTCGGTCAATTACATTATGTTAGGATATTGAGTTTACACTTTGAATGGGGTAGAAGTGAGCCATGCAATTCTCAACCAAAATGTATAAGAAATACAGTTTCTTTTTATAGTGCCATTCAATTATTTTTTTATACGAACATTGCCATTTAAATTGCTCTGGTCTTCAAGGCCAAATACTGCATCTGAATATAGGCCATCAGGTAAATAATTATAAAGAAGTGGTCAGGACAGGCTTTCGGCCATTTGTCTCAAATAATCGGTCAGTGTGTTTACAACCTTCACTGAGTCTCACCGTTGCCAACTATTCACTGGCTTATTTATGTATATCTATTTACTTTGTAGATTGTTTTTGATATTGTAATTAATTGTTTTTTTTTAAGAATTTAGAGTCGTAATAACTGAATGTAGAATGGAATCTGATTGATGTTTTGTACGTAGCTACAATAAATAACAAGAGAACATTATTTTAGGTGAATGTTAAGACCACTCAGTAGATACTTAAATGCTATCACCAACTTGTTTAGCTAATTATAGCATCCAGTAACTTCAAAGAACAAGAGAAGGCCAGGATTTAATCGGATTGATAATGACTTTAAGATGAGTGTTATGCAAATAATTAATAATGAAATTCCGATACAGCTTAAAGCTACAAAAGACAAGAAGCTCGAGAGTGTTTTTAAACTTATAACCTACCTAACAGAAAGCATATTTAAAACATATTTATCACACTAGCTGTGACCCGCGTTTTCTGCCGCATAAGTCTCGATCCCAAGGGAATATCGGGATAAAAGTACCCTCTGTCCTAATCCAGGTCATGGGTACCCATGTGCCAAATTTCATTCAAATCCGTTCAGCCGGTTTAGCGTGAAAGCGTAACAAACAAACATACATTAGATCAAATCTTTCCTCTAAACAACATTAGTTTAGTTTAGATACCCCGGAAATAGTGTCAGTAGCATGTAGCTGAGCCTGAGTCAACAAACTGTAATGACTTGTTGTTGCCACTATGAGCCCTGCTGACTCTGCTGTAACACTGTGCCAAATTTCATCATTCAAGATTATTACTAGACAGACAGATGATTATATCACTATCTTGTCTAAACATAGATCATGTTTAAATACAAACCACTCTACTAAGTAGCTAGTGATCCTTCCTTTTAGAGATAACATACAAATACAGTATTTTTATTTAATAAAAATTGCATCAATCAATGATGATAAGATAACACTGTATTCTTATTTTTTTATCTTTCTACACGTGTCTACACTTTAAAGTGCACTTCGAAGTAAAAACACACTACACATTCTTAAAGAAGTCCTTAGGTTAAAACTAAAAAAAAACGTAATATTGACAGCAGTTGCAGAGCAGCAGAGACTAGCCGAGTGCAATTGGAGAGACCTTTGTGTAGCTTTTGACTGCTATTAGCTGATGATGAAGAATTGCAATAGGTTTTCTTCTTTTTGGTCGTATCGATGATTCCATTTATCAGTTTTACATAAGCTTCGACCAGAATTTAGCCACTTCGGTAGCGTTATCGTTGGCATCGCAAACGTCTTCCATAGTGCAGGTGTTATCGCAAGAAGTAAAGTCAGGTGACAACCTAATTTACCAACACCAAAACCTAACATTTCTAATTCCGAAGATGTCTAAATAAATTACAATTCTCCTGATGAAGAAGTCCAAATATAGCCAGCTGCCATGCCTGGCGATGCGATGCCTGGCGATGCCACACATAGCGACAATTAATCGCCAAGGCCACTGCTTATCACGTAACTAAATTAAATTACGGAAATAATTTACTTGTTCATTGCAAAACACAAGGGCATCAAAATCGACATCAATGAAATTCAACTAAACATTAAAATACTATTAAAGCTTAGTATTTTAATGTTAATAAAATTGTCGATTTTAGACCAATAACCACAGATATACATAGATAGACATAGATAACGCAAAAGCAACTACTTCGCGTGCCCAGCTTATGATGCAGAATCATAAGCCGCCACTTTCGTGCTCAGTCGCATCGGTGTGGCCGCGCTAGTCGGACGTTAGTTAAAAAACATAAAATGGTTAATTGCGCTGTTATAAATTGTAAAAACAGTTCAAATCTGGTGAGAAAAAATAAAGTAAACGTTTCCTTCCATCGGTAAGTCATTTTGTGATTAATATTATGCGTAATTAATTTTAAAATCAATTATTTTGAGTCTAATACGCACAGTAATACCTGGTAATACTAAATTTGAGAAAAACATAGGTTGTCAAAAGTAAGATGCATATTCGTATTACATTGCCGCTTTTACTTGGAGCGGTTGATGCGATGTTTTGTTTTAACAGATGATGGATATCGAACAAGTGATACTATCGTATATCGCTTCGGTTTCGTAGTACAGGCGCTTTTATCATTTTTCTGTCCATTTTATCGATTAGTGCTGTTCATGTTATGCAACACCAATCGATTCTCAAGAATCGATTTTGGAAACAGAGGAATGATTTTGTATTTTATAGGTACTTAATATATAGACAATTTTAATAAATAATCGCAATGTTTCGTGATTATTTTAGTTTTCCACATGAACCCAATTTGAAAGAAAAATGGATTGAGGCGACGGGAAATAAAGATTGGTTCCCAACAAAGCATAGCACTATATGTTCAATACATTTCGAGGAAGCAAGCTTTGTTGAAGGGAAAAAGCAACGAATATTGACAAAAGAAGCATATCCGACTATTGATCTACTGAAGATCATAAGTATCATAACTGATGAAGTAAGTTAATTGATAAGTCTATGTACTTTCGAGGTTTTTATTACAAGTGTGTAAAGTCTTAAATGTTGAATTTTACTTGTAAGTACTTGTATTACAGAATATAGATCCAAAATTGCTTTTCGTTTTGCTTCTAAAATTTCCTCACTGGATTTTTTCTTTGTTTCTGACATTTTGACAGTCTACAACAATTACAAGAAAATTAGAGAAACACTAACAATTTTGCAAAAATATAAATCCCTAACTGCCTACTAAGATGATTAGGTATTTTATTTTCCTCTGTTTATCTCATTCCTCTGTATATCTCATTCCTCTGTCTGTCTCATTACTCTGTCTGAAAATCGATTAATAAATCGATTTAAACAATTCTAATAATTCTTTACCGTACACAATTACTCAATAACTATTTATTGAGTAATTGTGTACCGTAAAGAATACTATTATTCGTACAGTAATTGAGAAATTGTATATACAAAGGCGAACTTTATTCAAAATTGAGCTTGCACCCAGCAAATCTTTGAGTGAGAGAAAGAGATGAAAAAGGGTAGAATCCCGTTGCTTTTTGTAAACACTAGAATTAAATTGAATATAAGGTGTTTCAATCGAATATTATTTTACGTGTTTATACTGATAAACTTACTTGAAATTATGGCAAATGTATCCAAAAACTAGCACGTTGACGGAACGCGAGCGCTCGAGCACGCATCCTCTCCCTACGAACACTTTCAACCACAGATATAGTCTATCTATATCTGTGCTTTCAACGTACTGCTGGGCTGGGTGAGCGCTGGCGCTAGGCGGGGTGTGGGACCCGCAGCCGCACGCGGCTAATCTTCAAATCGATTTGATTTTCCCATCACTAAATAGTGCTTGTGACGTCATAGTAGGTAGTCAAAAAATGGCACGCTTGGTTTTCATACAGATCGTGATACTTGCGTTATCTATGTCTATCTATATCTGTGCCAATAACTAATTGAATATTAAAGCTATTTACTTTTCTTAATTGATTAGAAAGGAAAAATGGCAATCCAGAAATCAATGAAATGTAAATCACCAATGATGGTCTGAAAAAAGCTACCGTAAAGTCACTTTTGAAGTACATAAATCCATTCTCAGTTAAAATATACAGTCCTGATAAATATCACGCCATAATAATAACACACGTAGGAATATTACACCAAAACACAAAGCTAATCTTCAGATTACAGTAATATAATACTCGTACACTCATCCATAAGCCTAACATTTGTTTATATAACAATATTTCAGACAATGAACGTACGAACCATCACGTTTTATCAAAAACGAAGTAAACGCTATCTAAATATCATGATCCTAATAATACCAGCCGCAAAAATGGAATTTGCCGTTACAAATCTTAAATACTTATACAGATTTAAGCCAAAACGTGATATATTATCCGTATCAATACCGATTGCTGAAAGCTCTAGAGTTATGGAAATACAATAAACGAGAGCTGCTTGTTTGCTTGCATTGCTTAAACATGGAAATACTGTGACTTAGTTGTTAGTTTGGAGGAGATGTCTTTTTCAGTTTTCTGTTTGATCATTGGAATCAACTCACTAGGTGGTCTAATAACTCTATATGGCGTTGCTTTGTTGGGCCACCCATGTTTAAACAGTTTTAATTCAACACACCTCAATTACATACTATTACATCATTATTTACTAAGCTATACGCAATCAAACTTGAAAATGCAGAAAAAAATATGAAAATTATTAATTATTCAGAAAATGCCAATCCTAATTTTCAGCTTACTTTATCAATATTGAAACAACAAGCTATATACACTTATTATTATTCAGCAACTAATACCAAGCAAACAAATAATAATTTACTATTATTTATCTTGTTTTTCTGCGTTAATTACCGCATAGTACCGATACGCGGCTATACAATTATTGAAACAATTCGATTTGCCGATAGTGACCTCATCGCAAAAAATATAGGTCAATCAAACACGAGTTTGAGTAAATTAATTAATAATGCATCGATATTTGTTCGTAACGAGCATGTTTCCTGGTTCCTGTCAAGGTTGGGGGCTCTTCCTGTATTCAAATTATGGAGAGAGTTCATTGTTTGCGATTTGGACGGTCACATTGACTCAAGCCACCGATATCAACTAATGGCATTACGTCCTGTCGCTAATGACTGCTAGTGTTGAAATTGTAGCAATCTTGTCGGTCGGAATAGGTTTATACCAAAGCTCTGAAGGCACAAAAATGTTTGCCAAACTAAACCGCGCAATATATATATATATATATATAAATTAACCACGTGTTTGTTTCCGCAGGGAACGACAAACGACGAACCGTACACACAACCTCAAACAACAAGCAGCAGATCAGATGAATCATCAGAAAATGAAGATGACGACAACGACAACGACAACGACAACGAGCACAGAGAGGAAAGGGAGATTATGATCAAACAGGAGCCTGTTATAGAAACATACTGCATCGTAGGGCGAGGGAACAGCCCTGAACCAAATAAACGGCCGGAACGACCCAAGCAACGCACACCAGTAAAGAGATATAAACTGACCAGACCACCGTTAAAACGAAAATTGGTAGTAAAAGAAAATGACTCTCTTGATAGCAGACTACTAGAAACATTGAAGTTGTTGAGAAAGTCAGATTTGTCGAGGAAGAAAGACGAATGTGACAGCTTTGGAGATTACATAGCGGTTTCATTGAGGAAGCATGATGAGAGAACACGGAGTATGATCAAACAGGCCATCAATAACATACTGTTTGAGCAAGAAATGAAGAAGTACAGTAGTAACCAATACACGGTGATGCTGTCCGGGGTGGATGAGAACCCTCTAGTGATAGGTGATGGCGACGATAAGTAATTCCTTAATGATAGCCTTTACTTTAATGAGTAATTTTTCAGTGAGACTGATTTTATTGATTAAATAGTTAATTTTATTATAAACCGATTGGTTGAATGCGGACAATTGTATAATTATTGAGTTTAGTGAGAAAGTACTTTTGTTCTGATTTTAGTTTTATTAAATAAGTATAAGTCTTAACCAGTTTGTATAATTTAAACACAAAACCATAATTTACCATGAGTTATGAGATAAAATATCTAAAAACGTTTAGGATTTTCTTGCATCGTTTTACGTTGTGTGTTGTTTGGGTGACCCCGACGCAAAATGCACGGATTTCTCATAGTCCAGTGAAGGTGATGTTGTTTTAGTCTATAACTTCATATTTAAATGTTTGCATTATTAACTTCGGGGTCATAGCAAAGTGACTGGATGTAAGCGAGCTAACATAATTTAACAAAACGTTGTTATTATAATTAATTTTCCATTCAAAGTAAACAATATAGAAGTTAAATAACATCGTTCATTAGTCATTTTATCACAGTTTCCTGCATGACTATCATAAAACAGACACTGACGCCGATTCCCTTGTACACAAACTAAACCAAATTTAAGTTTAGTGCATCTTTTTCTTTCTATTTCATTAAGAAAAGGACAGAAGATAAATATTAGTTTAGTCCTGTCAAATTAAGATACTCCATAGACAGTTTAGACCTGGTTATAAAACATGGCTACTAAAAATACGTCAATTTACGTCAGGCGCTGACTAATTTGTCAGGACTAAACTAATATTTATCTTCTGTCCCTTTCTTAATTAAATAGAAAGAATAAGATGCACTGAACTTAAATTAAATTTAGTTTGTGAACAAGGGAATCGGTGCCACTATCTAAATTAACTAAAACATTTCCAATTAGCAGGAAAACCGCTGTGCAGTTCGCCGAACTATAATTATCTGGAAAAAATATGGAATCAATAAAAAAGGCTACATTAACACATGTATCGTCAACCGCATTAAAACAACTGCATTGTACTTGCCAATCAATTATTTAGATCAGGCTGTCTACGTGCCTGCTCACACGACCGGCTCAGGTCTCACATTACGATATCACCTACATCCATCACGATTGCAACTATTGTTGCTGTTTCATTTCTGTTGCTGTTTTTATGCCCTGTTGTTGATACACTCTGGAAGCCAATGTTCAATGTACCCACAGATATCTTTATTTGCTGTTATAAATTAGAAAATTGGTAAGCGCTGTCTGTTTCGAGTCTAGTAGTTTCTTTGATAAAGTTTCTTGCTGCATTGCATTCATCGCTTCTTTTGGATTGCAGGTGTCTTTACCTGTCGTAGGGTGCAGTGTATTGTATGCTGTGATGATTGATATTGTTACAATAAGAGTAGGATTTCTGGTGAGGAGCATCACGCCACCTACGTCACCGGTGTGTGCATGTATGTTTGTTTTTTCGCGTGCAATCTAGCGATGCATTTGCATTTAATTGGCTACAGTTACAAGAAATTTTTGCTCATAGCAAACTAGTTGAATCATTTTTCAATTCAATTGCTTCAACGTGTCTTATTATTGTAGTTTATATGTTGAATGGTATAATTGTATGTAGCCAGCGTCCACAATTGTTCGTGAATGACAAATGTGTTATGTATTAGCGAGCGAATTGAATATGTATGAGACTTTGTTGTTCGCTAAATTTTCAAAAGTAAATTGTTTGGAGGTATAGCACTCACGTGTCACATATTATTATCATACATCAAACATATTTCCGTATCGTCCATATATCAGTGTTCAACGAACACCAACCGACTGAAAATACCGCCGTTCACGTATACATTAGTGATTAACAATACGTTCTGACCTGAGCTGTTCTGTTTGACCCCTTTTTAATTCTGTTGGATGATTCATGCGTATATTTATGAAAAACACAATGTGGACGAGTTTCCGTACCTGTTTCATTATTGAAGTATAAATTACCCGAAAGTAAGAATGGTTGCACGGAGGCAATAAATAAATACGTTTCGTTGGCAAGCGGGTGTGGCAGTAGCTTATCACCCCGCGCATGCGTACTGACGGACTTACCGCTTAGCAAATAGGCAGTTATGTTACATTGTAGTGGTAGCTTAGACCTATCTTTTACCAAAGCACTTTATTCAAGGATAGGTTGTTTTGGTATTCGTAGTATTTCTTGGATCTGTAGAGATAGGAAACCTCTGCGGACACAAAGACTAAAATTTGTAACCTGAGAAATATTCTCGAAATTGGATGCTCGTACACGAGCTAATAAAATCATTTCTGTACCTACAATATTTTGTCGCCTTCCAAAGAGCGGGACAGATCAATGCTTTGCCGAACAAAGTGCCTACCCACACCTAAGGACATACTGTGGTAAAAACCGCAGTAGTTTTCATGAATCAAGATCCACACAGCAACACAAGTACATGACCACAGTCCACATAGTGTGATAACTGTCACTTCCTCCACAAGTCGGGAGAGAACTCGTGTCTACATTGCGTCAGCCGTCGGGCTCAGAACACGATGAAATTGCATCAGTAAATAAATAGTTGGTCTATTCAATCGACCCAGTTCATATGGAGGAAAAATCCCATTAAAACAATGAAATGAGGAAGTTAAAAAAGTCTATTGTCGCAGGTTTTCTTTCCTGTAATTTTGGGTGAATTTGGAAAATCGTTTTTTCACAATAATGTAACTATGTCAGTAAATCTTAACAAGGAATGATTGTTCGAATTCTATACAATTTAGGAAGAAAATAGTGCCGACCGTATGTAAGGAAAAATGCCCAACGCATTTCCTCTGGAACTCGGTAATTGCCACGAATGCGACCCTCGAAAGGTCAGACAGGTGTGCCATTGTACACACACGGCCGCAGTCCACGGCACATGGTTAATATATTCTGTGGTCGACGGTTGTAGAGGTTGCCAGGTGATAGCGTTCACTGGTGGATATTTCAGGGACGTTATAAGGTATGGAGCTACCGTTACAATCCAGAGCCTCTGAGACTTTTTAGCGGAAAAAACAATATTATTATTGCTCCAAGTGTGACTTTTTAACTCATGAACCGATGGGGTTGATGCATGCTTCAATTACCGCAGTAAGGAATGCGGAAAATCGAGAAAAATTAACTAACAACAGTTCAATAATGATTTAAAAACTCAGTGGGGAAATACTGTTGAAATATTTTCTCCTCAAGATAATGAAAACGTGAATCATAAAATGAAATGACCCGTAGTTTCAGATAACCGTCTCGAGTGTTCGCTAGGTATAGCGTTAGGTATTTTCATTATTTAAAAATGCTCAAATGATACGCGTGAGGGATTCACGCTTAGTGCACAATAAGTTAATGTGTCTTATTTATTTCTTCAATAAATATTTTTTTTTAGAGGTTTAAAATGTTGCCCTTAGCTCCCAATGGTAAAATTGCGAATTAGGATTTCTGTAAATAAAAGTAATCCATTTCTTCTCCAATTCAAGAACTGCGATGTATGATCGTAACAAACCTAGGTACAGGATAGTAAGTTAGCAACTGTATGCAATCATTAAGTCAATGAAGCGCTATTATAATAATTGCCTGTAATTTAACACACCATGTAAAAAACGGTCTGACATCAAATAAAAATTTTCCGTTCAATATTAAGCAAAGTTTCCTCAATTTACCGTAGGTAGGTACTGCTTATAATTACTTCGTCCTACAAGTAACCACTACTTATTTCGTAAAGTCAATTATATGCAATATGCATAGCTACACATCTGACTTTACATAGTTCATGCGAGAGCCATACCATCCCACATGACTTCAGTGCCACCAGACATATTGTCGCCTGTATCTAAATATATATCTTACGTAAGTTTCAGTGCTACACATATCAATACATTGAAGTATCTTCCATCTTCTGTTGCAACAATGAACCTTGTTGATTCACGAATAGTGGTTGTTTTCCCATGGACCGTGGCCTCAGATAAAGTACGACCTCGAGTTATCGACGCCAGATGTCAACGCCTTTGTTTTTGTTATTCGTTAGTATCAGGAGAATGATAATCTTAGGTAATGGCTAATCTCTGATAAGATGGCTGAAAGGTGACAAACAGCTGATGATAAGAGTTAAAACTAAGATACAATAACACGTCTTGTGATTGTGGGTCGTTCAGGACATTACTCTTAGTCCTCTCTCTTTCATAACATATTCTTAATTAATTTCCCATAAGTAGTTTGACAAAAGCTGTTCTGCTGCGCAGTTGTATACTTTCTACTCAAATAGACTATTGTAAATATTGTACTGCATTGCCATATTGCGCTAGGAAATCTCTCACCAGAATTAGTTTTTTCTTTTGTCATCTAACTGTAATCTAAGAGCGTGCACTACCCAAGTCTAAACGCCTAAATAAACTGTTTATACATATTATTCTGCTATTAAATCGCATGATCATGAGACCGGAATCGTTTTCCGAGGTACCAGGCAAGCATATTGCAAGCGGATTTAATTCCAGCAGCGTCGGCAGTATTCGAAGCCGTAGCAACGTTGCGGATATAAAAACTACAATTTGCGTAACAGACTATGGTAGTAACGCTAAATTATATTAGGTACCTATAGAGTCTTAATAGTAACCGTTACTACTACTTCATTAATCCCTTAATCATCATAGTTTTATTACATTTAGTTTGCTTTTCATTATCAATCGAAGACGACTTGCGTTTTGTCTGGATGATAAGCAGCAGTACTTCATCAGCAGTACTCGATGTTATGCAGACATGTGGATGACTATAACTGACGCAATGATTATCATAGAACTTCATAGAAAGAGTTTACTTTTCCATTAATAAACATATTTCAACAAGGTAAGCAGACCACTTAAAGAAATAGCTTCATATCTGCCATACTGCACTAAGTGCTAAAGTGTGCAATTAACAATAGATATTTATAGCAATCTTGATATTTCCATTGAAGTATGTCTGCGTTGTGAGTGACCCGATAGTCTTGATACTTGAGGGCACTTGTGGTGTACAGGATTGCCACAAACGTCACTGATCAAGCACTGTCTGTCTGTTCAAGTACTTTTATATATAGATTGTAGACATTATGGCTATAAAGACCAATAGATAAGAAAAGAATACTACGTTACATCAAAAACGAGCAAGTTTAAGACCGAATACTAGAGTGACAAGGCATGAAACAATCGCAAAGAAAATGTAATTGGTCCTTGTGTCCGCAGAGTAAATTTAATTTTGTGTCGAATTGTTTTATTTTTGTAGCAATACTCCACGTGGTTTTGTGATATTTTTATACATCTTGTTATTGTGGAACATACTAGAATACATTTGATCACTAAAAACTTGCGACAAACAATGCTACAGATTGTTCGAGACTCGGGACCTCGGTAAATGCTATAAAAGGAAATATTCTGTTGATATGACTTGTGTAAATAAATAGATAACATTGTCATCTTACATTATTATCTCTGTTAACTAAAAGTAAACTGCTACAGCGAAGCTTCTAGATCGTTCCCGAAAGTTCTGAGGACGTTGATGTTACGAGTGAATAGTCAGATCGTAACATTAGTGTAATACATTACAAGAGAAAGGTTAAAGAGATCTGAAACTGAAGTAAACAACACATGTTTTCCGTTGATATTTCTGTGCGGAGGTCGAGCCACGCGTCACGTACACCCCACCACGATAAATTATACCAGATGCCTTTTTTATACAGAATTTTCAGCCGTATCACTTTTGAAATAGACTAGATAATCGTGAGAAAGTTTAGCATGAGTTGTGGCAATCTGCGAGGGTTCAATGGAACAGGTTTGATGGCAAAAAGTAATTACTAAAGTGTCACTTTGAAGTATGATTCTTTTGAGGGTGTTTACGCAAATTGTTGTGGTGAACTTCCTGACATCAATGGACGATGATAAAACAAGTTGCGGAAAAAAAAATTTTTTTAAGATAAAATGAAAATATTTGCGCTGGTATAATTATGTATAATACAATATTTATATGAGTAAGTTTTCCGTACTTCAGAGACACGTGGTGATACTTGTCTTGCGTCATAAAAAGTATGGCTTTGTGAAGACTGCAGTGCGGCTGACGACTGACGAGAGCATGCGTTCCTGACACCTGTCAGTGCGACAATTCTACTGGGAAATAAAGATCAAATTCGCAAAACACGTATTCGTTTGTATGAAACTGACAGGTGTTAATAACACATTCCCTCGACGTCCGCACTGTAGGATATGGATTTTAAAGATTGTGGATAAGATCTGATACTATTACGGGCACTGTAATGTAGTACCTTTCCGATCTTAGAGCAGAACATGAGAAGATGAGAATCTTAGCAATGGGTGTGAAATAGGTATTACGACGACTACAGGTTTATACGACGATGATAAATCAGTGGTTAACACTAACAGACAAAACCAAGCTAGAATTAATAGCTAGCATATTAGTTCAATGAACTCTTAGGCTTGTACCAGAAGTGTGTCTATGACAATAGGTATTCGAACTAGGTTTCAAACCCACGACCAATTGCATCCTAGATCGCAAGTCAAGGCCTTTGGGCTATTCTCTTTAAAGAAGAACTATTCAACCGAAATATTTAATTTAGTTCATTTTCTTTATGTTTTTTGTTGCTGTTAATTATTTATTTATTAATTATTCTTGCAAAACACTGCCGATCTATTGGACGTTACATCCTTGACATAAAATCATTTCAACAAAAACTGCAAGAATTGGTTCAGTCTATAAGTACCTACCTAAAATATGGACCGACGAAGAATACATAAAAGTATTTTATGACTCACAAATATAATTTGATATATTCCGGTTTGCGATAAAAAAACTAATTATATAAAACCTAAAAAAAAAAACAAAAAAAAATCGAAAAACAAATAACGTCAGTTCTCTTAGAATAAGATTCGTGACAAGAAAATATTGATAAGGGGATCAACTATAGATACGTTATATCAGCCGTCTCGAACATTTATATCATATTTATTAATAGGAAGAGATGTCATGCTACTTGCAAAACCATTTAGTTTACGTAATTATTCATTACCACTAACTTTCCAGAGTTTACTAAAAGAAGAAATTGCAATACCTTGATAATACGAGAGAACGCTCGGATAAAGAAAGCTAACCTTGAAACCATGAAATAGTCATTAAATATTGTTATGAACTTTGATGATTTTAATGATTATAATTCTGTAAATACATACTTGTTACGCTCGCAAATCATGTTTTGTTCAACATACAACCTAACACTGACCTGTAAATTGCAAAATGGGTGAGAACATTGGAGTACCGCGGAATACCTGGAGCTTTCCCTTAACAAAATATTACAAGATGGTGTGGCATTTGCATCTGAACTCAGAACAGTTGCTGGCATCAGATCAAAATTGGTCCTTCACCCATCTTTATAAAGTTAGTAAGGCTTTGTTAACATTATAAATCCTATGTCATTATCAATGTAACCACTAAGTCCGCTAACGAATTCTCACAACTTAACACCAGTAACTTTCCATCATCCGACTCCTTCATCATTTTTCCTCAAACCACAAGCTTCTGTTCTGAGTTTCTGACCCACTTCAAGGAATTGCATGCAAAAAATAATGATAGTAAGCGAGTTAACAGTTTGCGTACGTGAGGAGCGCCACGGTACTACTCTACTGAAGATATAATTATCGCCAGTGCGAGTATTTCGGGAGATGACTGGCGTGACGCAAACAAAAGAAAGTTTGTCGTGTTTAGTACAATACAACTTTATCATTGTTTAAAATAACGTAATCATCTGTTTTGGGTTCGACAGATGTTTTGTATGTGTTCTTCAGTTCTATTAGTGTGGAACTAAAAACATGTAAAATTGTGTTTTGTGGTGTGGGTGTCTGTCTTTCAGTTACTTTTTGTTTGTATGTCCTTTATTTGTAATAATTTTTTTCTCTCCTTTTGTTAAGTATATTTTTTTGGTCCTTCTAGGCCCTGAACATTATTTCCCGTTATTCTAAAATTTTCATATTTGTGGTGCGCATGTAACCGCATTGTTATTCTTTAAATTCAATATTGATTGTCAATAAACACAGTTATCTTCCAAGCTCCACGTCAAGCGGCCGACTCCGGTCAGCCGGTCGCGTCAGCCGCAGGACCAGTCTGGACAGGTTCGGACATGTTGGCACACAAACCCGCTGGGACATCTTCACGACCACTCTCTTTGGAGTGGAGTGGACACATCACACAGGTACAAACATAAACCTTTTATAAAAAATACTGCAGAAAAACACTTTTGCGAAGAAATATGCGAAGGGACGTAAATAGGTAAAAGTTACTTACGTGGTCCTCAAAAGATGGTGTGTACTCGTACATTACTTAGTGAGGGAGTCAGATTTTAAACGTATATTAATATTATAATCATAAGTAATCAAAGTTACAGTTGAAATAATAGCGTTATTTAATTAACTTGTCATTCCAGTGCCTTGTTCAAGACCGTCCCGGTGTTCAAGACATCATGTTGGCTAACACAGGTCTGCTAATTAGTAATTGACATTTCGCTTTAACATACATAACCTCACGCCTTCTTCCCATGGGGGTAGGCAGAAACTACAGAACGCCACCTGCTATTATTCTACATACTCCTTTTGCCTCGTTGCGTTACTTGGTTACTTCGCTTTATTGACCAAATAACTTGACAACTGAAAGTATATAATTACACCAAAGAAATTGAACAAAGTCAGACATAACAAGACTGATCCACCCACTTTTTAGTAAGTCTAAGTAGGTAGGTACTCACAAAGTTATTATCCGATACCCACAATTAGATACGTTTTGTTACATTCTTAATTTCAAAGAAAAACACTTTCCATCTTGATACATTAAACAACTCTGCCCGTCAATTCAGTTCCGCCACCCGCCATACTGCCAAAATGGTTCCAAAAATATACATAATTGCAGAAATGTCCCCTAAATGTAGACAAAAAAGTCGCAGAGCTGAAATATTTGTGCGCTCCTTATAATTGAAAAAGCGAGGCCCGGGATGATGTCGGCGACAGCCGGTCATTATAACGAATCTGGGTAAAAAATAGACCCGGCAGAGGCAGGAGGTGCGGATTTTTTCTACGTAAAGTAGGATAACGTAACGTGATTTTTTTGGTGAGGAATATAATTTTCTGTAGAATTATAATTCTGTATAGGTATACAATACAACAAGTCATTGTTAAGAATTAAATTCTATTTAAGGTGAACGGCGAGATTGAACTAAATAAAACGAATATGTACCTATCTACAGCATGAATGTGAAGTTATTATCATCTCAGTCATGAATCAACACAGAAAGAAAAGAAACACACACAGCACAGCGCTCAGCGCATTCTTGATAGTATTTTAGCAAAAACATGGCAACCAGGCGTTTATTGTTACCATAAACTGCATCATGTAACTACAAGCTAGGCTATTTATAGACAATTTAAGGAAAACGACTTTAAAGAAACAACCAAGATCAACTGTTGTTTTCTTAACTTCTTGTGCAAGGAGAGACGTCACACTATGATTAAAAACAAATAATGTATAATTAAGCATAATAGACCAACTTCAATTAATTGACCGTTACGTTACATACATGTTAACTATTAACCTCTTTTTGACTTTCGGTATCAGTCAAAACTTAAAAGGTCGAAGATACATTTAGTTTTAATTGTTTTTCAATCAGCCGAAAACTGATTCGTTTAACAAACGAGGGCCTGAACTAAGTATTGCGATATTTGTTCGCCAATTCGTTGTCATTCACTGCAGTCTATGAGTCTATCAAATGATCACATTCATCGAATGACCCTGAAGTACCTAGTCATCTGATATATGAACAGTACATATTAGTTTAAATTAACTGTAGAAATATTGGTACATAGGTAATTATGTACTATAGGTAGGTACACCGATGTCTAACCTTTCGGGGAAACAAGCGTGATGTTACGTATGTGTTGTTTGATAAATTAGTTGAGCTATAATTTCTACAAACATGTTCTACATCGCTGAATACTACCTGACTAGTGTGAAGAACATCTTGTGAACAAAAGCTGCTATGAACATCAACACCAATGTTACGTCTAAAATAAGTGACATCAATGTGAACTGACGCGATAAACCCCTTAATATGTCATAAATAATCTATATAAACTATCCAGGTGAAAGTCTAGTCTAATTATAATATATGGAAAACTTGCCAAAACGGCTTACGTGACAGTTGTCAGATATGTGTGAGCGAAATGCAAGATTGCAATGGCAATACAAGGAAGAGAGAAAGCAGGTAAAAAATAAGGGTTGTTACCTGACCTTGTTCCCTTTTAGGGTAGCCCTTATCATTAGTTGTTGTTACACTGACCGTTGTGTGTGTTTGGATATTTTGGGCCCCCTCTCAGCAGGGAATGTACAAGTAATAAATATGTTAGCTTCTTATTTGACATTGAAATCGAAATTGACGAAATACTCCTAAGCCAAATGAAAGCTGGCTTACTGTGCTATGCTAAACCTCTTCGCTTAAAAGTAGCAGACAAAAAACAACGCACAACTTTTTAAATACATATAAATATTCTGGTTTTGTGCAGGAGTCGAACCTACTATCCGCAAAATCACCCCATCTTTACACCACTCCCTCAAGTGACCTATCAAAAATGCTATAGACAAAATATTTTATTTTTTTATTCTTTCATATGAACCTCAGATCATATAAAATTGGTACCTAAGTATATTTATACATATTTCAATACTGGCACAATAATATGCAATAAGAAATGGTGACAAAATAATAGATTTTTGTCTTGACAGGGAATCGAACCCATAAGACCATGTTGTATCAAAATCAATTAACCAACGTTAGTTTTAGGCATAAAACCTTCAGTACCAAAATAAACGAAAACACTAATTGCAAAAAATACATTTAATAGGAATGTGAAGTACAAGAAATTACTTACAATTAACATTTTAATCTTATTTACTAATTAACTTCTGTTCTAAACGAACAAGTTTTCTAGCGACGCTAAATTATTTTAACAGTAGAATAAAATGTAAATATTCTTTTACATGATATACTGAAATTGGTCCAATTACAAAAAGTTATCCTAATTTTGATATGTTACATACTCGTTAACACGTCGTCGTTTTATTTTAACAGAAAACACGATATTTTAAAGACAAAAATGTGACAAGACCATAATACAGACGCGACGCGATTTGACAGTTTCCGAAACTGTCAAATTTTCTCAATCAATCTTAAACCTTAATGATTTAGCAATAAAGTTGAAAATCTATTAAAGAAATTTGACAGATTGTAGTAGATTGATGTGCTGGCGTCTGTACAATCCGTTAAAATCGAACAAATAACAACATTGTTTTGAAATCTTAAAATCAAAATGGCGGACGCGTGTTATTCTGTCTGACTATCACTTAGCTTATTAATTTCAACCATGATGTGGTTTTCCTCTTCGCCGACGCTAACGGCTACGATCATGTCCAGGATCTTCGGCTGCAGCCTCAAAGCCTTCTGGGCAGGCAGATTCCTCAACAACGAGGCGATGTACTTGCCAAAATTGTCGTAAGTATCCTCAGACCTAGCAACCACGGGAGCTGCATTAACCACAGGCGTGACGTCATTCGTTAGGAAGATCTGATTCTGACTGAAGTTGTCACTCGGACCGCTCGAGTTCGATCGTCTCCGTCGCTTCGCTCGAGAATCGTTGGATACCTCTTCGTTCTCACTCTGACCTTCCGACTGCGAATAGTTCGCTACTGGTTCAGAGTCAATTTGAGGCTGAATCTCCCAGTCATCCTGCTCGTCAATCTCGTAACATTCCATCTTCACGTTGGTGACGACTTCACTCAGCTTTGGCTGGAAATAAAAATCCTACGTTAAATGGTAAGTAAACAAGTCTTAAGTTAATGCGTGAGTAATAAGAAACTTACTTCGTTAACGAGCAGCCGTGACGTCTGCAGATGTGGTCGGATGAACGAGTCCATCAGAGGGAACCATTGCACCTTCGGGCGGTACAGCTCGGGCGAGTTGGGCCCCACCTTGTCCAAACTAGCCTTGATCTTCTTCAACTCTTGAGAGTAAGAGTTACGTAAATTCTTGAATTTAATCAAAACATGTTTTCCTTCAAAGTTCTTAATGTTGAGTATCCTGGCTATTTTTTCCGCGGCCCTGGCTCGTTTGGTTTTGTTTGGGTAGTCATCCAGTGAGGAGTTCCAAAGACACGGCTCCTTCTTGTACTCCGTTATCAGTTGCAAGGTTTTCCTGTCGTTGATACGCAGTATGGAGTTCTGTGTTAGATCGTGCGAACTTATTTTCTCACGCATGGTGACGGCGTGCGCGCGTGGCGGCGGCGGTGGCGGCGGTGCGGGGGGGGGGGGGAGAGTTGCGCGCGCGCGTGGACCCGTCTGCTCGCTCGGCGTGATTACGCCTAACTGACGCCGCCGTGGTGCCACCGTGACGTCACTCAGACGTGGGGCGCGCTGTTTTTTTAACGAGGCGCGGTTTGCACCGCGTTCGGTTATCGTTGAGCTTTGTTCTCGCAGCGTGGACAGAATCTTAAGCGTATGTAGTACGGTACTAGTCTGATATTTTAAATAACACGTGTAAGTACTTTCTACATAAGTATTAGTAATCTACAGAACTATGCATAAGTATAAATAATCAAGTGAGTACGCGGCAGTAACCAAATCCGTTTGCCTACCTCAGATACTCGCGTGCGTTGAACAGCTGACGTCATTTTTTTTATCCCTTGATCAGCTGTTGAGAGTATTTGGTGTAAAGTAAGAGAACCCGTAACGGCGTCCATAATTCCGGGAATTTTATGGCGGCCTTCCGCCCGGAGCTCTCCTAAATACTATGAGAACTTTAGTTTTTTTGTTGTTGCACAATTTACTTATTATTATGCACTTTTCGAGAACAAAAATAGATAATTTGCGTCGAGTACATATCGGGTTATTTTGATGAACTACGTAGGTTTACGATTACGATTAATCAATGCTAACCGAAATATTTTTTGTCTTAAGTTTGTAGAAAAGCTTAAAACAAAGTAACTTTCATAAGAACTGGAATAGCCTGTATGATACACGATCAACGCATGCATTTTTGTGAAATATTGTTTTTTATCGTAACTTCATTAAAACATTTCCTTTCAAATAACAAAAAGTTGAGACAAAAAATCTGTACTTACCTACTTAGTTATTTTTAGACACGATATAAGATACGGCTGTGTGTACGGGTCCATTTCAATAAAAGCATTGATTTACAACTCAACCCAAGATTCTTATGTTGAGTTGTAAATCAATGCTTTTTTTGAAAGGAAATGTTTTAATGAAGTTACGATAGCAAATTATTTCACAAAAAATATGTATGCGTTGATCGTGTATCAGTGTTGTTTCCAGTATTAGTCATAGGCTGGGCTTGGTATACTTATGAAACTAATTAAACGTACAGCGAATCGCCGGATAATTATCAACTCATTAACTAAATAAAGCTTACCTAATTACTAATTTGAGCAGGTGAGTACCCTTGATTTCTTAGTTATGAGTAAACCTGATAAGAAGCATTGGTTCCGATTAAAAATAAGTAAATAATCAAATAAAAAACAGTGAAAATTTCTTTAAAAATGTTATCAAACGATTTTGAAGTCAGTTCCTTCGATTTTTTTATTTTTTTACTTTGCCATGGCACAGGTACCTACCTGTAATCTTTAGTAAATGTGAACACGACCGTTTCCTATGACCGGGCAATATTCCAATCGGGGCTCAACTGAAACATTCTGACAAAAAAATTGCCTTCCTTTTTGCTCGCCCCAAGAACCGAACCCAAGACGTTCCAGCTGCACTTATGATCATTTAGTTGGACATCTGCCTATCCCCTCTGCCGTAAAGCCGTTATACTTTAATAAACAGTGTTATTAATAATGATAAAAAACATAAAATAATAAAACCAACACGAGTCTGTTTGCGAACTGGCTCTGATAATACCGGAAGGGCAATTCCCGTAATTAAAAACGTTCAAAATCTAGTCGCAATCTCATCTCGGCGACAAACAAATGTCAAAAATTTGTCAAAATTTAGGGAAATTAGAGGTATTTTTGACAGATTGAGACTGAGGTCAGATTGTGAACGTTCTTAAAATGACGAGAATTGCCCCTCTGGTATCTGGTTTTTGACCGATAACCAACCGGCCGATACCGGTTCTTATCACAATGAAATTATCTCCAGGGAAGTTTTCAGACTACTCTAGATATAATTTTATGGACCATTTTAATAATGTTTTCAGAGAAAAATACAGACCATGTTCACTTGAAGATAGTGTGCACATGAAGATAGTGGCATGTTCGTAGGTTTTTTATTTGTACCTATGTTATGGCCTGGCTGACAACTGGTAAAATCTATCGGGAAAGAGCCATCGTGATTAAAAGTGGTTTTCCAACCCCCACAGACACCTAAACTATTTATCACCGATGTAACTGAACTTTGAGATAAAGAGATAAATATATTTTGTGCCCATACTCTCACTGACACCACTTCCTTTTAAACCTCAAGGGTTGGTTTGCCAATCTATACTAATAAAACCGTTGCGTCTATGACGTATGACGTAGTTGCTTGTGTATGTAATTGTACTAGGTACCTGGAAAAAATATATATTCCTATAATAATTATAACATAATATCACGCCTGTAATCCCCGAAAGGCAGAGGTGTAGGTAAGTACATAGAGTACACCCACACTTCGACAGTTACATTTCAGTTCCATGTAATAGAAGGCGAGCCTACTGCCATAATGTCACAAAGAAAACTGCCACAATGTTCAGATGAACATGGCAGCTTTATTTAATCTCTAGTCAATCAATTAGTTTGGCGAATAAATATCGGCTTTTTTTAATTTAACTTAGTGAATAGTTTGACATCTTAAACAGGCAAACCTACTTATCATCTCAAGAAAATTGTAACATCTAATAAGGAACAATGATGATGTTTTGATGTAGGGTCGCAAGCGCAGCTCACAATGTTTGTAAATATGTAATCGCGCTAGAAATATTCAGATTAATCCGGTTTGATATTGTTTGGCTGAAACGAGGTCTTTAGACGTAAAGATAAGGACACTATTGATACTTGTCAATGACCTTTTTCTAGTGTAAAAGATAATAAATAATGTTATTTTGGCGCGTAAGTTCCATTCAAGACTTCTTTATTACATTTAGTCTGTGCTGTCCCAATCTTGGGCTTGTCCCTATTTCTTCCACTTTTTATCTAATATTTATGAATGGAATAGAAACAAACCATGCATGGGAGCATTCTTTCAAACAAATGCACAATACATATACAACGAATATATCAGATCTATATTCGTTGTATTTGTATTGTGCATTTTTCTGCGAGCAGTTGTGGCCCAGTAGTAATGAACTCGTACTATTTATTCTGTGGTAATGGCCCCGACTTACAAGTCGTTGGTCGTGGGTTCAAACTCAGAGGCGCTTTATTTTGTGGAATTTCATTAGGACCGCTTTTAAAACGGTGAAGCAAAACATGGTGGGGTAACCGCCATGTCCTAGAACCAAAAATTCGAAGATATATGACATCTACCAACCCGCACTGGGTCCGCGTGGTGAATACAGCCCACTACTTCTCACAGAGAGTAGGTCTGTGTCCCAGCAGTGGGAACATTATAGTCCAACTATGCTTATTTGTCTTTTGCGATGAGGTTCAAATAAAGGGTTGGACAGGTCCTCAAATGATGTAGATCTCACGTCTGCAAAGTTACAGACAGATAAACATGACCTATTCCGTTTCTATCGCTATTCTGTGAATATATCAAATAACACTTTTGCGTTCATAATCTAGGTAGCACAACGTGCTACATAAATATTATCTATTCAAATACGTGAACGAATGTAGATGAAATATAACATCTGGGTTTTTATATGTCTATACATGCTCATATACTTATACATTCATATAAAATTCACATTTACAGCCGCAGCAGTGTGCCTCTCTATCACGCTTACTAGTCATACTTTTTTAACCTAGACACAGCTCTTCTCTCAAAGCGGAAGAAAAGAAGCAATCAAAATGATATAATCAACATCAGTACTATGCTAGTCATCTGCAACTGCAGGCCCAAGAGCTCAATCATCGGCTGCTCTCACCGCTGCTGCCATCCATCCTACGAAGATCGTCGATCCATTCTACGGCTAACAAGGCCGCGCATTGTGTCACCCTTTGTACAATTTCTTCATCTGTAATTTTTATGGTGTATGTATATAATAAAGAGTATTCTATCTACATAAGGCCGATTGATTGTCACTTTAGCTTATATTCTCTCTGTTAATGACAATGATAGTAGATATACGTGAAATATGGGTGTCTTTTACACCTCTGTCTACCCCTTCGTGTTTCAGTCGTGATGTCGTACGTGAGGCTTACAGGACTACAGGCACGGGTCCTCGTGAGCTGTGCCGTTATCTCCGGCATACAGTGTCGTACGATGTTGTCTGTCTGATAACAGCTGATAGCGCTGTGGGCTAGTTTATATTCGAGCATATATTATATTATAATGTACGAGTGCTTTGTGTCGGTATCCTGACACACATACATGAGCTATATTTACACTTATGTAATTTGTGATAATGCTTTTAATAAAGAAAATGTCCTGATTCCCTAGTGTAATATATCTACGTTTAAATTGCTATAAAGGACGAAGGTAATACAAAGCAAATGCAAGTAGCTTGCATGCCTTTGTGATATTTACCAATCAGAAGTGTTTATGGCACGCTGGCATGCATACAACTGGCATGTGTTTGTGCCTGCTACATTATTTGTGGCCTAAAATTAAGTTAAGCATTACAAAACATCACTCCTGTAATCCCGAAGGGTTGAGCAGAGGTGTACATCCGCATTTCGAGGTGGCAAGCCTATTGCCACCAACTGGGCACCAATCCGGGTTCTGGGCTGCTCCTGCTACTGATAAATTCCTGGTGGAAAAACCCAATAACACTTTTCCCGACCTGAGAATCGAACCCAGGACCTTATACTCGGCAGTATCGCTTGCAAAGGATCCCTTCTTTTCGCATAATGTTTTCTTCTTTCTAATATACATAATTTGGTACAGGTAACTATTTTGGTATAATTTTTTTTAGTATAATAATACTTTGCCATAATTTTAATTCGCTTAGTGTTAAAAAAAGAAAGATGAAGAACAAGAATGTTAATGACGTTTAGCATGATAGGTTTAAGGCATAAAAATTAATAGGAATTACAACAAAAAAAAATAACATCTACTCCCAGAAACGAGGCCTCAGATACGACATATCTTATCATATCAGGTAGAAAAATAAGTCAACACCTATCGAGGCACCTCTGCCTGTCGTCACCCGACCGCGCAGACGGCGAGGCACCAACAGTGTGTCATGCGTTTGAGCATTGACCGATGATGCAAAAAAATGCAAGATTTGCTATAGTATGACGGTCAAGGAAAAGGATTCCGCTGACTCAGTTTTCCTTTAAAGGTTTTATAAATAAAAAACGGAGCTGTGCTTATAATTACAGGACTTTCCCATAACTATAATTATTGATGTAATACCGCGGCAGACCCCGTAGAAGATGGCGGGACGAACTGGACAAATCAAACGACCAGTGGTCTACTTTAGCCCTGGATCGAAAGAGCTGGAAGTCATGGGGAGAGGTCTTTGCCCAGCAGTGGGATGATGCAGGCTGACAGTAACAGTAACAGTAAGTTTGCACTTGCAATTGGCACAATGAACACTCAACTCAAAGAGAAGCAGCCCTGTAGAAACATTACAGCCGATCGATTCTGTAAAAATCTCACCGTGAAAAGTTAGGTGAAGTGAGCTTAGAGTGGGCTGTCAATGGTGTAAATACCTAGCATTAGTTGGAATGACAGCTCACTCAACGCTCACTTCACCTAAGTTTTCACGGTGAGATGGTTACAGAATCGCAGTGCAGGACCTATACAGTATGAAAGAACGAGGTTAGCTATACTTACTAACAACAAAGCTATAAAGTTTATTTGTTTGTTTGAACGCGCTAACATCTGCAACTACCATACCGTGGGTTTTGAAAAATTATTTTTGCGTTGATATTTAACATCACACTAAGGATGACCCTCAGGAGACGAGCAAAATGAAAAAACTCACAAAGAACGCTAAGCGAAAACGAAGTATTAGTGCAACTAGGTGATGCGACGCGACGCGACTGGACTGTCGGGAGAACAAGAAATGTCACGCGGAGGAAGTCGCAGGCAGAAGCTAGTATTATGTAAAAATAATATTTTTTTTTCATCACATAAAGAAAGCCAAGGTTTTTTACTAATAAGTAAGTACTTACAGTTACCCGTTCACAACAAGTACGTATTAACTAAAGTCATCAATCAGTTGGACTACGATTGCTCATCCTTTTAATTTATCACCTCATTCTCAAGTACCCTATTATATTTTCTTGAAACAGGTACTATGCTATACATAAATTGAAAGGTAGGTACCCCAAGTTCACAGAAACAATGACTGACGGAGGGGTCAGTCATTCCCTTCAGTCCTAACTTGCACAATTACAACTACTGTGTAATAATTTGTTATTTCCTTGAAATTTCGCCATGTTGTGACGAGCTGATGACATTGACACAGCCCGACACGCGTTTTCCCCGTTAGGTAGTAAAATATTTTGAGGCTAAATATATTATATCATGTGTGTCGTGTTTCCCTCATGTAATAATAACATTATACAATAACGGTTACATATCCCTAAAGCTTAGGCAGTGTTGCGTTGAGTAGCTAACCCTGATATGTCCGTGGGTAGGGTTAAGCCTATTAACCTTTTATTAACAAGGTTCATTCAGTCAGGAAATTCTCACTACCCACCAAAATAGTCATTATTCTTTGTCTAAACTAACAATATGTATAGCTGATTGTAAAATGTACCTATACATTTAAGGGCTAGCTAGATGCAAAGTTGCAAACTGCCTGTACCTACATAGGTACCAGAGTTAGTGTTTCCAATATGAACGGGTACTAAACATGGAGCGTGCTTCATATTGTGTCTAGACATTTCAAAGACCTTCCTTGTTTCAGCTATTTTCCATTTTTAGCTATTTCTGTAACCAATAAATAAAAATATTTTGTCGAATCCCGTACCTCCACGTAGTCGGTCGCTGTCGCGCGCTCAGCAACAGTCATACAGTCATACTGTCATGCCATTCTGACAGTGAGTCAGTCACGTCGTCGTCAGCGAAACTGCGATAATGAGTCAACTGCAATATAATCAACACGTGATAGAGTAATATTATCGAACGCTGCGGTTGCCGTCGTCACGCCGCCGCCGCGCCGCGCCGACACCTTGGAACACTTCGGGAAGGAAAGAAAGATGCATATATTATTATTCATAAAAGATTTAATATTTCGTTCAGGTATATCCGGTTTTTTTTTTAAACAGAAAATGTAAATGACTAAGATTATGATAGGTAATTATCTTAGATGAAGCAGGTGCTCAAAAATGGCTTATGGGATGGGTTCGATTCTCGAATGAAATTGCCTAAAGGTATTGTAAAGGTTGTCCGCTAAAGTCGACCTTATGTAGTGCAGGCTGGCAATACATTACCTCTGGTCGCATTTGAATAGTCAAGCAAGTTAAGAACGAGGTGTCAAAATATTTTGTATTAGGTTTTTTATGTTTAGAAAGAAACGGTGATAATTTAATCGGGGAAATGTAAAGACGCTCAAATCAAAAGAAACGTAAAGAAATCGAATCGTAACGTTGTTTGATTTTTTAGAAGAGGTCATCAGGTCTTCACCGTATAGAGGAGGATTTAGTCGTTTTTGGATATAGGTACTAAAATGTCTTTATAGGTACGTGACATTTGTGCCAATTAACGAAGCTAGCCGCATAACGTGCAAAGTTTAAATAATAGAAGAAAAAAGTATTTTTTTGTAAAATATATGTATAGGTACTTACCGAACCTCTGTAATAAAAAAAAACATGTGACATTAATCCATAAGTAAAACCTATAAATAAACATAATTCCCAACGACGCGACGTTTCCTTGAAATGAGTCTAGCGCAGTTAGCACGTTTTACTTCTATACACGTAGGCTCGAGCGGCAGACAACCCGGTGCCGCCTGCTGCCACACATAGTGTACAGCGCTATAATATATCATTTATTATACGGTGCTAGAGCCTACTTGCTTTGCCGTCTATGTGGCAAACTGGCAATACTGTAACTAGGCAGGGAGGCGTGACTAATATACATATAATATACTCCGGTACATAATGTTCTAGCCCACAGTACAGTATTCAGCATTGAGTAGCGTTATTTTTGTTAACAATGCGCTTTGCAATTCGTCTAGACTCGCTTGCAATATATTTTTTTGCCAATTAGCTGTATTTTTGACGGCTTCGGAAGTTATAATAAGGGAAGTGAATGAAAACAGCTTGTTGGGAAGGAAGTTATAAAGCAGACTACGATTAGGGCAAACGGAAAGATGAAAATAATCATTTCATTCGTACTTAGACGATCAAAGTGGAGATTAATTTACCAAGCATTGACATAAAAATATTATGGAGTCGATTTCATGTTGATGTCATTATCCAAACGAAATATGCTTATTTGACTGTCACATAATCTAAGGTTACAGGTTTTAACAATACCTACAACTACATTAAGCTATTAGTACATAGATTCAAAGCATCAGTTACAAAACTTCAGATGACGAACCTTACCGGTTAGTACGTGCGGATATCACTGTTAGTTAAAATTTTGTGAAATTGCTCAAAATTCATTACAAAGTTCATTACGCCATTTTCAAACATTATAATTCCACGTAATTCTCAAGAATCATCAGGTATAATCCTCATCTCTGCCTATCCCACATTAAGAGTTCATATCACTCGGATGATGAACAGAACATTTACGACGTGGCTCCAGGAAGCCGGCCATAACGGGCGGTAACTCATCGCGATACTGTACATGGCGCAATAAGTCTTATCCCCGAAATTTGGGGTTACTTATCTTAAGATGGGGATTACTTCCGTACCCCGGAGCAGCTACAGTACTACGCAGAAGGTCCATTCAAATTGGAGGTGAGCTCAGTCTCATAATTTATTCTAAGCCGAGTGGCGCGAGACGAGGCGCGGTTTTATTATTTTGCGTAGATATATTTTTGCCGTAACCGTGTTCGGCTTAGGTCTGGCTTAGCGTAATAGCTTACTTAAAACATCACCAAATCGGATTCTGTCTGACATAAGTACATAACACATATTAAACCGCGGTTTTATCCTAATTTCAAGTGACATGGTTGTGGGTTCGAAATACATAGGTCGGTAGATTGTTTTTACAAAATAGTCCTTTTTTTGTTTGTAGAAGAAGAACTAGAGAGACGCCTTGTTTTTCATCTAATTTGAATGTTTTCCTAGGACGATTTCAATATCATCCTACGGGAATCCACTAGGAATGGTGGTAGACAGAGGGTACACTTGCAACAATATTCTACAAACGGAAGCTATCCGGAGCTTCCGTTTGTAGAATGTTGTTTTAAGTGAAGCTTCTGTACCTCATCTTAGTTTGAGCGATACCTCATTTCTGGTGCGTTTTACGACATCCACAGTTAACTGGCGCTCTCGTAAAGTTGATGTTAATTAAACATATACTCTTAATGTACTGCTGCGGGTGATATGCTAGGTGGCAGGTAGGGTACATTGTTTGTTATGAGTCGTAGAGGTGGAGATGATTAAAATGTAGCTGCAACTGCTGGTTATGTTGTTACGTACATTCATTATTTCAATCAATCACATATTCTTAAGGGAAAAGACACTGGTACTTTTGTGAATGACCGCAACACCAAATTTTGAAATTTTTTCGACAGCTGGCAGAAATAGGAAGTCAAGAAGAAACTTCTCACCTGATGTTGCTTCTAAATTTCTAGGTAACCTCAGCTGTATTTTGTACATAGATGGAACGACACAGCTGTCGTTCCATCTATGTAAAAAATACAGCTGCGATGGTTGGCTCACAGTTTCCACTCAAGGAATCGTCTTCTCCTGTTTTCGACTGATCATCCATCATATCATTTCCTCAACAAACAAGACAAACCTACTGCACCCGAAATTGAAATAAATAAAACAAAAACATAATTATATTTGGGACACGCACACGAAATACAAACAGTAAAAAATTAAGCATTTAAAACGAATACGATTACATTAAAACCAACTAAAAAAAATAATCAACAAAAAAACCTGTGCAAGGCCAAAAAGGCTCCTATCTCAGCATAATGCTGCGGTATTTCAAAAATAAATACCGCAAATATTGTAACTACTCATTAACCGAGTTTAAAAAAGGAGGAGGTTCTCAATTAGTTTTTAACACCAATCTGTACAATTATTAACGAAATCAACAATTTCGTTTACACTTAGAAAAAAAGATAACTGATGGTAATTAATAACAAAACGTCAGCTAGACGTCATTATCGATAACGTGTAGTGTGGGGAAACACCCCCGTGTAAACTATGACCAATAAATCATAGTCGATGGACAATCAGCCGTGTTGACAGCGTCCATTAACTTGCTTTGACAATCCATTTAACTGTAGTTAACCTACACTACTGTTAACTAAACGATAGATTTATTGAATGCAGTTCAATTGTACAAACATTTGTGAGAGAATTTGTTCGCTTGTTTATGCAAAATTAATGGCGTATTTTTCTAGAACAATTTGTAATTGTTGTTATCAACAATGAGGTAAAGTCTCCTTCGATTTAATTGCGACAAATGTTGTTGTTTTCTAATCAGTATTTATTAAGATTGATTGCAGTAAACTAACTTAGCAACAAAGAAATATGATATCAGGTACAATTTCAGGCAATTAAATATCAAAGATGTATTCCGTTCAGTATGACTGTGATCCTGAGCTCAATTTATTATTTATTATTTATTTATTTATTCGCCTGACTGTAGAAACATATTCAATAAACATATTCTTCCAAGCATTGCGTCCACAAAATAAAAACAAAAACGCAATCTTTTGTAACGTATATCAGTAGTATATGATAGGTATACAGGCTGCTCCAGAACGGTGCAATAAAAGCGAGATGGTGCCACCTGCGCAGACTCGTAAATTCTCGAATCATTTGTGTGATTGTTGGACGAACTTGTTCAGACGAGCGGGTTTTAACAAGTATTCTTTATGGAATAAGAAAATATCCCCGGCAAATATCTGATATCTTAGATTGAAGTTGTATATGAGCCGTAGATGCAGTAAATATCTACCAACACTTCATTCAATAATGGTCAAACCCAATAGTATATTGAGATCTGAATAAATAATAATAATAATAATAATTTTATTGACATAAAAAGGTTACATCAAAAATAATATGAATCCCCTGGCCCCTAAACTAACTGTATCATAGGGACCAGACCAAATATAAATGTATAGATAGAATATACTTTATTGTACACCAATATTCTTCTCCAATATGGCTAATTGTATGGTACAATGTCTATTTGCTGGTGTGACATGGAAATTGAACTTGAAAATGAAATGTGATAAAGTTATAAATGGCTGATGCAGCAGAGTGGCTTGCTATTTGCTATTACAGAGAGCTACTAAGCTACATTTGCTGCTATCAAAGAACATACCTACTTACGTCATGAATGATGAAATCCGCAAGTAGAAATCTCCGACACAGCATGGCTATTCCTAGTAGCCTTTTTACAGGAAAATACTGTGACATAAATAACAATAACTCTAATAAATAAATGATGAAATACACGATGCTGCCTTGGGTAGCAACGCTTACGTAGAGCTTAGTCACAACAGGATTCATAAACTTTCCTGCCAAAATCAATGCAATAAGAATTATGTAAAACAACATTCGACTTTCCTTCCTTCTTGTATGTATAATTAATACACACTTCCATATAAAGCCATAATACCTACCCGGCAAACTTCTTCAGTTTTTGTCGTTGTTATATTATGTAGTTTTCGACAGTGAAAAAGTGCTGACTTTCAGACATATACTGCTACAAAAATCTTGTGACGCTGCGCTGGTGGCAAACATTTGCGCAATTTTTTTCTTTAAGTCTATTGAAAAAACACGGTGACGATGTTGGCCACGTGCCGCGCAACATTCTTCTACCGCCTATACAACTCCTCCTATGACGGATTTAATTTATTTTAACGCCAGAAAACCGCAGCCTTTCACCCGCCCGTGTGCCGGCGACCCCCAAAATGTAGGTAGTAGGGTCCCTTCAATAACGCCTACTCATCGCCGAGGCATGATGATGCAATACCTTGGCACACAAGATGGCGGCCTACTGAAGGAATTCCAGGGGTTCTAACGAGGACCCCAGTTTAAGTCCTCACAAATTACTTGGTAAGTTGAAATAGTTTCGTGTTGAAGTGGCTACAAGGACGAGGAAATTACAGTAGGTGGTGGGAATTAATTGAAGAAAGTATTTGTAGGAATGGGCCTAGGAGAAATGTTTAATTTGAACTGTAGTGAACTAGTGTATACTGTCTATGTTTGAAGGTGGTGAATATCACTGGAGTCTACGTTTAAATAAGTAGTGCTAACTAACCAAATATAGAAAGAAAGAAAATACGTTTATTTAGCACATACTAAAAGACACACAATACACCAGATACATACATCAGATAAAAACAAAAAAAAATAAAGATCAAATAAAAAGTGTAAAATCCGATGTAAGAAATTAGCAGGAAAGTGTGCCTTACGGCTGCACCAAAAAGGTCCAGTTCAGCAAAAATGCCAGACTACTCGTGCCTGACGCTGGTTTTCAACTGGACCTGATGTGTGAGGTGACAGATGTAAATCAGTTTTATACTGCAACGTGACGAGTGTATGCATACGTACTTAAATCCTACTAATATTATAAACGTGAAAATTTGTATGGATAGAAGATGGATGGATGTTTGTTACTCTTTGACGCAAAAACTACTGAACGGCTTTGGGTCAAATTTGGCACACAGATGGTTTATAAACAGGATTAACATATAGGATACTTTTTATCCCAATATTCCCACGGGATCGAAACTTATACGGGTGAAACCGCGGGGCTCAGCTAGTAAATAAATTTGTGTCAGATAAAAACAGTAACGAATATCTATAAATCTATTATCACCATACAGAAAGGCAACAGAGCACCTAGTACTCATACCTACTTAGACTAGACTTAGCCGTTAATGCTAACATGCATGAACTAGCACGATCTAGCATAGAAAGTCTAATCCAACTAGTTTTTATTCATTATATTAGCGATTTGTCTAGACACAGCCTGCCAGCATGCCAGCCTGCAGTCTTACGTGCTTGTCGCTAAGGAGGGGTAAATGTCACGTGGATATTATCTTCAAGCTTGTTATTCTTAAAAGGGTAAGTATTACAATCCATGTTATTTACTATTGACGCAATTCAAATCTACGCTAGGGAGATTTTTTTTGTCGGTTATCAAAAAAGAATCAGCGGCTTCATAGATAACTGCCATACCTACTTAAGCAGTCAAATCATATGGAACAATTAATTTCAACGCAGGGGGGTTCATGTACTGAATCCATGATAAAATAACGTGCGTCGATGTCCCTGCCACACTGTATACATATAAATACACTACATATTAACTGTATGACTGATTTTATAAATACACTACATATTAACTGTATGACTGATTTTATAAATACACTACATATTAACTGTATGACTGATTTTATAAATACACTACATATTAACTGTATGACTGATTTTAACTTACGTGTAAGTATAATCACCCAAGCGTTGTACTTTTGACGTGAAGGTAACAAGGAATACTAGAAATATGTAAAACAACTAGCTATTAAAAACGTCTTAGTGCAATGAATTTTAAGTCATTTTAAGTTATTATCTAGCGTTTAACTTACGTAGGTAAAAGAATAATCTTGTTACGTGCCGATCTAGACTTGCAGACTTCTTTATGCCAGGCTAAGCTTACGTCAGACTGACAACGACCACGTTCATCCATGACGCTTGTCAAACGATAACAATTGACAATCGCACAAAAGAAATAAACGTTTAACTTTTATTTCTAGGAGCACGACTATTGGAGGAAATACGTCAGCATAGTCACATGCATTGGAATCTGAACTAGTTGTAAGTGCAGACAAGCTCATTTGTGCCACAAATCACTGACATTTGATGCTAAACGTACCTACCTATGTCAAACGTCATTCCGAGTAGCTTTCGGGAATAACATTGATAGTCTTGTGCACACGCAAATCTAAAAGTATAGAGGATGTCTTGTAATTTTCCGTATTGTGTGTGTCCCATTTGCAACAATTGAGCACCCCATAAAGCCTTTGCGAAAATTCATAGGATCGAGAAATTTAAAATTTTTATGTATTTTCGAACCAGAATTCGACACTAAATATCCCTTTTTTTATGTACTCTCGAATTTAATTGCCTGTAGCCATTGGATACTTGATAATTTGACAAATCTTTTGATGACATGAAAACATCAAAAGTTAATAGTTAAAGGAAGAACATTATTAAACATTAAAAAAAAAAGTTTTTTTCGGAACAATAACACAAGACTAAGTAAAACTATGATAGCTGCAGAAGTATAAAGTGTAGCGCAGCTAACAAACTTATCCAGATACAGAATGGAATGATGTTCCATGCAAAAAGTGCCTATTAAGTAATTAAATTAATTACAATTTCCAAAGTACCATCACGTCCTGAAAATAATACGTCAAATTATAAGTCATTCTGTATAATTACGTGAATCATTGCAGTTTTCACGAAAATTCCTCTTTTCTAACAAGTTTTCACTCAAAATTCTTATGTTCTAAATGTATCTGTCAGTACCTATGTAAATTGTAAAGGATAAAACAGTGTAATTTTAGCCGTTGATCTAACCATGTTACTGAACCTTGCTGGCTCCATTATCTCTGTTTATATCAAATGTTTTCCTTGCGCAGGACCTTGTCGTTCTCTTGTCTGTCTTTAACATTACGTAGGTTTTCCTTTGTCTGTTCTAATTTATATTTTATACGTGTGTTAGTTGTTACAGGTAATATCATGTTAGAAGGATTTAATTGTGCATTTGCATATAGTCGCCTTAAAGTGAAAACCTCGTATATGCGAAAAAGGCAACTATACAAGAGGAGGAAGACACTGCGACCTATAAAATTTTATTACCACGCCTTCTTCAGATATATGTTCTTTATCGTGCAATTTGGATATATTTTCAGAGGTTTTCACTCTAAGGCGACAATTATATAAGCGTGAAAAGGTGTCGGTCTGGGACGTGATATTTCATATTTAGCTTGAGTATTAGTCTGGTGCATGTAAAATTACAGGGAATCGTTTTTTTAGTTATAAACGCTAACATACACTTATACAAATAACTACACTTCTTGAAAGGTAACTTCGAATTCGAAATATATAATTCCGGCTTTTGCAATGATTTGACAGAATTTCGACATATCATCAGTACAACAGCAAAATCAACGACCAAATGTTAAGTAATCCAAAGTAACGACTTTATCAGTTGACTCAGCCTTTTAGCATTGTCATGACGAGACTGAATCGCAGACAGAAAGTTCGTTCACAATCTTTCCAGAATTTCCGATAAAGCACGGTTTATGAGCCTTAGCAACAGCGCGAGGTCTTACTCAGAACCGCGCCGTGGTTCAGTGCCGCGGTCGTCTCGTCGCACAATTTACTAAACACACGCTTCCCAGAAGCCGATGTTTTGCAACAATGCCGATTGAGTCGAACATCACGATTGTGTCCATTATTTGGTTCTCGAAGATGTTGCTACGTGGATTTTGAGAGGAAAGTTTAAACTTTAACTTGACAAAACTCAAAGCGTATGATGAAATGGCCGTGCCCTGTTGGTAACATTTCGAAAACCTTCACGTGCCCCCTGGTCAAGTTAAGGACTACTTTATTATTAACACCATGTTTCAGGTCCAAGGCTGAAGGCGGTCGAAATAAATTTAAAAAAGTGCGGCTTTAAAGGAAACTTTTGCACTCAGATTGGTTATTTCAGTTTCTGGTCGAAAGCAGGTGTTTAAAATGGAAGTAAATACTACCTTGAAGACGTAAACTACTATAAAAACTGACATATTACTTCAACTGCTTTCGGAATTCATAAAAACACAGTTATTATCTTATCAGTTTCTGGTAACACGATCGTTCGCAGAACGTAACCAGCTTGCGGTTACATTTAGGCATGAAACACATTGAAAATATTCCACTGCTTCTGAAAACCACTGATATGACTAAACCCTTAATCGACAATACCTATTAACATGACGTGTTAGCTAGTTGCTATGGTGAAATATAGGCAGCATGCCAGGGGCCCAGGGGCCCAGGGACAAGTCGCGGCCTGTCTCCATCTCCACAGTGTACGACGTGACTAACCCCGCGGTTATCTTTAAGCTACCGTTACAACACGTTCATCGTTACGTTCAATGTTACGAACACGGGGATTTTGAGTATAACATGACACGGTTGATGGTAGTGCTGAAACGTGGTTTAATTCAATAGAAGTAGATTACAAGTTTGAATATGAACTCTGCGTCAATAAACATGTGTATCCTGTGCCAATTTCAATATAACTCTTTCAGACACCAAAAGAAAAAAAGACAAAAGAAAAACAAACCCGAAGAAGTAGAGTGTGCATCATCTGAACTTTATAGATTTCGAATTTTAAGACACTATTAGACTTAGTAAAAACGCAAATCTTACTATTTTACTTCACAAACACAGTGTCTGGGTATCGCTCCTTTTATAAGAAAAACTTAAGTATTTTATTCAAGAGTGTCATGAAGTTCGAGCATAGGCACTCGATAAAAGCTTACTGCATAGAATTGCTTAAATTAAAATGAATAGCTCAAAATACCTGAAAAAGAGCCGCCTGCGTAGGTATTCTAAATCCTCCATCCTCCTTACCACCTTACCAAACAAGGTAACAAGCGCAACAACGCCTACTCACCCTGAGTTGGGTGTTATTCACCACAATGAAATCCACTTCCGTTCAGCTAGTAGGCATATAATGTCACAATGTTACAGTATTACAGATGTGGTGAAATTTTTATCACTAGGTAAGTACGTGAATCATATCAAAAACCGTTAAAGAACACGTTGTATGAACTGGTTTACCTAGTATTCAAGAAGAGTCCAACGTTCGATTCCCAGGTAGGTATTGGATAGAATTATTCATCCATTGAATACGATTAGGTGGACGTGAATCTTGTTATCATCGTTATAAATGTTAAAAATAAAATTATCGTAATTATATGTCTTTTGCAATACATAATTTTGTATTTTCAATAACACAGCTCTATCACAACCACGTCACTGACAACAGTCGTCGGTCCTATAAATTATCGCCCGTTCTTAGAGAGATAACATATCATCACACCTGCACCCCCTGAGGGGTCAGCAGAGCTTGATAAATAACGGTTCTTATTAATAGTACGAGAACTTTGGTCCAAATTTTCCTCCTTTCGCGATTTTAACTAATTTTAATTACACAAGAACTATTTAGGTATTATAATTGGGTATTTCCGTTAAAAACCCCGTAAGTTCGAGTCCTGGCGCCGAGCCAGGCACATGTTTAATAAGCATGTCTCCTGTCTCATAACTCTTCATTACCTAATGTGTCATAACTATGCATCGCGGGGGAACACAACTCTTTGTGCTTACCTCCCCAAGGTCTTGACGATAAAGAGAGTGGCCATGGAGTTTCCTGTCCGTTCTTCCCCATAGGAATGGGCAACTAGCTTCATCTTTCTGTCCGACCGACTCCTTTGACACTTGCCTGTTAATGGTTTAATTGAAATGAATGCTTTCAATTTAAAAAGATGATTATCACACATACATAGGTCGACATATAATTTCACGCCTGTTGTCCTCTAAGGGGTAGGCATTGTCAATAGCTGGGAACACATCCTGGGTAGCTACGGAGTTAACCCAATAACACTTTACTCGACCTGGGAATCGAACCCAGGAGGACTCCGCTAGTAGTTGGCGCGCTTACTAGCACTACGACAATGAGGCAGTCAATGATCATCATTAAGAGTCTTAAACTTTCACTGTTGAACATAATTATATTTCTACTTCCGCAATAAGCGGCAATAGGTTGACGGTTAGATCGCGGACTGGCCAGTGAGAGGTCGTGAGTTCGAGCACATCCGATGCACAGAACTGTTAACTTGAACCCCTTTCATTGTGCAATCTGTCAAGTAGTGTAGCGTCAAGTAGTGTAGCGTCACGTTTTTTGTAATCTTCAAAAAAGTACCATATGTTGAGCACTGCTACTTATAAGTAAACGTTCCCGAGGGATGGGATATTGTTATAATCACCACGTTCATCAAACAATTTGGTGATCACAGAGCCCAAAAAGATGCTCATACGCATTTTCACCACACTCCAAGTGGAATATTCCAGCCACACGATCAGCTGTCATCACCATTAATATAAATTATTTATTGTACCATTAAGACAGTCAATAATAAGTTAAGAGCTGATCAGAACCTGGTAGTCATTGTAAATGAAGACATTATTACTGGTACCTATTACTTACGTAGTTACTTGTTTAATTAAATACCTACTACAGTTTCTTGACTACGTGACCAAAGACTGGTAGACTCTCAGGTCGACATCTATAAACGTTACTTACGAAATTTAGAAAACGTTGTTCCTGTGACTTTCGCACAACTGTCAAACTGCAAGTGCAAGAAAGAGACGAGAAAATATCTTAGCCACAGTCCGTGCTAAGTTACGTTTATGGATCTCGGCTTCAGCCACTCAGGATAGGTTGTTCGCTAGCTATATTATTAACCGCTATTTTGAAAGTCAAACGATTTGTAGTGGATGACGAAATACGGTATCATGTTTTGTAATTGGCGGGACTTTCCTTGATTGAAAATTACTTATTGGAAATAGGCACTATGGATTTCATAATGTTAATCTGATTTGTCTTTGGAAAGGCACCATACAAAATACACCATGGTATACCCGATGTTCATTACCAGTCCTCTCAAGCCCGTATTTCGGCCATGGCGGCCAATCTCAACGTAGACTAGCCTTCGGCGCAGGAGATGTTATAGTGCACAGACACAGGTGCACTCTCTTCCCTCACTCTCATAGTCCGATGGGACGGTACGCAATCGGACACAGCCGGAGAGGGATTAGGCGCAGGACCATACCGAGGCACTGGGTATCACACCACCAACTTCCAAACTCCGGGCTGTGACAAAGAAATTCCTAATGTAAAAACCCAATAACACTTGATGTCCATCACGTGGGTGAGGTAGGAGAGCTGTGCGTGGCCTCATGGCCTACTCTTCAAATAAATAGTAACTGCCACTCGGTTCTTAAAACAGGAAGTTGTTGCAGCTTTATTACTTTATTAAAGGAACCTTTCAAAGGCACAAACACCGCGCCCGCGCCGATGCATTGTTAAAAACGCAAGCAATAATATTTTTTACTTTGATGCAGAAAAAGTGTTTAATTGACCTGCTACTATTTTTTGTTCCTACACGTGTCAGGTTTTACCTTGGAGCATAGTAAATAAAAAAAAACCTTATTTATCTTTTCATATACCTACCAAACTATTCCAAGTCATAAAAAACAGAGAAACGTTGCAAAAAAATTCACGGCTTTTTAATTACTCATACTTCAGCAGCTATTTCAACAAATAAAACCAACCATACGTCATCGTACTGTAAAAGAGTTTCACAATTTTGTTGTTCGGGGAGGTGCGTCTGCGCATGGCAACAGTCGCGCGGTCTGCAGTGCAGTGAGTCAACGCCGACGTCACAGCACACGTGCTCAGTAGGAGAACTCTGCACGCCTTCAAGAACGTGGTTGAGGAGTGATTACTAATAACTTTTAGAATGAGTTGTGATAGTCTCATCGCCTCAAGGGTGTCTTGATGACGTTTTATTTTCTTTATGTTTTATTGCAATTTGCATTGTAACTATTTATTTTATGTTGAGCTATCTCATTTTCCGTTAAGGATTTCATTTCCTATTTATTTTTCCTGCTATAGAAAAATCGAGATATCGTGTTGAGCGTAATTATTTTGGCACTATTACAATGTAGTTGCCTTGAGATTTTGAGTGAAGATGCATTGCCTATTGAAAATATTTTGAGTTTAGAGGACGTTGACCCCACTATGGGGGATTATCAATGAGGAAAAGACACTTACTAAACCTAGATAATGACTTAGATAAAATTATTTTTGAAGGAAAAACCTGTACCTACCTACAGCGGTCGTTACCACTGGGCCACCACTACTCAGCTACAGATGGACTTGTTTAACTTGTTGACAGGCCAACACTGCCCTCCCATACCTACTAACACTGTAATTTTAAAATGTTGCAAATGAAAATTATTTAAAAAATATTGGAACCATGCTAAGTGCCCTTGTAGGTTTATATGAAAAATATATATTATGATTGTGATTGACTGCCTACAACTAGAGTATACAAGTACATTTTCATTATGGTTTATATGGGTTTGTTTATACAGTCACAACGCGTGGCAAAAGCCTCCTTCCTGCTTCTTCGTGTCGCTGGCACGACTGAATTTCATATCTTGTTGGCCCAAAACTTTGCCACTTCCACGGCGTCGACAGTGGCAGCGCAGAGGTCACTAGGTCCTTCTTACTGATTTCTATTGTCACAAAGAAAGTACTTAAGCACGGTAATATTATTTCTTTGTCATATATTATTATTACCAGCCATTATAGTACAGATGCCAGCAGGTCAAGCTATCCGAAACTGTCAAATTCACCAATCAACCTTGAACCTTAATAATTTGTTGATAAAGTTGAAAATCTATTAAAGAAATTTGACAGATTGTAGTAGCTTGATATGCTGGCGTCTGTACCTATTATTTATTCTAGAGATTTTCCATGATCGGCGGCAGACATAATACTTAAGTCACGGTAAGATAATATTACCGTAATAATAATATATGACAAAGAAAATCTTTTGTCATACAATGATGAGACAACCAATAACCACCACGCCTGCTCACCGCGTGTTCGTTCTCGTAGCTATTAGAGCCCGGTTTGTTATCGATGTACTCTTCCACCGTAGTACGACTGTAACTATGTATCTTGTATCTATGCACATCGTACTATCTGCACCCCTTCAGTCGTCACGGCTGCGCCCGCGCACGCAGCGTGTGCGCAACGCGCACTTACTAACCACTTAGCAACAGCAGCACACAAGACTTGCGTCATCCTTTGTCTAGATTTCGTTGTTAGTAGTACGTGATGAAGAGCACTCCATTTATTATATGTACTTATAATAACATCATCATTCACATTATTATTTCCACAGTTTACAAACTGAGACTTTATTGAAAGAGGTAAAATCTTCAATGATCGTCTTTAGTAACAATTAAATTGTGTCTTGCGAATTCGAGGACCAGGGTCTTGGGGCTACCGTCGTTTTGACTGTATTGAAGTCCACATTTTCTGAAATCTGCCAAATAAATAGTTTATTAGGTAGTTCTTCGGTAGAATCATACTCATAGTTACAAACGGTGAAACCCGAAATCATTTCTATAAAAAAGTTTTATTTTTAAATATTTTTTAACACAAAAGTTTTCAGCTCAAAAGACATTTTGACAAGTTGGCAGCAACATCTAAGCGAAGTAGCAGATCCATCACATTTCATGGCCGCCTAATTATGGAAAATATACCTCTTTAGGGAAAAGTACGGAACTATCTGGGAAAGCGAGTTATCTCCAGTTTGCAACACTATCACCTCGCGTTACGTCATCACATCTAGATCTGTTGCTACGTGACGGAGGAAGGAAGCTAGATTACCTCGCTAATGATACGTGTTTCTAGTAGGTATACAGTTTATACGTAGGCGTAATTATAGGTTCGTTGCTATTTGTGAAACTGGTATGTTACAGTATTTTTCCAAGCTGAAATACTCATTCAAAGTCTTCTGGAAAAGCTTCCATAAGTGCTTTAAACATTCTAGACTTTTACAAATAATATTAATTTTGAACAAACGTGTACGTGTGTTTTTCCTCCGTTCCGTTTATTGTCTCATTCTAATAATATCTTCTTTTCCTGTGGTGGCATTTTGGAAATTTTCCAGCAGACAATAAGTCTAACAGCCCCGACTTACGAGTTGTGGGCTCGAACCAGGCAGGCTGGGCTCAAACCCAGGCAGGCTGGGCTCGAACCCAGACAGGCTGGGACAGAGAGGAGGCTTATGTCCCAGCAGTGGGAACATTATAGGCTGATTATGCTAATAAGTGTAACATTAGACAAATATACCAACTTGAAAAAATATATGTAAGGCTCGGTTCTTTTGTATATTTTGCACAATAAAAGCCACAACCAGCAACGATTACCTATATGTACATAGTTATTTTAAAACACGACTGCATTTATATCGATGCTGCAATTACGCGAATTCAGGTGTAACAATGACTTCACATTTGTGATATTTCCTGGTTTCTGAGCACTGTAGGTCACGGACAAGACAAGGAAGGCAGGAGAGAGGAGACTGGTCGGAGCCTTCCTTACAATTTGCAAGCGCGAGATTTGAGATAAAAATAACAAGTTTTTTGAGTGAAGACTGCAAATAAACAGACGTGTGTTAGACAAATCTTGGCTTTATGATGACAAAATATAAAACAAAAAAGACATAGTTTGATCATTGCTGAGAAAATATGAAGAAACAAAACATTCATCGGGGTACGAACTTTATGGTGTTTAAGGAGTCCCTCTTGCATACATGAATTGAGAGAAGCACATTTGTTTTTAATGAGAAAATATGTATATTTTTAGGTTACTTGTGTATGAGTACGTTGTACCTAAAGCAAAACTTTTTCATAAGTTAGCTTATTCAGCAATTCGGCACGTCGAAGCAACACTGTTTATTTAATTCAGGAACTACTTTAATTTAAACAAGACATAATAAAAGCCATTTATTCAGAGCGTTTGAAACTTATGCTACTACAACAAAATTATTAAATAAATTGTAAATAAACCTAAAAAATAAAAATAATTATATTATTGACACGGGCTGTCTTCGCTTGTGTGCCAATTGGCAACGGCCTCCTCCATTTCCTTCCACTTTTCCCTATCGACTGCTCTTCGAGTCCATAGTTTTCCTGGTGTGGTTTCCAGCTCGTCGGTCCCAGCGTTTTCTCTGCCTTCCTCTGTGTCATTTGCCATTTCTCGGGTACCAGACTGTTACCAAAAGGGTAACAATTTCTTGTTTTCTGACAGCGAAAATGATATTGAATGCATCTATTTTTTGTGATTTAAAATCTAAATTTACTGTTCTTTACTACTGTTGTCTCTTTATTATCTATGTTTTGAGGGGAGCTCTTTGCTTCCTATTCTGTAATTCTTCTCCAGTGAAATCCTGCGTGATGTAGGCGGTAGGTTTCATTTTCTTTTTATTCTTTAAAATTTCGATGGTTTTTAAGAGGGTAGTAGTAAAAAGTATTGGTCTAATTTTGCCAGTTTCACCTTTTCGCCAAGACGATGAATTTTTACAATTTAATTTATCCCCATTTCCACTTCCATTTCAGCCATTGTTGACACAATTAGGTCTTTTCAATTTTCTATAGATCCTTCCTCTGGTTCTTGTACTTCATGTAGTACAGACGCCAGCACATCAAGCTACTACAATCTGTAAAATTTATTAACCTTAATGCTTTAATGATAAAGTTGAAAATCTATTAAAGAAATTTGACAGATTGTAGTAACTTGATGTGCTGGCGTCCGTACAATGAGATTATTTCTTCTTGCATTTATCTCCAGGTATTTTAGTTTTAGGTTCAAGGTTTCGACTTCAGATTTTAATTTCTCATTTACTTCCTTAATTGGTTTTATCTTCTCTTCAATACTTAGCAATACGTTGGCAGTTATTTTCTCTATAAGACTGGTCTGGTTTGCTTCCCAAGTTCTTCCTGTAGTTTTGTAAATAATAGTGCCATTTCTGGTGAACATTGTTGTGACATTTTTGCTGCAGTTTCCGAATACACGTTTATGATTCCTGCCAAAAGCCACGTTCCCAAAGTGCTGACGTCGATTGTCGTTTGATGGTAACGTTTATTTTTCCGTTGACGTTATCCTTGAATAAGTTGAATCCTTTGTTCGTTTTTTCGCTTCAATTCTTCGATATATTGTGCTGATTTAACAATTCTGTACGTTGACGTTCTGAAATTGTATTTTTGACGTAACTATACGATACCGGATTCATTTTTCAAACAAGACATAGTTTCAACCAAATAGTGTCATCAATGTCATCTACGACTTGTGTAACACAATTTGCTTTAGACAAAAAACGTAACATTAAGATAAATTGTAGGATAAAGTAAACAAAACACGAGAACAATGATCATACATCGCCTACACGTACGCATGGCCATTTAAGTAAGACGTGAATCTAACTTAATAACTTAGCTGTAAAAATTACGGCGCAAACTCAAACAGTAGCAGTTTGTACGCTGTCCAAGTTACAAGATGAAGCGAGATAAGCATGACCATTTATGATTATAACATAGGTAATGCGTATTGGTTTACCCTACAAGCAATATTGCTAAGTTAATTCCTAAATTTTCAGTTCATACTCTTAAGAAATGTTTATATATATAACTAGCTTTATGATATAATGGGCTGGCATAACGTCTAAATGGTTGTCGTCTAAAGTTCCAAATAAGTAAAGACAAAAAGAAAAACAACATGACCACGATTAAGATTGTCAGATGCGACAGACTGAAGTCTCAAAGCACGTTGCCATTGGTAGGCCGATTCTGTATAATACGAGTAATACAATTAGATATGTGATATTTTTGTCGGCATTGACATTCCTTTGCAACTCAGTTAACGTGTCATATAAACGTAAACATGGCTCTTACCTCTCTCCGACTAAATTTGTATTGGGATGCCTCGGATATAACTCGTTAGAGGTAAGGCGAGCAAAAGACCAGCTCATCATAGCCTGTAAGACGCTCCGTGGCTCTATTGACGCGCCTGATCTACATGCTGTGCTAGCTTGCTTCTTTGTGCCAGACAACTACTTCCGCAGCAGAAAGCACAGGCTGTTTGCTGTGCCTTCATGTCGCACTGTTGCGCGTGCTAAGTCCCCAGTACCACGTACTCTGGCCGCACTTAATGATCTCTTGGACTGTAATCCAACAAGCGATCTGTTTGCGGACGAGTGGACGAAGATTTTGTCGGCATGTCAGAAGTACTGTGAGAGGGATTTATGAAAGTGTAATGTTGTTTTACTTGATTTTATATTTTATCTTTTGTGTATCTTTTATATTTTATTTTATCTTGTGTTTCGTGTAAATACAAATTGTGACTTTAATTTCTGTAATTGGTTTTAAACCATTTTAATTAAAGAAAGAAATAAATAAATATAGACAGGTTGTCAAAGTTTCAAACTTTTTAGAAGGCTTTATTGTGCCTCGATAAATAAATAATGGCCAACCACTTGCTCGCGGAAATAATTTTCCCTAATGCACTGAGCAAAGAACCACTCTAATATCGTCATAACTTTGATGGAAAATCTTACTAAAAAAATAAAAAACAAAGTAAGCTCCTATTCCGCTTTCCACTCTTCTCTTGTACCTCATACAGTAGTAGGCGGTATTTGTTCATAGTTTTAGTGTGCAAGCAACGCCTCTGCCAGCCCCGTTAATTATACAAGTTTGAATGTGGGAAACTGCTTGTATACTACCTTTAGTGAACGAGAGGACATGCCGAAAGTTTTGCACGAGGGAAATGTAAGCAAAGCAGGGAAGTTTATATGTATAGTCTTTTTACTAAATGCTTCTTAGATTAGTGATATGACTGCGTGAAAACAACAATAAGAATCAGCCTACAGCAGTCCACAGCTGGACATAGGCGTATCCATTTACCGGGAAGAGCTATTACCATTACCGAAGTACTTTCCTATCACATACCTTCTTCCCATGGGGGAGGCAACAACTACTTACCTAAACTTTTGATTAATACTGTTCACAAAATCTCGAGAGTACATTATATCCTTGGTCCCAGTTGCGGAACGAGCAAACACCTTGACCCATGTTTCTGCTGTAGGAGACAGGAATTCTGGAAACTTGTGGTGTTACCTTGAATCCGATTGGGTCCACGTCTGATAGCGATTGTGTCTCTAAGCTATATTGGTATTGATCATTCTGGAAACCAATTCTAACTAAGGTTAAGTGAAGGATATGCCTAGACTAGAGTGACTAAGTTAGTTAGTCTACCTAAAAATTAAACACAAAAAGTAACCATAAAAAAATATATTAACTAAATACAGAAATAGAAACATTTGGTAAAAAATTAATTGCAGGTACAATTTGGTTTTACATTCGTTTAACTTAGCCAGTTAAGTTAGACCTCTCGTTAACCACACTTTATATCTAGCGATAGTTCAAGTTAAACTGGTGTTTCTATAACAAATTTCGGTACAGTTACCAGACCGCTATGTTCACTAACTTATTTATAACTTGAAGTTATGTTCTTTACTCCACAGACTGTAAGTTAAACTTAAGTTAAACGAAAGTTAAGTAACGTGTATTTGTGAACATTTAACGCAACATCTTCAGCAACTAGTTGAAGTAAACTTGAGACATGAATATGCATTAAATAGTTCGCCCATACTCGTATTTAAAAGTTTTGAATGTATAGTTGACTTTAGATAAAAAATATCTTTTCTCTGTACGTAATCGTATCTGGTGCGTAGTACTCGCAACCGGAGGCGTGTATGACCTGAAGTACTATTCTGTCAAATATTACTGTGAAAACTTAGGCGAAGTGAGTTTAAAGTGAGCTGTCTGTAGTGACAATCTCTAGCATCAGCCGGTCGATTCTGTAAAAATCTCACCGTGAAAACTCAAGTGCAGAGAGCTTGATGTGAGTTGTCAGTAGTGTCAATCCCTAGCATTATTTGGAATGAAAGCTCACTCCACGCTCACTTCACCTAAGTTTTCACGGTGAGATGGTTACAGAATCGCACAGCTGGTGGAATCACAGCTCACTTCAACTAAGTTGTAACCGTGAGATTTTTACAGAATAGAACAGCAGAGGTGTGAACGTAAACAAAGCAATTCAGTGTGTTAGGATCGTAGCAGCAGATGGCGGCGTTCTGTAGTTCCTGCCTCCCCCCGCGGCACCCCCGCGGCAAGAAGACGTGAGTTTTTGTTTATATAGCTGTATCTTGATAACACCCATCCTGATAACATCCATAAATAAGAGGAAAAGTTCTGTTATCTACGTAAGTATTTACGTTAGCAGTAACACGAGAAAGTACCGAGACTAAAACTAAAATGCAACGATTATTATAATGACTAATGAATCATTGTGCCAAAAAAGACCAAATTATGAGCGACTAATATAATTTATTTCTGTGACTACAGGAAGTCAGCAAAAAATTGTTAGGTGTTGCTAACACCTAACAAGTTTTTGCTGACTGTCCCAAAAATCTGTTAATAGATAACTAGGGGATCCGACCGGAATAAAAGAAAAAGGGAGTCAGAACGGAATGACAAGTTTATAATGGATCAGAATCAGCAAGGGATCAGTTCAGGGGATCCGACCGGAATAACTCAATCATTCCGGTCTAGTTTTCCAGAATAAACTAGTTTCAGTCAGTCTTACATTGAATATAATAAACTAAGATAAATAAAAGTCCTCTATGTACAGTGTGGACTACATTCAGTACAAGTAATAAAAGTATTTATTGGAACAAACTCGTTAGTAAGTTAGCAACAGTTTTTTTTTGTTCGCAGTCAATCAACTGTAGTCTTCCAATCAATTGCTCAATATGATTGATTGAACAACGAAACAGTTAGCCGCGGCGGATGGCGACTGTCTAAAAATAAACGCAAATTTTTATCTGAGAAGCATTTTATATTTTGAAATTAATTGGCGAAGTTTCTAAGTTATTTGGAAAAAAAACTTGCCTTGATTTTGTTTTTATAATTTAGGCTCTCATCTCCGAATAAGGATCTAGCCTTCGCAACTATGTAGAAACATTAATGAAGACCTTTGTCAACTTTATGACAGAACACGGAATATTCCATTTCGTCAGACCTATTCAAGTCCATTCAGCCATCAACTCTATTTAAATCATGTTATGAATCACACACCTAACTTCAAATACCTTCTGAATCAATGCCCCTTTCCAAATGGAAGCCTGCTCCAAACCTAGCCTAGCAACACATTCGGGCGTCATTATTATTACCCACTCCAACACTCGAATCAATCTCCGTTCCCAAATCAATCGGGTGGCAACACGGACACTTTATTATTAATAAAGCGTTTTATTATTAAGTTGAGTCAGCTGCCACCGCGCCACCGCGCACAGAGTGCCACCCTAGGGTTGTCACCCGAGCCCGCGACCTTGCCAACTATCCTTGGCAACGGTATAACAACTCGTTACGAACCGTGCACAGTTAATGATGCTTAATGCTTCGTTGAGTTAGGAAAATTACTGGATTAACACTACCAGCGAGTACGTTGTTGTTGCTATACGACTTACGCAAAGCCCGTGGAGCCGAGTTTTGTGAGTAAACTTGGGCCCCACTCTCCCTAAAGGGACACAATCGTTAACAAACACACATTTCAACAATTTTATGACCCTTACCCTCGCTTATTCTAGCGGAAAAATTTACATTAAAAAATCATCTTCCAAATAATATCCGGTACCGATTCCACAAAAACTTACAGTAAAAAGCAATTCCGAAGTCGCAAATTGAAAGTCCAAACGTAATACTAAACCAAATTACCGCTTTCCAGATTTGATATTTGTGCCAGTGTTCCCCCACCTACCCTCGCTGTTGATTGAGGGGAGACGGGGGACAGATGCCTGTTATTTTTTTCACGCAACGTTTCAAGCAAGATTGTGTTGAATATTTAAATAATTGCAGTGAACATTACGCGTGCGCGCATGGCGAGTTGCTGAGTTTTTTTAGTAAATGATAAATTGCTATAATTACAATGGTTTGATCACTCTTAGGACTAATATCATCATAGATCGTCATTTAACAAATCCCATTAAAACTTTTAGAAATCATTGCCTTCAGAGCTTAACCATATTTACTTAACACAGATAAACCCAAGTTTCTCCAGACCACTGCTGACTTAGAGTAATAACACAATTCAGAACGATTTAAACTGTATGTGAATCGGTTCAGGAGTTTCCGAGATTAGCCTGAACAATAGAACAAAGAACAATAGTACCTCTTTTGTCATAAAACATGATGCAGACAGAGTTTTATGACAGAAGGGGCACTTAATGGTACCATTTCCATTAAGTTTATTATCGGCATGGCAACACTTGGTACTTGGTGTTAGTTCCAGCACGCTTCCGATTGATGACGTGCTGTATTGACATTGAAATGTTGTGGGAAATGGATTTCTTAATAGCTCGTAGACAATGTGTGGCAGTCTTTAAAGTGTGTGTGGGGACACACACAATCATACTCAAAATGACCCCCGCTGGGGCAGCATGAGGAGTACGGTTACGCACAAATTTTACCCATGAGGGTAGTAAGTTAGTCCCAAGAGATGGCGACCCACTGACCATTTCTTTACCTGATTTGAAATCCAAGAGTAGAAGTTGATGGGTCGATTGTTGGTTGTTGTTGAATATCACTAGATTAATACTCATTTTTAGGGTTCCGTAGCCAAATAGCAAAAAACGGAACCCTTATGGATTCGTCATGTCTGTGTGTCTGTCCGTCCGTATGTCACAGCCACTTTATTCCGAAACTATAAGAACTATACTGTTGAAACTTGGTAAGTAGATGTATTCTGTGAACCGCATTAAGATTTTCACACAAAAATAGAAAAAAAAACAATTAATTTTGGGGTTCCCCATACTTAGAACTGAAACTCAATTTTTTTTTTTATCAAACCCAATCGTGTGGGTTATCTATGGATAGGTCTTTAAAAATGTTATTGAGGTTTCTAATATATTTTTTTTCTAAACTGAATAGTTTGCGCGAGAGAAACTTCCAAAGTGGTAAAATGTGTGCCCCCCCCCCCCCCTGTAACTTCTAAAATAAGAGAATGATAAAACTAAAAAAAATATATGATGTTCATTACCATGCAAACTTCCACCGACAATTGGCTTGAACGAGATCTAGTAAGTAGTTTTTTTTTTAATACGTTATAAATCGTACCTAAACCGCAATTTACCTTTCTTTAAATCAACTCAAATATAAAAAAAAACTGCTACGGAAGTACGGAACCCTTCATGAGCGAGTCCGACTTGCACTTGGCCGCTTTTTAACCAATCTTTTATTTCGTTTGATGTAGACTCCGTTATTTCCACTTTTCAAGTTTTAATATCCGGTAACTTCTATATTTTTTTATTTATGGCTCCTAATCACCTCAAACTTATATTGTTAGCTTCTAACAATGATGGAAGCCCAACATCTGACTCCAAGAAGTATACAGCTTGAATGTCTCCTCATCCATCAAACCTCAAGGTGTGATCACAACAATTAGCCGAAAGGCACACAACGAAACATCTCGATATCATTATTACATCATAATATGTACATCTGAATTAACAATTGACGAAACTGACGACTTTTATAAAAACATCTTTTACCCCTACCATTCGGTCGTTACTACGGCTCACGGATGGTGGTCGGTAACCACCGCTGGTAGGGGTCGCCTAGCAACTGCTGCCGTTCTATGGACAATTAAAACAGTTTGCCAGTTTTTGTCCGCCACTCGTGCGTGACTAGAATCGCTTTGTGATAATCGCAAACGATTTTAACTGAGATACGTACCGTTTTGATGGTATGTATATTTGCGCTGGAGGTAATATTTTTTGGGGAACAAGATTTCATTGTTATTTGTGTTAATAATAAAATAGTTTTTGTGGAATTTGTTTTGCTATGATTCATTAACGTTTTTAGAAGTCCATTTGTTTATTGTTTGATTTCGTAATGCAACAGAGGATTAAATAAAATGTCCTTAGGTATGAACAAAAAGTGTAGAAGTTTTATATTATTATACGTCATATCGAAATGACAACATACGATACCATTACCAAAAAATAAAATTAGACTAAATTGACTCATTTCACCACAGTCGTAAAACAATGTTTTGCCCTAACTTTTTTTCGTTCAGTGGGTAAATGAATGTATTTTCATGACGCAATCACTGCCCGCCACATACCTCCACCTCCATACCTAACAAAACACCGAATCGAACCCATTACAAGTATAGCTATAATTATAAATCGCTTAACTCCAATACGGAATGGCCGCGAAGGATATAATTTTGGCCGTAAATCATATGAAATAACCTCAAATGTTAGTAATTTCGGGTTCACTCAGTGCGTGGGGTGTTTGCACAGGATTGGAACCAGGGGATGTTGTTGTAGGTAAGCCGTAGTAAGCAACATGGTTCAAAAATAAACTTTGTTTCGTTTACATTTAAATGGAATCGGAATTAGGTTAGCGGAGCTTATTTTGTTAAAATATAAGCGAGACCTTTTTGTTGAAGTAGGTTTTTGCCGACGATTTTCGCTTATTCAGAGCGGCGCAGTCGTTGTGACGAAAATAGATATTGATTTTTGCTTAGACGTCGCTTTACTTTGTACAGAAGCCGATAGGTAAATATCAATTTAAATAAAGAAAGGAATAATGTAAGGCGACGTCGAAAATAAACGTTTTCATTTAAAATATTCATAGTTGATACTTATAAGAATATTTTATAATATTATTTTCTTATAAGAATATTTTTAAACGGTTATTTAGCTCGAGTAAAATGAAAACATCTTGAAGAACCTACATAAAACAAAAGTTAAATAAGTTCGTAAAAAAAACTAAACCAATACCAAATCACCAAACAGCTTACCCTTGAAAAAAAGAAAAGAAAAACTTATTCCTAACATTTTCTAAATAAAACGAATCAATAAGCACTTTTACGACTCATTCGGGGGGTGAAAGGGGTCGGCTTATTGCCAGTATAATCGTTTCCACCCCTTCCGTGTCGGTTCGCAATTCGTTGGCAACTTTCTAGTTGCTGCTGCTCAGTAGAATTGCTTCCTGATTGCTTTTCTGCGCAAAAATGAAACTTTATTGAATAAAAATGGTTTATTTTTAAACATTACCTCGCTACTGCCAGTCAGTTGTATCGGTATTGGTGATTGTTTTCAAGAAATAGTTTTTAAAGGAAAACATTGGTGCAGTTTCCTTTTCTTTGTACCATTGTGTTATTAATTCTAATTTACTATAAAATAACTTGATTGTTTATTTATATCGCGTTATTAGAATATTAAACAGTTTACCTAGTGACAATTGATGTAAAGCATAAACCTCTACGAACCACATCACGTAACGTCATACACACTTCACAGTTCACTAGGGTTCGTCCAAATGATTCAAACATTTCGACGTATGTATGCCAGGCAGAGACATCTATCGGAACATTTGAGCTAATCACTAAAACGTTTATAAAATTTTCCAGAAAGTTCATTAGAAATACCTTTTACAGAAAGTTAAAAACCTTGTAGGTGATGGTTAATGTGGACCTTGCAAATTAAACTTTATTTGAGTAAGTATTACAATGTTATGTTTCCACATAATAATATTTTATTTTAGGTATTTCTTCCTCCTTCGTGGGTGGAGAGGCCACGGCCCGTATTTGACTTAACCTCAATGTCATATGACGACAAATCTTTATTTTTAACTGAACAAATACGAGATAATTTAGTTGATGTTACATAATAATCGTATTAAAGGTACCTTGATGTAATACTCCTGAATTCATAGTAAACAAAAGATCGAAGATTGGGGGTCTTATTGCTTAGGATTATGGGTTTACAGTTCTAAGAATATATATAGTGCTTATTTATCAAAGGATACAACTTTTATAAATGTACCTACTATATCTAGCATTAATGTATACTAAAGTAACTAATACTACTAATTAGGAGCTTTTGAACTATTGTATACACTTTTTCAGAAACTTCCACTTTCCCTTTACACTTTTTCTATTTTGAGCTGTCTTATGTTTTTGCTAAATGATTCTTTGTGTTTCTACCAGTACTCTTCGACGTTTATTGTAATAATGCGATGTCGATAGCATGTTATTTAATTATTTGTCACATAACACCTGTAATCTTTGAAAGGCTAGGCAGAGTTGCACGTACAGTGCACCTACATTATGTGTTATTTATTTATTTATGTTTTCTAGTCTTATACTTACTCTTCTATAAAAGCAACTTAGTTCTCTCCAACTTGAAGGTTACCTTCAGAATGTTCTGCATTATCTCCTGCCCGTACTGCACGTTGAATATTGGTTTTCTACAGCAATACTTACTTATATTAATACGTAGTTGACTAACATAAGATGTCACTTTGATTTCAAATGTTGGCTCGTTTGACCTCAAAATTTCTTACAAACTTATCTAAATTCATCATTATCACATTTGTATCTAAAATAATAACGAAATAAATAATAGCGAAATACTGTGTCACGGAGTGCCAAAATGACCTAAGATATGAGACAGTGTGATAACCTATTATTGTAATTATCTAGTGTTTGCATTTAATACTTGTTTTATTTAGATTATTGTGTGGAGGGGCGTTTGATCTGAATTTCTTGTCGTATCTGTTTTTTGCAGTTTACTCACGTTTATGCGTTTTGGTAAAATCTTCCTTACTTAGCACAAGTATTTGCTGTTCGTTTCTCTAATCCTCCTTTGTAATGTCCAATTTAGAACTAGCCTTAGTCTTTATTTAGTTCAATTAGAAGAAAATTTTAATTTTCATGATATTTTTACTGCTGGCATTCTCAGTAATGGTTTCAAATTTCACATTTTGACTTCAAATTAACAATATTAATAAAAGTTGTGTAACGTACAGACAAAGTTGATTAATTGTGTTCTCTGGTTTCAGCGAGTATCTTAAAATTCATATAGGATTAAGAGCTTGAGATTATGCCAAATATACAGTTTTACTCAACATCGCCCTAGAAATGCTCCAACTTTTTACTAAAACGAAATTTACAAGTCCTAATAGTAGTTAGTCATTGTTCTTTTTCTAACTTAACAAGGTAGATAATTGGACAAATAAAAATACAAAAATCAGTTATACAACGTTTATTTCAACAAAACATCTTTTACATTTTTTTTTCAATGTTGTATAACTCCACTATTAAAATAAAAACCAGTTATAATAATTTAGTAATGCAATCTTCTTGTATAATCAATTTAAAATGTAAATAAAAAAATAATAGCTCACGTCAGCTTACGATACTTATCTTAAAGAGACAATATTGGGGTTTAGATACATTTTAAAGAACACAAGGCCAACTTAGAGTACAAAAACAAGTACAATTTTAGTTAATACAATAGGTACACACGTGGCTGTAGGAGACATACACAGAAACTTATTAAAATTGCTAATGAATCGTTGCCCAAAGTTGGCATGAAGTATGCACGAGCGTTGAATACTGATTAGAGCAAATATTAGTAGTATAAATCACAAAACCCGACCAAAAGAAAACGTTTGGTGATGCAAAGCAATTTGTTTACAAACTGAGTTTCTTGCATTAGTCATGTTATACCAACGTTGGACCAAATGTTGAGCATACAAAGAATAACTTACAATTAACATTTATTTTAATATTCTGTATTCAGTATTCTAATTTAATACTAATTCAGTTTTGTTTTGTTCAGAATTTTCATTTCTGTAAAATTAATTTTCATTCTTAAGGATAAATGTTTCACGAAAGTGAAACAGAATAGACGGGAATAGTGTGGTAGGAACAGGTTGGGACATGTTACCCGTGTGCAGTGCGTTGTTAGGTCCTATTGTCCCTTTGTGAAGGGATCGTAAGAATAAGAAGGGAATAAGGGATGTATTGTGTGGCGAACGGGAATGTTTCGCGACAGGTTGGTCGCTCTTTTAATTTCCGTTGGGTTTTATTGAATCTTCCCTTTAACGTCGAATTTTCTCTTCATCTCTTTTTTCTGAGGTTTATGTAATACATTTTTTTCTTTTGATTGAACTTATTATTACAATTCTGATTAGGTGAAAAGGGATTTTAGGGAGTTCTGAGGGACATAGGAAAGGTTAAAGTGACACAAAAGAAATTTAAATAGTTTGAAGACAGTCTCCCTTAAACTAATAAAATAAATTAATGATTAACACCATCGTTGACATCACTAACCCAGAGTTGAGATCAAAATAAGTTCATTGTTAAACATTAAATGAACAAGCACACATATTCAATTAAAGGAAAGACGACTTCGATAAAGGTATTATTTCAACAGTCTTAATAACTTGTTTAAACAACGTTTAAGATTTATCGAGATTAAACATCAATTTAATTGATAATGATAACGTACTAGCTATCGGGCTACTCAACCCAGACGAGCTTATCACCAAGACATTAAATACAAACATTAGTTTATTCACGAAACTATCGGCACACAATGAAACTGTACACAATTTTAATAATCCCTAAGTTTGTTTAAACAGTTACATCATTGTCATTAATAAAACAAAGATACCTGCACCGGTATCATAATTAAGCGGGCTCTTTATACTATCGTTTATTTACTTTAATATTGTGTTTAACGATAAACTGTGCGGAAGCAGTGATGATTACGATGGTTTTATTACCTCCTCAGTGAACTTTCCTTATTAGGAAACGTTGGAAAAGAAAATTGTGCAACTCTGAATAGCAAATATCCTATCCAACTTATACATGTAGGTAGACCGCAAATAACAAAGTGCACGCAACGTGTTTGATGATATCGTTAAAAAACACCTAAACATAGAAACCACGAAAATAGGTAGCCATACGAGTTTGTAGCACAAACATAAACAGCAAATTCGACCCGTGAACTTTGATTAGATATGAATTGGCATTAACATTAGAAGCATAGAGCTGTAGTCACGAACATGGGCTAGTGGCATGAGCGATTCGACTCGCTTGTCAAACGTGACTCATGGCCGACCAAGGCCGAGACGCCGGCCGGCATCGCTTGGCAACCGAACCGATATTTTTTTTCATTTCTTTTTGCTCAATTGTTTTTGTGGCTTTCCAGTTATTATATCTGAAATCGTTCTGTTTTCTGCACTCAAGTATATTTCAAAGTTAATTTCTTGTACAATGACCACTTTTACTGCCTCTATGCATAGCAACAAGACGTTTAAAACGAAGGTTGTTAGAAAAATCTGTTTCTCCATTAATGCAAAACATTAGTCGTTATATTTACATTAAACAACAGGTTTTCATTTAAACACTCTCATTTGGCTTTTTGTACACTTTTGAAGTTTATATAAAATTTAGGGTGTATAAAAAAGAAACAGTTTGAAAAGCATCCCAAAACATTATTAACGATTTGGGACGGTGATTCCAACGGTGGGGATTTTTTTTTGTACGCCTAAGTAATCACGTAAAGTGGTTCTTATTGAGAGAAATTTCTAGTCGGCTGATGCAACTCATTTTGAAATTGCATGATTGTTTTCAAAATCACCGTTGTCTGCTAGACCATCAGCCTAGGTGTTAACTGCATTTTTTGCGTTGGCCTACGTTTGAGCTTGGTAAACAATTTTATTGCATTTCCTCTATAAAGAGTTTTGAATCAATTTCTATTTGAGAGGAGTTCTCGTCCTTTTTGTTGAATTTCATTATTGGCAGTAAATCATTGTGCTATTGTCTTTCGCCGATCGGATCGTTAATTGTCTCGTAGGCACTTTTTACATCTATTAGATTGAAATGATGCGTTAAAATACCAGACAATTCTTTTACTGCCATTTACATACATTAGTTAGTTTTGTTCTTCATTTTGAAAGACTTTTCGTGGGTTCTATTAGATTTTGACAAATATAATTTTATTGATTTCTCTACCAAACTCATAATTCAAGTTTTTATTTTTATTAAAACTTTGATTGCTCAGTTTTATCTGTTTTGTTATTGGAATAAGATGAGTTGTTTATTCATTTCTAATTCTGGCTCCGATGGCAAGTTTTATTCCTTTTTATGGTTTCTTTTTTATGTTCTTTTTTAACGTTAGCTACTTATTTTTATTCCGATTTACCTTCAAGAAATATTAGTTCGTCCAAAAAGATAAATTGTATGTTGACTGATGGTCCAATTATTACTTTGTAAAGCTGCTAAGTGTTTTAGGATTTAGTATTTTTTTTTCACCAAATTTTAATAGTTCTAGTTTTTACTAAAGTTAGATAGATGGTCATCACTAGCATCATTTCTAATTATGGTCACCATAAATTAAATTGTAATCTTTATAGCCTCGATTTATATTTTGTTTAATGTTGAAAACATATTGGTTTTGCATTTTTAATCACTGTTTTATAAAAATGTTGGTGCAGTAGCTATCAACTGCAGCGAATTATCTTATCGCTAGCTAATGGAACCAGTTTTTAGGTTATCGCTGTTTTTTCATTCATATTGATATTACTGTCTCCAAGGAAATAGTCACTATGGAGGTTTTATTCAATTCTTACATTTTGAGATCTGAGGACAAGTCAGGAAAAAAACTTATTAGAATAAAAAACGAATTTTCCTAAATCCAGCGAATACCCCTATAATTAACACCACAATTTTACAATACTTACCTAATAACAACAAGTACATTTTTTTTTACAATACACAAAGTTGCACAATACATACAAGAACAATGAAAATCGCTTATCTGTCTAAAGTCTTTATCATTATGATACCAGCAGTCTGGCTAAATACTCATCAGGTAGCTACGATTTCCTTAATCTATTCTACAGAGATAGTTACAACATGTAACAGAGATCGAGATCTACATTCTAGCAAGTTCTGAACAGCCAGAATAACGAACAAAGAAACCGATACAGTACAAACGAGAACGTAAAGTAACACACGAGAATTGAACTAAGGAACACTTTGTTATGAGATAGAACCGAATCGTCCCACCGGTGGGACCCGAACAAAGAAGCCGGCCGGCTTGTACCCGGTGCCGGCGCGGAGCGGCGTGGAGACGACCTCCGTGTACCGACGCCCGGCGCAACTGGCGCGCGGGGCCCCCTCTGCGGCCCGCGGAGTGTCCCCCCGCACCCCCGCCGCGGTCCTCTATATAACATGCGGCTGTCCCCGGTATCGCCAGTCCGTCACAGAGAGCGACAGGGTTGGGTGGGTCAAATAGTGAGCCGTGGGCGAGTGACGAAGCCCTATGGTTACGAGATCAGATCTGATGCGGTCGTGAGCTTCGGACGTTTTATCAATTTCCCATCGATCTCTTCACGATAACTAGTCGCCGGGTGTGAAGCCGGTTGTTCAGTGCGCATTCGCAGTACAAAAGAGACTTGTGATATTTTTCTAGTAATATTAAGTTCCGCAGCGGAACGCTTTAATATTTTCGTCGTTTAAAAAGTGTACAATATAAGTAACAATTTGGAAAACATGGAGATCCTGCCGGTCACGAATCAGTTTGTCGGATTCAATAGCGAAAAAGGTGAGCTGACTTTCTATTTGGAGTGGCGAGGCGAGGGAGGGAAGTGGCTTTCTAACCGGCTGACTGTTGTTGCTATGCGGCGCGCGCACTGCTCTCAGCCGCCCGTCACTAGCAGATGATCAGACCAGACCTCTTAGTTATCTGCATCATTTGTAACAGTAGCCCAGCTTCAAGTTAGTTTGATCAGTCAGTGAGCAGTATGCACCGGGCCGGGGCCCAAACGTCAGTATCAGCTGACGTGTCAGCTGTTCCGCTGCGCCGCACTCCCTCGCCCTTGGTGCGCACTGGCTCGATACACATTTGCATTAACTTTATTCTAATACAGTTTAGTGATGAATTAGATCATGTTCTTAAACTTTTTATTTGAATAATTCCAATAAGATTAATAGTGACAGCTTAGAAAAGACTTAGGAATTTCAAAAGTGTTTATCATAACTTAAACTTGAAGGGTTGAAATCTAAACTTAGTTTCCTCTTGTTATAGCTTGGAATGGACCAACATGGCGGGAAGCGCCGGTGCCGGTGCCGACGGAAGCGGCGCTGGCTCAGAGGCTCGAGAGAGAGTTACGAGCGGCGAAAGGAGCCAGCGAACTAGCCACTGCTGAGGTGCTGGTACCAGCGGAACTGCTGGCCAGAGCAGCCCGACAGACCCTGGCACTAGCCGAGGGCGAGCCCTGCGGGTCGCGGGGAGCGGCCGTCATAGTCGACGTCACGGGGAGAAGATTAGCAGCTTTCAAAATAGACCCCAACACGTTAACCACGCACGAGATACATCTACATCTGGAACACGATGCGACGAACTGGACTAGCCTGTTGCCGCAATTCTTAAAGTAAGTTGAGCTCTGTTAACTCATAGATAAAGTAAGTTGAGCTCTGTTAACTCATAGATAAAGTAAGTTGAGCTCTGTTAACTCATAGATAAACCGATCCACTGACGAACTTGCGTCGGCCTAGCAACAGAGGCAACACTCACAACAGTACTAACGGAACCTCTCTTTTGTTACAGAAACTTAACGCGAGGCGGCACCATCATCATCAGCCCCCAGTTCACGATAGAAAAGAAGAAATTGTTCAGGAATCAGGCGGAGTGAACCAGCCTGTGATAGCGCGTGATGCGAGCGAGCCGACTGACAGCCCTCCTCGATATCTACGTATCGTTATTTTAACAAATATCATATTATTATATATTATATTGATTATTATATATTTTTAATAAGAGAAAAAAGCACAGCGTGATATGTAACGTATAGTTGTAGTATAAGCGCGCGGAAGAGCGCAGGTTTTAGTTGCGTCGCTCGTGAGCCGCGGGCACGGTCGATAGTGACGCGAAATGCACTTTGTTATCGATAAAGTGTCGATATTCGGTCGCTGGTCGAGCGTGCCGGTGGCGGCGGGCGCGCGTGCGCCGGCGCGCGGCGGCGAGCGTCGATCTCGCCCCCTCCCCCCGGACGTCGGTTGTCTTGTCTGCCCACCGCTGCGCTCGCCCCGCGCCGCTCGTACTTATGTTAATCATTGTATGATCATTGTTCGTATTTTGGATATTTTAATGATTGAGTCGTGGTGGTTGGTCGCGTGAGTGGCGTGGCGGCGTTCGTGCGCACCCTCTGATCTCAGCCGCCGCCGCGCGTGTGATACTGATACCCTGAACGATATAGTCTTAGGTATTATTTTTTGTTTCGAGTTCGATTCTATTCTGAAGTTGCGTAGAGTTCGTATTTTCATGTATCGTAACTGTATTTATTAGAGGCGATCTCTGTAGAGGTCCGATATGTGTACGTTTTTCGTAATTGTACTAGTTTGTACATTTGTTTGTGATACTACTTTTGTAATGTATAAAATTTAAATGCGAGAAAAATATTACTTTTTATGAATGTGAAAACATGAATGCAGATTTATAAATATTAGAGATGTGTATCATAGAGTGGAGAGTAGGGAGGCAAGGGGGGCGCGCGGGGCGGGCGCAGGCCGCGCGCGCGCCCCGCCCCGCGCGCCCTCTGCTGCAGGCAAAAGATCTCAGGTTATATTATTGATAGTTATTAAAAGTATTAAGTTATTTAAGTTAATATAAAATGAAATTTTTTGTAAGATTATTTTCTATCGCCGCGCGAAGCTGCGTTACTATAGTCCAGTGGGTGATAAGAGATACGTTTTGTACTAACAGTACATATAATTGACGAGATGTTAATATTGCAGATTGCATTTTCTTCATCCAGTGTAATTACTACATTAAATGTAAATCAATAGACTAACCGTTTTTAAACGAAATCTAAATGTTTGTAGGGTCCAGTGTTTTAAACGCACAATATCATAGTACTAGAGTTCACTTTCATCGATAAATAAAAAGATTTTAAAAAGCTACAAAAACATTTTACTTCTAAAACTTGAAATGTCGACATATACAAAAACTAACAATAATAATAAATGTATCAATTGTTTATAATTGATATTTATTTGATAGACCGTAAAAGAAAATGTAGAAATATGAAGAAAAAAAAATACATAGTTTCAAAATGGAAAGTTATGTTTTAATACCTATCCCTTCCCGAAACCCAAGAAGAGAAGAAAGATGAACACAATGAACATGAATACACACAACCTCATCCAGCATCCTGAACACACAGAACACACACAACCTCATCCAGCATCCTGAACACACACTACCTCATCCAGCATCCAAGCTTACACAAACAATACACCTCTCAATAATACTAAAGAATATTAAATATTCCATACAAATGACACTTAAAAAAAACTAAGAGAACGAAGAACATCGTTTCCATACATTATCATAAATTTGAGCTAGGTAAAAACAAGCAACAGAGTCGGAGTAATATTTTAATAAGACCGGTTGGAACCGGTCGGGACCGGTTCAGGCCTGGTCTCGCTACAGATTGGTGCAACCCCATCCTTCAGTGTTTTTGTATAATTAGTAAGTACAGACGAGTTGGTACAGTTTTCTACATGTGCCGGTTACAGGCATGTTGCCACATGCACCAATGGAACAAAATCTAAACGCTGACTCGGAATATGTGCAGATTGCGATATGAGATAGATTGCACGGCCTGCCCATGTCGGAGGATGGTGCCAAATATCTTTGATGTGCTTCGATAATGCAAGAACAGCTATATGGATAAAATATAGGTTCATCTTATCCTCGAATGCTGAGCTCGCGTTTGCAGTAAATTGGCATCGCTTTTTATGATCGTGCTCTATCGTAGACTCCATCATTTTACTATCTCGCCTTCACATCACTGTTTTATAAACAACATCGACTTCTACACACAGGATGACGATTAAAATAATAATATCTTTCAATCTATTGTTCTTCCAAATTAAGGAGCAATCATCAATTTTCATTTGGTTGTTGTATTCGCTTCACTTTTTTGTCGACTTCGGCGAACGTGTAAAGTTTTATGTACCTATATGAGAGAACATAAAAATAAATTCGTTCCGTCCGAAGTAAACAAATTAACATGCAGAGGTCTTTGTATCGATTATAAAGAAATTGGACCAGTTGACGTAGCAACACGTTTTGGAAAAGACGTGCAAGCAATTGTTGACACTATTGCAAAGGAAGTTAAGGCTATTATCCTATGGGGTCAGAAATAACTGGACGGTTTTGGCAAACATAAATAATCGCTTTTAATCCGCTAAGAAATAGGCAACCACTTCCGAATGTATGACTAAAGAATTATATCTTGTAGTATTTCATGTTTATTTTATGACTTGTGAATTGATTTATTTAGCTCCACCTAACAACATAAAGAAGACAGTGAATAAAAATACATCTTTATTTTTAAATTAACTTCTTACTGTAGGGATTTATAAGTTTAGAACATTTTACTTTTTTCTAATTTTCACAAAACATTCGTGAGTCTTTATATAAAATAAATAGACAAAAAGATAGTCGTCTGCTAGTATCTCCTTACTAACTATTTAAAATAATAAGGCACAATTTAAAGTGCCAACGAAATCCCGCAATTTGTGCAATATTTAATTTTGTACCAAAACAATGGTTGTTTCACTTTCTAACCGCAAACCAACGACATGATTGTAGCAACTAGGTACCACTATCGTGCTTTGTGGCGCGGCGGGCGGCGGACGCACCGTCCGCTTCGTTACGATTATCGACACTCGACCGCCCCGAGCATGGCACATCACTAGCAAGCTAATTATTTACAATTATCTTGATAGGGTATCATCGACTGATTTTAAATTGTAAAATCTAGATTGTTAATTAAATGCAAAACCGAATAAATTAATAACATAACTGGCAGGTTGGCACCTATTAGTTAGTGTTATTGGTAGTTTCAACAAACCCATTTGGTATATTAAAAGAAAATTACAAGCACTAAACTAAAATCAATTTATAAAGAATCGGAAAGCATTGATTATGTCTTGTTGCTAGGCGAGGCTCGTTTCGATACGCGAATAGCTAACGCCATCTCTTATCGCTTTGCGGAACTAACGCGCTCCTGAAGTGAACCTTATTAATAGTGAACCCCGGTGTTCCGTTATTTTACAGTATACAAAATAAAATTATCGTCTAATAATATTGAAAAATATGTCTTCAAATTAACGTGAACGCTCCAATGTAATATCAACTTTGTGCGAAATGTTTTAGATAGGTTTAAGTATAGCGGGTTTCAGTGAAGATGTTTCGTGGTTTGGTTATTTACTCAACTTAGCTAACATTGATCCAAGTGTTGCTAAGGCCGAGTTATTTATGTCGATACCATCATAATCATAATATTTATAGTTATTCCGGATTTTTCCAAAACTTTGTTTCTTCCATTTAGTTAGCAGTGTTTTGACCGAAATAGAAGAGATTTGGTGATTCATTCCCAAATAAATTAATAATGTTGTTGTTGTATGTTTGTCGGCGATTAAATCAAAGTTAAACGTGTCTGTAGGCACCTACACAATCCGTCTGCCCAGTGAGGTGATGACAGTACAGTTGAACAGTAAACGTGTCTGTAGGTACCTACAGCGGATATCAATCCGTATGCCCAGTGAGGTGATGACAGTACAGGTTTTTGTTTTTCTTCCTTCCACTATTGTGAATGGCAAAACCATGAGAGTACAAATGTGTTGAAGAGGAAGTCCACGCTGTTACTGATTCAAATAATTTAGAAAATGCTAATTATAGCCAGGCAAGTATACCTACTTGATTTTTTATTCCAACATAATAATTTATGTTCCTTTTCTTTCAGATAAACCTGAATGAGCATGAAGATTATCATTTTTATTGAATACGGAAAAAGAAAGGAATGTTCCATTTTCTTTCCGCTAATCTTACCTTGGACCTGTACCTACAGGTAGTAGTACCTACTTATCCTTGGACTAGAATAGCACTTTTTTTTTATAAACATTCGTTTATTTTATTTTATTCTACTTTAATGTTAAAACGATAAAATAATGTTTAACTAAAATCTGAGGTTAGTGTAACAACGTGTTACATGTAGGCTAGCACCGCATGCCCATAATCGTAATAATTGTGTTATCGTCACCGAATTCGTTGTTGTTGTAGTCGTTATCTACTGTCTCGTACGAGACAGGAACCAAGGGTAAACAACATGTGTTACCTTTCCTAAGAGAGTTTTAAGTTGCTGATACATTTTTACCCAGTGCGCAAACACAAACAAAATCAGCAATTCAACACATGATTCTATACTCCACAGGGTAGAAAATGTTCCGTCGTTTATAAAAAAAATCCTTGTTCCATACATTTTGACCGCGTAGGCATTGCACTTTTCTATGATGTTTCATTGCTGATGTTTTTTGAATCACTGGAAATTGTTGTCAAAAGTGGTTGAGCAATAATCAATCGTTTCCTTTGCACCCATACATTATGTAGGTATATGGAATTAAATACTATTACTGATACATCACTGTATGCAAATACCACTTCAGTGACACCGACAGTATTGTCCATACATGACTTTAATCCCCTGTTATATAGCCGTTCTTTTAAAGATAAGCCGGTTTGCGACCAGGTCGGCAGGGCGAGGGGGTGAGCCATCTGCTGTAAAGGGGTGAGTTGTCATAGATTAGGTTAACGCACAGAACAGTTTATCTGTTCTGTGGGTTAACGGTTGCTAAGCGCTGATAGGATGATTTCTGATGTTTGGTTATCGTGGACGGAGGTTTTCCTTCTATTTTTTTTTAATGTAACGTTTTTGAGTACCTTTGACGCAGTTTGAAGTAAATTTTATTTTCCAGAATCTTAAAACTATAATATCCGCAACCATTTTTCGAGGCTGTTGTGAGATTTGGCATCAATACCAACTTTATTGGGGATTTCGTCATCATCATCATAATTTCAGTTTGTATCGCTTGTGTTGTTGTTGCATCATGTCTGAGTGTGCCAGCAATGAGAGGAGATAGATAAAGTAATAATGCTCATTACGCTTGGTGCGTGACCATAGTATATATTAGCAGACTGAAGGGAACTGCCCTTCCCATGCTCCCATGGAATTATGGTAATAAAATTTGAATTTTTAGTCTTTCAGTTATCATACCGGACTAGGAAGTCTAGGTACTTACATGCTATTAAACTTAGTGATGACGCTGGAGGTCAATATGGCAGCTGATACAACAACAATTTGGAATGTTGGGTATCTATCGTAACCCGCAGCCCCCAGTGAGTGGAGGTACGATAATGTTCATTCGATATTCTCAACGGTCGCGTGTTATTACTACAACCGTTACATTTTCAGTTTTCAATCCCAATTCCAACCAACCAATTCGATCTCGAGGCAATTATAATAAGGTATGAACTTGTCCATTTTAAGATAATTTGCTCGAAACATTCGAAAACAATCTGTCAGGCTCTTTTATCTATGTTCACACTGTAAATCCAAAATGATTTACCTACTCTGATTATATAATTAGCCTTGGAGATGAAGATTCGATCGAAATTGTTATTATCTCGTTATCAATTCATAAGATCTCTGAGATTGAGTTTGACTTCTGTTCTGAGCTTGCTTTTATTTGTGTATTTATAAAACTACACCAACAGCTTCCGTATATAATACAATCAAGTATTTTTTAACTGAACAGACAGCTGTGCTACTGGGGAGTTTGTTGCGCCACTTCTTCTTCTCAGCGATAGCACTAGGAAGTCGTGAAGGGTGGGCGTTTTTGGGGGACCGTCTTTCGTAATTTTGACTTTCGAAAAGTGCTGATTCTCAGCCTAATTTGAATAAATGACTGTTGATTTTGATTTTATAATCTTAAGTACTATAACAGCTTCGAACTTACACAGTGGTGACTGTGTATGTTCGAGACTTTGGAATTACAGGACCAGCAATCTCAGAAATAGGTGATATGAATAAAACTAAAAGCTATAAATTATGATAAAATACTTCTTAAGATTAAGAACATAAAGGAAAATAAAACTAAATAATAAAATTCTGTTTATAATATTCTGTCACTTATGGCTTGAAAACACATAAACAGGAAATAGGCTGTCAGAAGTGAAAATTCTCGTATTTCATTCAGGTAACAAGTAATTCCGGAACCAATAGAGAAGTAAATAAGCCATCGCACTCTCGCTCCAATAATTATTGAATTTTACAAGTGAACCATGAACATAAGTTATTACATAGAAGTTGGATCGTTTCAACTTTTCTAATTAACTCGATTACTTTAGTTAGGTATAGTTGCTCACATTCGGCCATTATGTATCGGAACTTGTGCCTTCCAGGGATATTTGATCATCTATATTATTTCTTGTGTATGTGGTTATTGAACCAATTAAGGAATTTCTTTAAAAAAAGAAAGTAACTGAAAAGTGAGGGGCTCGTGGCTAAATAATAACAGCCGCACGGGTCGGTCGAGGATTAAGCTACGCTTACCGCGGCCGGTCCGTGGATGGGTGACAATCCATTACATATTGAGACCCCTCCGTGCTTCGGAAAGCACGTTAAACCGTCGGTCCCGAGTGTCCTTTGTAGATCTTTCTCAGTCGTTATGGGGCCCGAAAGTCTAACAACCAGTCTTACTAAGTGGTATCGTGTTCCCAGTAAGTGTCAGTCGCTTAGTGTAACGTACTGGTATTCAGCTGCATCCAGTTAGACTGGACGCCGACCCCAGTATAGTTAGGAAAGGCCAGCCGACGATGATGGTTGTAACTGTAAGTGAAACCTAGTATAGTAAGTTTTTCTTTCCGTTTCTGCTAGCGTCGATCGGTCTGATTAGTTATTGACATTGAGGAGGATATATAATATTACATTATGTACATAGGTACGTAGGTAGGCCTTTAACTAGTTTCCCAGAGGATGTGGTAATCTGTTGTCTTTATTATTATTATTGGATCTATTATTGAAACATTAACAGCTATCGTTAAATCGAAGCTGAATAATTGAGGAAAACAATAAAATCAATTAATTATGTTTTATTTTCCCGGCAGACCAGACAATAAATAAATCATTTGCAAATGATCGTACTGTAACATAAAAGTACCTTTTATTGCCTATAGGTACCTACATAATTAACATGGCTGTTTGTGGAAATCTGCCATTTTCTCAGGAAACGAGATTCTTATGAAAAACCTGATAAAGGATCTTGGTGAAAATTTGATAAAAATAAAGGTGATAAAACAGCTATTTTACATCTATACGTTTACTTTATGTCTAGCCAGTAGTAACTGACACTCGAGTAACTAAATTTTCTTCCACTCGAATAACACTATACAAATAATAGTCATCAAAGAAATTGCCCGCAATCACTGTACTCATGTTTTTCTCTCGGATTACCTTTGCGACTGCTTTTAAGAGACAGAAAATCCACTTAAATCATCTCAGATGGGATGAATTAAGTGCATTGTACGACACTCATTTGTGAGGCAGAAGAAACCGTTCTCAGTAACTCAGCAACAATTCTTTTGTGAAATGTTAATCACAGTGGGTATAAAATCATTTTGGTTAGATGGACAATGGCCATCAATCCGACACTACTGTCGCATTAACAATGGTTATCCTTAAGCAGACGCGTGTTTTGAACTCATTTACATACATTACCAGAGATTGTTAATAGGCTATATCCTGCTCGGATCAGGAGATATTGTTCAGCATCGGATGGGACAGGGCTTCATCCATTCAAGGTGTTTAAGCCTTTGGACAGAAGTCTTCAAAGACGGACAGTCCAGCCCCATTTGTTTATCTCACCTATATTTTCTATTTAAATATTACTTTTTCTATTTCTATTTCAGCACCAAACAAGTCTTATTTGATAATCTCAAGATTATTATTAGAATTTTGTTATTTTCAAAGGAATACTATATATTTATTGTGTTTCAACATCAATGCTCGCGTGGAGCAGGTTCTAACAACACACATATTATTATTAAGTATATTAAACTCATTTGACTGTAATTGAACAACAGCTCACGGAAATGACTCTAATATGTAAGTAACGGGACTCAATGATGTATTCTTTAATTAAAATCTCTCAGTTCATATAAAAAAAGAACATTCGAGAACACAGAGAAGAAGCCGGATCTACCATCCGCTAACGTTACGAGTTGTTGATAAAAAATAAAACAATTACGGTTCGTTGAGATAACTAGATTATAAAATAAACTCTTCAATTTCAAATATATTAGAATTCTAAATTACTAAATTATAATTTTAAGATTAAAGATCTTTATTAGCAGGCTGAAGTCTAGTCTTTTAGGACTGTTTACAAAAGACGGAGTTCATCAAATATCAATCTTTAAAATAAGGATGATGAAACAGTAACTTTAGAGACATAAGAACAGTAATATTAACACTGAAGATATTTAAGATATTATGGGGAAAGAAGAATAATAGAAAGAAGTTGCATAGTAACAAGCTCAGAAACTCAGAACTCTTTTCCCGCGCCACATCGAACCAGCCCTCGCGGTACGCGTCCAGATCGTCTCGCTATCTCTTTCTGGGCCGGCCTAGGCGGCGTCGTCCATCTTCAGGCACCCATTGTGTGGAGGCTTTTTTCCAGCGGTCATCGTGCATACGGCTGATGTGACCCGCCCAATCCCATTTGAGCCTGGCAGCCTTCTTTCCTACATCCATTATGCCTGTTTTGGAACGCAGTGTGGTGTTCCGAATTCTGTCCTGTCTTTTAACACCCAGAATGCTGCGTTCCATCGCTCTTTAGTAAAGTCCAAGGCGGAACTTTTGTGACTAGGTGAGCGACCAGGTCTGAGCACCGTAGGTTAGAACGGGCAGGATACACATGTCGATGCGCTTCAGGGAGATCGGCAGATCACCCTTCATTGGCGTCTTCATGGACCAGTAGCTTTTCCAGGTGTTCTCAATTCGGCGATCGATTTCCCTCTCCTGCCTGTTTTCGAAAGAAACTTTCTGGCCCAAGTAAGAGATACTCATCGACATCAATTATTTCCTGCACATCTACCTCGACCCTACGCTTAGTGCTGTTGGATTCATCGCAAGTCGCACCCTGAAACTAGCCGTGCTCAGGTCTTGAAGCATGGTCTGGAGTTCTAGAGCTGTGGGGGCAAAAGGACGATATCGTCGGGAAATCGGAGGTTTGTCAGCCTCTTCTTGCCGACGTCAATGCCTTTGGTCTTTCATGAGTCTGCCAGTGACTTAAATATCTCCTCAAGTGTGCTCGTAAACAATTTGGGAGAGCAGGTGGTGACCTGCTCAAGGGGTTGAAGGTGTTATTTAACCCCTTTTGAATTTGAAATGAAGGTCCAGCAGAATTTAGTTTTATGTTTGCGGTGCTATTGTTGTAAATGGTTTTTAAGAGGTAAATGTATGGTTTTTCAAGTTCTATAAGTTTAATACTATCTAAGGCCTTCGTATAATCTACGAAGGCTAAATATAATGGTTTATTGCATTCGGTGTATTTTTCTAGGGTCTGGTTTAGTGTTTGAAGGTGATCGGTTGTTGAGAAACTTGGGCGAAATCCGGCTTGTTCTGGTGGCTGATGTTGATCCAGTTTCTCGTCTATACGATTGTGTATTACTTTAATAAAAGTCTTATAAATATAGACTTATTGGGCGGTAATTGACGATATCACATTTGTGATCTTTTTTGTGCAGAAGGATTATGTTTGAATGGCACATTGAGTTAGGTACATTTCCAGATGTTAATATTGTGTTAAATACATAGGTTGGTAAGGTGGGGCAGCAATGTGTTCCAGCCAATTTTCAATGCTTCGGTAGTGATTCCATCTTCTCCAGGACTTCTGTTGTAGCGCATAGTTCTAGGTGCTCTGTGCACTTAATCGCTTATTGAGGGGATGGAATCTGGGAGGCAGTCGCCTCCTTCTGCGAAGCAGTCATGCTAGGGAAGGAGGTGGCGGGACGGATGAGGGAGAGAGCCTCCCGTCCCAGCCGCCGCAGGAGACGCTCCGGGCGTCGGGAGTCGCGTGACGACTACCGGCCACCGTAGGCGCGGGCCTGCGGGCGGAGAGCAATGGGTAGCTCGCCGCCCGATCAGGACCAGGCCCGTGCCGGACGGCGCGTAAGTGTTCCACGCGCGCCTCAAAGAGATGTCAGCATAATCCGAGGGGCCCCTTAGGGCCGAAGCCTGCCGGGTCAGCGGGATTGTCCGAAAGGGTTACCGCTACCCCGGAACATAAAGGGCGAAGGAAGGAACATGGGTGGGTTTTAGTCAGTAAGAGTCTGACACTCCCTTCCGCTCCACCCAGAGCGGAAGCGGTCATTTGATGATTTCCCAACAGAAAAAAAAAGGGGATGGAATCTGGGAGGCTGTATTCTGTGCTGATCGTGGGTGGTGAATAATCTGAATATAAAGATGGATAGAATTTGGTCGCTATTTCCATGATTTTATCTCTACTATGGTGTTTTATTCCGTCATTGTCTTTTAAGCTATTGATCCTAGCTTTTCCCTTCGTCACTCCATGTTTCAAAACCTTTAAAGATGAGTGTTTTTCTAAAGCTGTTTTTACTAAATAATTATGAATTAATATTAATTCTCAGATCTTTCCTAATACTTCTTTTGACTTCTCTATCTATTATTCTGTATTCTACTGTCCCCATTTCTTCCTTTGTTCTTTTTTCAATCAAGTCCACACTATGAGCTATTAATTTGTTTTTATTTCTGGGTGTGTTTTTTATGTTTCTACTGCTTTTGGATATTCCGGTAACTATTGCATTATATTGGTCTGCTGCGTCTGTTTCATCGACATTTAGTTCCTTATAATAGTTTTTGTTAATAACCTTTTTTACGAACATAATTATTTCATCGGATCAGAAAGGTCAGGCAGCTGAAAAGAACAAGTTGAGCAGATAACAACCTTAAAGATAGTTCGTTAAGGTATTTGTCTGCTGAACTCTATTAAAGAACCCTGTACCTACTTACAATCGAACAAAAACCTTAACGAACTATACTCTATCAGAGAACCCTGTACCTACTTACAATCGAACAAAAACCTTAACGAACTATACTCTATCAGAGAACCCTGTACCTACTTACAATCGAACAAAAACCTTAACGAACTATACTCTATCAGAGAACCCTGTACCTACTTACAATCGAACAAAAACCTTAACGAACTATACTCTATCAGAGAACCCTGTACCTACTTACAATCGAATAAAAACTTTAACGAACGATACTCTATCAGAGAACCCTGTACCTACTTACAATCGAACAAAAACACCTAATCAAGAACAAGAACAACATAAAATAACAGCTAATGACAAAGCAGATAAGGGAACATGTGTTCCGACGAAGATGGTTACCATATCAATTTAGTAACTACATGGTTGCCCTCAATTCGCCGACATGGCGATCATTTTCCATAAACCACAAAGAACTTAACGAGCCACTTGTTTTTCTAAATAGGAAAAGCAAATTGGACATGCTCACATAGCAACGAGATCTAAAATACACACATGCGCCCCGCTGTTACACACGGGACAGATTTCTGGACGAAACCGGCACAGTGTTCGTTTACAGCGACGTTTGTGAAGCACTGTGTTTGGTTGTGCATGTAGTTGGAAAGCGCGTCCTCGTCAATTGAAACTCCGGCCTTAATTGTGTTGTTTACCACAGCCAACTGACAGCAGTCTGGATTTACTCCATACCCCTGTACCGAGTGCGAGATCCTTTGCTTCCGTAGTGATACGCACGCATTCGACTACATTCATCGCGGATTTTGTATATGGAGTTCCGAAGTTGGCAGATCAAACTTTTCAATGAAAGCTTAATAAAGAAAGGGTTAAATGAATAAAGTTTATATCAAGTGTGGTGTAATGAAACGGTAAGACGGTCTGTTAACATTAAATTTTACAATGTTTATTCGTTTATTTTCGGCACAAAATCTCTCCGAATGGGGTCTTATTTCTAATTCTGTATTAAATTAATGTAAATTCGACTGAGACTTATGTTCTCAGTGAAGAAAATGTTTAGAAAAAGCAACCGGCTTGGTGAATTGATTGTTTTTCAATGATTCCTTAAAGCAAATAGTGTTAGTTGAAGGTTATTTTTTACCAAATCAATATTATGGATATTGAGCATACACTGTAAGGTGTGTGGTGTGTTGTGTAATGTAAATATTGTGTTACCTTCATACCTACACGTGTATGATTAGGAACGGTAACTCGTTTGAGATAAAAGGTAATCTATCTCAGACATACAGGCTTTGGGATAACGCCAAAAGCTGTCTTGTAACATTCTAATGCCTTTAATAAACAGATTTTCTCATTAACTTGGAGCTATTCTATCATCATTATCGTCAGCATCTAGCAGTTCTCTGCTGGTCGTAGACTTCTCCAGTCGTACGCGTCGGCAACTCTTAGCTGCCGAGTGACTTGATGACTCAAAAATTAGACATAAGTTCTAATACCTACTCATAGAAACATAACATGCAAATATTCCTGAAACAAAAATTAACATACCCTACACTCACTAACAAAAGGAAAAACAAAATGTTAATAACATAAACTCATTAGCATTTTCGTAATGGGTGCCAATATCACGGACTCATTAGGGACAGGACAATTAGAGGCAGATGAGACACATTCAAAACTAATAAGATTTGTATTAGGTTGGTACTGGGAGGCTGTGAAGACTTTCATGTAGGACGCGGGATATTCCACGAGGGTGGAATACAGGGAAATGTTATGGATAAAACTGGGAAATGTGGTGATGGGATATAAAGAAAAAATGAGTTTTATAATATTTGGTTGACTTTGTCATCATTAGGTTCAATAAAGATTCGATAAAATCGTTGTCAAACCCTCTGGGGACGTAGGATTCGTTATAGTTAAGTGGTTCAGGGATGCAGGGGCTAGGAAGCGTCCTTATGTCTTCCAAGTACGACGATTTTGTAAAACTTTTGTTAGGCACACCACTATAAAAAGACTAGAAAATACTTCTATTGATAATGTTCTATAATTGTATATTAAGTTCACATAACTTATCATAAGACTTTCACAGGACTAACCTTTCAAAAGAATTGTTATTTGCGTCAAAAAGTTTCCATTTCGAAAATAATAGATTTCAGCGACTTTTCATCACTTTTCTTTCATTAAAGAGTTTCCTCCTGAAAGATCACACAAACTAAATTAAATTAGCCATTGCAGTAATAGTATTACAGACATAGTCAATATGTCTGTAATACTCTGTTAACTATAGGCCGGTCTTTGTCACGACACGAACGAACAAACAAATAAATTAACTGAGCGTAATAAAATCGTTCATATACACCAACTTACACGCACAACCCAACAGAGTCAAATCCAACGTTATTGTTAACGACATAAGGCCTGTTTTCGTGATTTTAGACTGCATAACTAAAGTTGTAAGTACCGTAAATGGCCCTTCATGTTCGGCGTTATTTTTAGGAGTTTGTGTGTGAGTGCGTGTGTGTGTTTGTGTGTGTGTGTATGACCATCAAATTGAATTAGTGGGTCTATGTACCGTGTAGGATTACTCGTGTAGTGGTACTGGTAACTCTATACTACGAGTGGGATGTTGTGAACGTTTCGACTGGCCCTCCAGCTAATTGATATGGAAATTAAAGTGTTGATGTTAGAATAACAGGAAGCGAAGCGTGAAATAAAGAGTTGAATGATTTTGTTTTGTTTGTAGTTGTGGAGCGAGGGTACACACACACACACCTATCCCTCCTGTTACATGTTCATTCCGTACAGTGTTCAGTGAACATCAAAGCCTTCGCCAAAAGAACAGACGTGACACCCAGAAAAGCATAGATTTTCTTTTCGCAGCAGCTCGAAAGGTTATTCATTATTGATAATGCCCAATGCTGTATAAACCCATGACTGTTATTTGGTATTTTGTGTGAGCTGTTTGTTGGTGTACCTTTATAAATAAATAAATTGATCATTATCCTAGGTAGGCAAATCTGGTAGCTTTTCGGTCAGGAAATTATGAGTTGAATTTTGTTTTATACATGAGTTTTATTGACTCGGTCCACACCTCAGCCTGCCTCAGTCCACTGCTGGGCTTATACACAAATTGATTTAAACATAAAGATTATGACATTATATTATATGACATTTACAAGCTATTCCACTTTTCCATTTCCCTAGCAATTCTTATCACCGGCGACACCGACGGTCGGTGTCACCGACGACACCCACGGGACTCGAAGCTGCTAATTATAACGTTCTGAAAGTGCACTTCGGTATAGTGCTGTTTTAATTTGAGAAAATGTGCGAAGTCACGTTATGTAGGCGCGGGTTTAATTACCGAGGTATTTACATAACAAAGAGTGCTTCTCGGTGTTGGTCGCTATGTATTTTACGTAGATATATAAGAATTATGTTCTGGTTTTCATTGGTGTCGGAGAAATTTACCTGCCTATCTGTGATCTCGATTTTGTTTTTTATGTTTGCTATAATAACCTTCGAAATCCGTTTACAGTTGACTATTCCACTCAGGACGCATCAAATAATTATTTGCTGTGACGTAAAATATCGATTCCTATAATATAGTGAGGGTATATAGTGAGCTACTTTTGAATGAATCTGGTTATTTCCTTATGTTTCTAGTAACTGTGTCACCATCATCATGATTTCAGCCGAAAGACGTCCACTGCTGGACTAGGCCTTCCTCAAGTAGCGCCCCTTCGACGAGTTCTGTGCTTCTCACATCCATCAAAGGCCTTCACAATACCATCGGTCCATCTTGCGGGAGACCTTCGAATACGTGTTCTGGTACGCGGTCGTCACTCCAGAACTTTTCGGCCCCATCGGCCATCTGTTCTGCGAGCAATGTGCCCTGCCCACTGTCACTTAAGTTTGGCAATTCTTCGGCCTATCGGGATGTTTTTGATTTGATCACGTAGGGAAATTCAAGCATAGCGCTCTCCGTTGCCCTTTGGGCGGGTTTCAGCCTTGTAATGATGCCCATTACGTGTCTTTCAGTGCCATAAGTCATCACTGGCAACACGCACTGGTCAACTGTATGTATGGTGATAAATAATGCTATAGCTGTTTTATTTAGCTAAACTCCCGCTCATGTGAAATCTAGAACAAAAATAAGTCTTACATCCGAAAATGTGCCAGAACACTTTCTTCCTTCATAAGCCATTAACGAAACTAAATGATCGGGTAAAAGTAACAACCACACAACAGTAAAACATTTGGAGAGCTGCCCAACCCGTGGCACAGGACGTCCCTTCCACGCGTCCTGACCACCCACTCCACAATAGAAAGCACGTGTACTCCCCAATCTAGCCGTGCACTGGCGGACACTAAAAATAACGCTCACAATTAGCCAATCTACGCTTATCTGCTCAATTGAGGCAATTCATCTACATTACACTGCCCGACTAGCTTTAAACTCGAGGGTAAAGGCTGAGTTGTACTCAAAGCGATGAGAATGGCAGTGAAAGCGAGTTTTCTTTGTTAATTTGATCTTTTGCATGCCTTTGTATATTAGTTGTATTTTGTGTGGCAAATAGAATTGCCAATGTGTTATGATTACAATATTTAAATACTGAAAAAGAATTGCGGTAACCAGCATATAAGACATAAACGGGTGAATAGGTAGAACCGACAGTAGTTTGTAGAATTAAGCGAGAATTTTCAAGCGAAAGCAGGTTTTGAAACGAACTCCTTAAGTGTACCGACTTCTTTCCGAGTTGAATTAAGGCATTCTTGTTTTTGGAATTATATTTATTTATTTAACCATTTATGTACAACCATATATTAAAAGACAAGAAAAAAAACAGAACAGAAAAATAGGTACAGAGGTAAGGGGGGGGGGGGGGGGGGGTTAGGTATACTAACAATAGGTACATTAGGACAGTGCCAGTCCACCATAGTGGAATTAAGAACATACTTCTATCACTTCATTGCTTGGATTTACATCGCTGTCTATGTGAATCATGCTTTACTTGGTGTTATTAAAGCACTAAGTACCATAAAATGTATTCACTCTGAAGGTCTGATGGTGTTACTGTAGTGATAATAATACGGTTTAGCTTTTATTATCATCATCATACATATTTACGAGGTTTCATAAATCCATCGCAATTTGAAGTTTTGTGCTCGTTTGGGTTGTTACCTCGGTGGTTACCGGATGGTTACCGGATGGGTACTTTATTATATAGGCCCATGGAGTTTTATGCAATTAGCAACTAGCTTCATCTGTCTGACTGGCCGACTGCTTGACAATTAGCAACTAGGTTCAACTGTCTGACTGGCCGACTGCTTGACAATTAGCAACTAGCTTCATCTGTCTGACTGGCCGACTGCTTGACAATTAGCAACTAGCTTCAACTGTCTGACTGGCCGACTGCTTGACAATTAGCAACTAGCTTCAACTGTCTGACTGGCCGACTGCTTGACAATTAGCAACTAGCTTCATCTGTCTGACTGGCCGACTGCTTGACAATTAGCAACTAGCTTCAACTGTCTGACTGGCCGACTGCTTGACAATTAGCAACTAGCTTCAACTGTCTGACTGGCCGACTGCTTGACAATTAGCAACTAGCTTCATCTGTCTGACTGGCCGACTGCTTGACAATTAGCAACTAGCTTCAACTGTCTGACTGGCCGACTGCTTGACAATTAGCAACTAGCTTCAACTGTCTGACTGGCCGACTGCTTGACAATTAGCAACTAGCTTCATCTGTCTGACTGGCCGACTGCTTGACAATTAGCAACTAGCTTCAACTGTCTGACTGGCCGACTGCTTGACAATTAGCAACTAGCTTCAACTGTCTGACTGGCCGACTGCTTGACAATTAGCAACTAGCTTCATCTGTCTGACTGGCCGACTGCTTGACAATTAGCAACTAGGTTCAACTGTCTGACTGGCCGACTGCTTGACAATTAGCAACTAGCTTCATCTGTCTGACTGGCCGACTGCTTGACAATTAGCAACTAGCTTCAACTGTCTGACTGGCCGACTGCTTGACAATTAGCAACTAGCTTCAACTGTCTGACTGGCCGACTGCTTGACAATTAGCAACTAGCTTCATCTGTCTGACTGGCCGACTGCTTGACAATTAGCAACTAGCTTCAACTGTCTGACTGGCCGACTGCTTGACAATTAGCAACTAGCTTCAACTGTCTGACTGGCCGACTGCTTGACAATTAGCAACTAGCTTCAACTGTCTGACTGGCCGACTGCTTGACAATTAGCAACTAGCTTCATCTGTCTGACTGGCCGACTGCTTGACAATTAGCAACTAGCTTCATCTGTCTGACTGGCCGACTGCTTGACAATTAGCAACTAGCTTCAACTGTCTGACTGGCCGACTGCTTGACAATTAGCAACTAGCTTCAACTGTCTGACTGGCCGACTGCTTGACAATTAGCAACTAGCTTCAACTGTCTGACTGGCCGACTGCTTGACAATTAGCAACTAGCTTCATCTGTCTGACTGGCCGACTGCTTGACAATTAGCAACTAGCTTCAACTGTCTGACTGGCCGACTGCTTGACAATTAGCAACTAGCTTCAACTGTCTGACTGGCCGACTGCTTGACAATTAGCAACTAGCTTCATCTGTCTGACTGGCCGACTGCTTGACAATTAGCAACTAGCTTCAACTGTCTGACTGGCCGACTGCTTGACAATTAGCAACTAGCTTCAACTGTCTGACTGGCCGACTGCTTGACAATTAGCAACTAGCTTCATCTGTCTGACTGGCCGACTGCTTGACAATAAAGAGCCTGTAAATAGTCTAATTGAATAGATGCTTTGAGTTTGAGGACTTTTTAGTTAAATTAAAATGATTAGTTGTGGAATTGTGTGTGTCAATACCCAGAATTTCTATGATGGTCAGAAAACCTAATAAAATAATCAATTTGACACAAGAATTGGCCAGTCGCATTACTTAGTTATTAACCATATTTTATTTTTAGTTGAGATGAATAATCCACGTATCTATAATGCCTTCAATTACCACAAAGGTACTACATTGAAGAACACAAAAACATCTGGAACACGTGTTCAACATGAAACGGCCATCTCTTTCACAATCGCGTCATATTTTCACCTGCGATGCTCCACACATCGAAACCATTTAATCGATGAGGTGATCGCACGCTGGGTACAGGGGAGGGTAGGGGGGAGGGGGTGCGCAAACGCATGCACAAATAGATCTTGGCAAGGGCACGCATCGGTGCACAGTGTGGAGATGCAGAAGGCTTACTTCTATTAAGTAGCAACTTTTAGCAGTAGAAGTATCGGTCCAGCTAGTTCATTTGTCGAAGCCATATTTTAAACAGGTTAAACTCCTATAGAACCAAAACATCTTAGACATGTGACATCTATCAACCCGCACTGGGCCCGCGTGGTGGATAATAGCTAACTCTCTCTCACAGAGAGGCTTGTGTCCCAGCAGTGGGAACACTACAGGCTGATTATGCAATCATGCTTCTGCTAAACTGCTATCAGTGTTAAGATCACAGATGGATGAAGAGTAATAAGTCCGCCATTTTATGATAAAATATATTCGAGGCTTGTTCTTCTGCCTACACTCGTCCCATGTTGTTACGATATCGGTACAAAACGTCTAACATGTTTTTCTTGTCAAGATTATCTTTGATTTGTGGGCATGTGTTAGCTTTTTTTTATCAACAAAAACTTCTGCATGTCTCTACATAGGTACTGGCACGGTACTGGTGTACACATTACACGCATACTCGCGCCACTCGTACGCATGTGGGCGTAACGTCTTGAAGGAACTCCCTTAGTTCAGTAGGTACTAGGTTCATCAAATCCTCACTACTTGAACGATTATATTTGTTATTGTTTAATTAATATTTATATTTTACTTAGGTATATAAATGGAAGACAGTTTTAAGTTGGTTTTGGAGAGACTTCCGTTTCCAAGTGATGTTTTATTCTAGACTATTTTATTTAAACATAAAAATACGGATAAGACTCAAAATACACAGGATACTCGAGGTACGCTTTTAGTACTCTAGTGATAAAACATTATAAGTACGGGATGCAATTCTGTAGAGTACCTACTACCTATCGAATAATGTTTTTATCAATAAATAAATCTGATAGACTCTGCAGTTCAATGTCCATCTATGTACATAAACCCCTTTTACTTATTCACGATATTTTGTGTGAAATTAAAGTGGTTTGTTTAAGTAGTGGTGACCACAAACTAGTTGCTAAGCTCGAAAGTAAAGTAGTCTATAAATACATGAATATTATGATTTAATGCAAAAAAACTCGCGTGACAGTGCTTACGTCATTAATTATTGCCCATTTTAATTGCACGCTAGTGCAGTTTGCAGAATAAGTGGTATATGTATTTTTGTGGTGTACAATAAATAATAATAATATAGGATCGACTAGAAATATATTTATTACTTCTAAGCAATGATTTTGATAACAGTATTTGACATTAAAAACCTAAAGTGTCAATAGGTAGTCAAGAAATCAGGTCACATTTAGCATTTATTATATAAATCTAATCTAATCTTAGTAACTGAATTAATCCGGCTAAAATCATACGCAAGATAGTTTTAATTATTATGTGATTGATTTAGTGTAGGTACTTATGTACTTAGTGTAGACAGGTCAAAGATATAAAAAACACACGACGCAATACTTTTTCGAAACGATGTGATGTTGCACAGTTGAGTTTTACATACCTATCTTACTGTACATAAAACTAGATCGAAAAATATTACATTCGTAAATATTATGACAACATGCATTGGCAATCACGGAACGACAGTGGATACTATTACATTCATTATTTACACTTTTATTGGCATGTACTACATAATCATTATTATTATGAACGTAATAGGTAATACTTGTACACGACTGCCTCGTTGGTCTAGTGGTCGCAAGCACTACTGCTGAGCATGAGGTCCTAAGTTCGATTTCCAGGTCGGGCAAAGTGATATTTGGGTTTTGCACCAGGAATTTCTCAGTAGCCACCCAGAGTATGGACCTGTACCCGTTTGATGGCAATAGGCTCGCCCCGGAGTTAAATATAACTGACTTAAATATAAATAGACCTCTGCCTAACCCTTCTGGGAATACACGGGCGTGGTGTTATGTGTATGTATGTGTTTGTGCCTGCAGAAACTCTAGCAGAGGTAAATTCTAATATATTTCAGTTGGTTCTAAGAGTTACTAACAGCTTGAAATAAAACCATGAATAAGGTCAAGCAATAAATCTGAGAAGTATTCGCATCGTTGGCACCAGCACTTTGTTTCCTGAGTTCCACCTGCAGACAGTTAAAAGTATTATAAAATGAAAAAAGAAGGAATCTGCAGCCACGATTTTCTTTCCTGAAAAATTCTTGGTTCTCCTTCAGTCAGAGCTTGATTTTCTCGACATTATGTAGTTTTCACTTACAGGAGACATAGTGTGCAATAAAAAAGGAACTAAAGTACTAAATACAAAGGACCACAAAAACGGACCTTCCTGAAAAAAAAAGAAAATCTCAATATCACTACAAAAATCGATCACACTGACAATAAATAACATATACACATATAGTATAAATAAAACTATTATTATATAATTAAAGGTACATAAATACTAACACACACACTAACAAGCCGAGTTCATTCACATAAGACCTTGACATGATTACGCTCAATGAAATTTAGTGAGCGTTGCGCAGACGCACATGAACGTATACACACACACACACACACTAGTTGGTACAGGTATATAATGTACGACACGTGGCGAGATGTGCACGATTCGTTATGTAAATCCTTCGACACAATAGATTATTAATACATCCATTGAGTTTCAGCTTTGTTTAGGGTTCTTGTCTGTGAGTAAAAGGATTTGTAATGATTTGCTTGTGACTATGAAACAGCGATTTTCCGACGAAAAAATACCAAAAAAAGTTATCATGGTCACAAACTAAATGCTGAGGAATAAAATCGTTTTCATGATTGTACCTAAAAGTACTACTTACAGAAGCGTACTTATAGAAATATAAAATACTAGCGACCCGCCCCTGCCTCGCGCGGCTTTGACGACTTGATAAAACATCGAGATTTCTTTATTATACATATTTAATTTTAATATTTTTGTATAATACTCATAAACCTTCCGGAATCAATTTGTAAACGACTGCCTAAATGTCTTATATGGTTTTGTAGTGCACTAGCTGAGCCCCGCGGTTGCACCCGCATAAGTGTCGATCCCGTGAGAATATTCAAATAAAAAATATCCTATGTCCTGATCCAGGGCATGGTCTAAACATGACCGCTTAGCCGTTTTGACGTGAAAGCGTAACAAACAGACCAAAAAAAAATCAAATATTTTCTCTATATACATAATATCTACTACTTTAGATTTACTTATTCAACCAAGGATTGTTCTAATCACTGTTACATACCACAGAAAGCCACAGCTACCTATAATAACTGTATTACTTATGTAAATCTAAAAACAATATACTATAAAGGATTTGTGATTCACAATAAACATAAAGTCATTGACTGCGGGAACGTGTGCGTCGTTTGTTCTCGGTAATTGCTGAAGCTATTTTCATGCGGTTTCTTGTTAGCATGCTTGTATAGGTGGTGCATGAATACATATCATGTCTGGTCGGTTATTGAAAGCGTTGTCTAACATCTAAATATTATAGGTGGTTATGTGTTGAAGCATTTGTAAGTGCATGTTCTTTTCAATGAGAAACGGTTATGCAGACGTTCTTTCACGACTCTTCTTTGTGGATAGAATCAATGTGCAAAGATAATTTATTGAGTTGATTTTCAATAAACATTGATATTTCAGAACTCGTGGAGCAGAGTGAAATGTTTTCATCTGTGAAAAAATTCAAAGAAGTGCATGTTTCAGCAGCAACTCCGTAAGGTATCGTATCATACAAAACTATTGCCACTGCTGCCTTCTCTGAAATAATCAAGGCCAGGAGTCCAAACCTGCTACCGATAAAATTTACAAAAAAAACTCAATAATGGCAATATACATATAATATATTTAGGTATAGATCAAACCCAGACATCACCTTGAAACTGCAACTGGTACTTACCTACGTGATGAAAAACTACAAATAATATATATTTATATTGAAATAAAGTATATATATTCAAGAGATACAGATAGACTTGCGAACAATGTAACCTTACATAGAGGAACACCACCTTGAGCCATCAGGAAAATGTACAGGAAAGGTTACTTGACGTGCGGAGAAAATCGCACTCAGTCGTGATTGTTGTATTCAATCGGTAATAGAAATGTATTGTATGACACTGGTGGACATTAAGTCGTAGATTCGATTCCTAGAGTATTTATTATTTTGTGAAGAAAATTCTTTATTACACTGTCGGCGGGAGTTAGAAATAGGCTTGCCCTGCTATTTCTTAGTGTATCGATAGCAGAAAGTTCACATTAAATTATTGGCTCAAAAAATCAGGTACCTACACGAGCTGCACTGCGTCTCGTCCTCTATAACGTTTAAATAAAATTCAGTTAATTGAAAAATACACATAATCCACTAAAGTACCTAAGACGGACGGTAAAGGCATACATTGAGTATATTCAGAGCAATGTTTGTTTTAAATACTAAATAAGACGTTAACCGCATTTCTGGACTATTTCCGTAGTTATACTAATCCAATAAATTTACTTTGCATTTGGTACACAGTTCTACGCACAAGTCTTCGTGATCTAAAATAAATCGGATGCGTAAAAGACGAAGAATAATGCGCGCGAGTTGACACGATCTCGGTTTTACGCGTGGTATGAGTTGTAGTACAAAGTTAGATTGTTGGCATCATTATCTTGGATGTTTAGTTTGTTTAATCCTTTCATTAATCTACATAATCTGAAGGATGGGAATTACAAAACTAGGTCTAATTTGAAGTCATAAAAAAGCAGAGGATACTGCGGAATAAAGTCCTCATATGGTCAGTGTAACCAAGTCATATCTGCGTAGCCTTTGCCCAGCTATGTTGAGGTCGGCTTCCAGTCTAACCGGATGCAGCTGAAAACCAGTACTTTACACGAAGTTATGACCTCAACAACCCAGTTACTGGGTAAATTTTAGTAGGTAAGTTACTGTCAAAGGTCCAGGAATGACAACCGGGACCAACGACTTAACGTGCTTTCCGAGGCACGGAGGGGTAAGATGTAAAGCTGGTCGAAGAGCGACGATTGCCGCGGTTGGTCCCTGGATGGATATCCAGGGATCAACCGCGACAAGCGTAGCTTAACCTGATCGACCCGTGCGGCTGCAGCCACAAGCCCTAAGTGTTAACTTAACAAGTATTTGCCTTTGGTTCTTGGATCAAACGAGTCCTGCAGTGAAGACCACGAATTGAAAAACTGAGCAGATTGCAAGTGGAAGTCCTTGTGAGGCTTGTCCTGCGGTAAATCTCAATATAAGTTTAGCCTGGTCAGCCTGTCACTGTTGGTACATTGTGCAAATAAATAAATATCTAGTTTCCTTATTTTCGTAGGTTAAGGAACGTCACGCAGAGAAAGCGTGAAAATTTTAACATTAACATTTTTTTAAATTCTTTTTTTAAATTATTATATTGAGTCTGTATTTAGATTGCCTAAGATTTATCGCCTAGGCGTAATGTCATGATCTAGATTTTTTCTAGCACTTTTACTCTGATTTAGTGTACATAATGGAAGTCGGAGAGTTTAATGAGTGTTGAATTATTTGTGTTGTCGCGCCAATGTAGAGTCATTGACACTTAAAATATATATAGTGGCTCAAGGCAAATACTTGTATTAATAATGTAACGTAAGATTTTTCTGAAAAGTACTTTTAAATATCATAATGAATGTATGTTTACAAGTTTTCAACTAGAAGAATCTGAAAATAAAAAAATACTGCAAGATAAGCTGAAAAACTGTAAAATTGTTCTGAATAAGCGAAGGCTTGGCAACTTGTCATAAAACTGAACAATTAATCATCTCGCTAATATAACCAGTAACAACCAACAAGCCATGTCTGGCGTTATCCCAAACCTGTAGTTTGGGATAACGCCAGACATGGCTTCACATGCTGTGTCAGTACTTGTTGAAATTTGCAAACGATTTGGCTGTCTGAAAAATTAATATATGTGATGAGATAATATTTGTAATAAAATCCGTTATTGTTAATACACCAATTGGCTTGATTGAATTATGCTAGAAGTGGGTCATGCAACAATTAATTGTAGTTTTGTTTAATTTGACCAGATTAAACAAAAACTAAAAGGCCGTTAATTAGTTTTAACAAAATGAATAGAGAAAACCTTGAAAGCTACAATTACTATTAATTGCTATTCAGTTTGTGAGCTGTATACTGTTATAGATCGACTAAATTAAGAGTTATTAAATTGTAATGTTTAAGAAAAGGGAGAGTTATACATTAAGTATGCCTCTGAATAATTCTGTTTTGGATTCGGTTTTGTTTTGCCTGAGTTCCGGTCGTGAGTTCGAACCCAGCACTTTCTTTGAGTATTGAATTTCATCACCACTGGTCTCATAACTGGTCGGTGAAGTAAAACATCGTGAGGAAATCGGCATGTCCTAGAACTAAACATTCGAAGACATGTGACATCCACTAACCCGCACTTAGTCCGCGTGGTGGAGGCACACACAGAAAGGAGGCCTGTGTCCCAGCAGCGGGAACATTGCAGGTTGATTATGCTATGCTATGCTGAACGGCCTGAATCATCTTCGACACTGACTTTGACAGAGCTACGCTGTTCTGCTATCTTTCTTAACACACATTGCACATTACTTTATGACATAGTAACAAATAAGATTGACAACCTTGTCTAACCCATTAGCGTCTGGACAAATATAGGCCAGCCCTTCTGATAACAGCCTGTTCCACTATCTTGCACGTGTAGCTTTTAAAATCTACACAAAATATTGACATTAAAGACATGTGCTTATGAGTACATAAGTCTCGTCCTTGTGCTATCCATGTGTGGCTATCAGGCCTGGAAGTAGATACTTAGGTGCCTATTGACATAGTGAGTAGGTACAAAATACCTACGAAAATATTGAAATATCGATTCTTATGTAAATACATAAAATAAAAGCTTAATATTTTTTAAGCGGAAAATATATTTTGTTATTGACATTTGGATACCATGCCGGTATAATCGCAGACAGCTGAATTATTATTGTGTTTGTTTTTTTGATAGTTGAGTTATGAATCGGTTGCAAAACATGTTTTATGTTAAACTTATGGCGGTGTTGCTATGCCCTGTTGCCAAGTGTTGCCGAATCGAATAATAAATGTGTTTACTTTACCTGTTTACTTATTAGTAGATTTTAAGAGGAAACCCAGGCCGGTAACAAACAGGTTCGAAAATAGGTGTTAATTCATATGATATATTGGCTATATTTTCTCTAAAAATCAAAACCAATCAACATCAAGTTTTTTATTCAAATTCGGCTGAGAATTAGCACTTTTCGAACGTCAAAATTATGTAAGACAGTCCCCTAAAACGCCCGCCCTTCATCACTTCCTAGTGCTTTCGCTGGGAAGAAGAAGTGGCGCAACAAACTCCCAGCAGCACATAAAGAACTAGGGAGAGGTCAATGTCTAGCAGTCGAGAGGACACTAGACGTTACATACACTACTACTAGACACTAGATGTCACTTAACACTTCAACAGAAGCTCATAATCGTGGTACTAGGATAAGCCATTCAGCAAAAATGGTAGCACAGCTGACTGTCCAGGGTATATTATCATTAATGGAGCTCTGCTTACCATATTTAAGAAATGGTCGTTAACAGTTGATAAGCTGAAACACGTAGCTGACGATGGTCCTATATTCTTAATGGAGGTAAGCACAATGATAACACTATAATTATATTTGTGTGTACTTTGTAGGTACTCGTGTCAATCATTACCCTCGTTTTAGCAGTACCTACTGATTGCGTGTGCTCAACCGTTTTGGTCATTATTACTGATAACGGACTGGTGATAACGATGGACATGAGACACGTGACCCTGCTAAGAATAGGTGGGCCAGGAGACATCGTTATCTCTCACCATTTGTGTCCAACAGAATATAATAAGTGTCTGTCCCACTGCTACTGAAAGCGTCTGTCAACGATTTCTGCTTAATGAGACTACAACTAACTATATAACTACTGAAGAGAAAACTTTAAGTATTTATACTCCAGTAGGGCATGGCCGCATTTGGGTAAAAAAATGGTAAGTTTTTATCTCTGCTGGTGTTATCGCCACAAGCAATCAGAAGGATAAAGGCACGTCTATATGAAGATGTTTAGATACTGTCTGCTCCATGGTGTAATGGTCGTCAGCGCTAGTGCTGATCATGAGGTCGGATCCCAGGTCGGACAAAGTGTGATTGGGTTTTTCACATTATTGACGGAAATGTGGGTGTAGGTTTGTACCTACCTCTGCCTAACCCTTCGGAGATTACAAGCGTGAGTTTTGTTTAGGAACATAACTCCTGAAACTCAAACAGTACCAAAACACCTTCCTCGTAATTATTCTAAGGTAAGTACTAATAACTTGGAGTCGTGCTACCTGTATCAACTACACCCTTACAAGGTGGGTCGTCCACCGCCGCCATGTTCGAGGAAGTGCGACCTCTGACACACATCGGGGCACGTTCACATTTCAGCTGATACCTTATCGAGCCGCCGACCATTCGCTAATATTACCAGATATTACGAGCCAAGCAGATAATTGGAGGGTTCCGCACAATCTAATTGAATTATCAATAATTTTTCATGTTTATTTAAATTGTTATTTGCTCGAAAACTAAACGTGCGTTAACTTCAGTTTTCATTTTTGTGCCGTTAGTGGTATAGTGGTATAGTGATATAGCTAATGTGCCCGGCCAAGTGCCGTTGAAATTGGTGCTCTGAATGAAATACCACGTAAAGTGTGACCATATTTACGTAAGAAGGTTTATCCAGTATAACTTGGACCCCCCCTTGGACCCCTTGGCGCACTTGCTGCCTAGCTAATCTGTTCGCTACGATATGAACTGTTCTCATTTTAGCTCTGCCGACGAGATTTGCATGTCTTAAACTAGATTATTAAACTAGGAAGTATTTGTGTGTCTACTCAAAACAAGCCTTATCTAGCGTCACAATATCACCGCACCCGAGATACAACTTAGACATTTTCGAGCTGAAAACAACAATAGTCCTAGTTTATCTACCAAAAGAGGCTCCACAAACACAATTAAACAATAAAATAACAGAATTAGTTGCCCAAATATGGAACCCAGGCGCAAACAAACTCGCTCCAGATAACATATCTCAAGGATGAATTAAAAAAATATCGCGTTACGTAAGCACACCCGATGTAGCGTAAACATGTTTTTTTGATGCACATTTATTCGATAACACCGAAATACCACGTCGAAATTACCATTGTTAACAACTTTATAACAATAGCAACAAAGTTGAATTTAGTTTTATTTGTATGCAAAGTATTTGTCAAGGCCCAAGGTCAGTATTAAAATTTTCTCACCTATGACACAATGTAGAGGAAAACAAAAGTTTCACGGTTATCGGGCGATAAGAAAATTCGTCGCACTTGTAGAAACTTCTCGAAACAATGCAGTCACAGATGCACTTAATTTCAGTAGTATAATTTTCGAATCCAGTAGTTTAAAATTAGACTAAGCTAGTCCCCGAAGCCAGCAAAGTAATTTGTTCCCATGCGAACTTCTGTCTGATTTATTATTATTTGGGTAACCAAGCACAACTGTAAGCATAATAATATAATTTACTTTGCTACACATTTACTGATCAGGCTTTTGGAAATCCGGGACTAATAATTGTGTATTAAGTTCCGTGAAAGCAGCGATTATTTTTTGGTTTATCTTTGCTCGGAGAGTTCTTCTTTCTATCCGTGCATGAAACGGAGTGAAACTTCTCCATATTTTTGTTTTGGTTGTATCGATAGTTTTAACATTCAAGACTTAGTGTCGAGAATTCCTATTCGTCTAGGTAATAAGTCAGAGTGTTGTGAAAAACAACTTTGATTGAGAGTCAGTCGTTTACGTGATCGGCAGGAGTGTAAGTAACGTAGTCACGTGCGCTGTGACTCAAATACACACATAACTTACTAGGCAAATGCATAAATGTCGAATGATAAATAGGTACCTGCCTTATGAACTGCTTTACTTAGTAAAACAGAGACAAGCTTGCTAATATCAATGCGTTTGGCAGGTGGATTGATCGCAATATTTTGTTATTAGAAGATAGGCGCTACCCATCTTATTGATAAAATTCCAGACAGCTGTGATGCTGGGGAGTTTGTTGCTAAAGCACTAGGAAGTGGTGAAGGGCGGGCGTTTTGAGGGACTGTCTCATGTAGTTTTGACGTTCAAAAAGTGCTGATTCTCAGCCTAGTTTGCATAAATGACTTTTGATTCTGATATAATTATTTAATCAGTTTGAACGAGAACTACGGCTAAAAGTTGAAAAATAATAATAATGACTCGGAAATTCGATAATCGTTACACGTGGCTATCGAATTGCAGCATTTTATCTGGATGGAGGTAGGTGTGCACTGAGGTACTTCACCGAACTGCACTCAACCAAGGCTAACTTATGAAGATAATCATATCCACTAAGGTTCGTTTCTTAATCCCAGATACTAATCTGACATTTAAGTCTTGTGTTTGCGTTTTTTTTGTATAGAATTTTGCTACTACACCTGTCAAATTAGTATCTGGGTTCAAAAGTCAAAAGTCATTCAAATTAGGCTGAGAATCTTTCGAACGTCAAAATTACAAAAGACAGTCCCCCAAAAACGCCCGCCTTTCACCACTTCCTAGTGCTATCACTGGGAAGAAGAAGTGGCGCAACAAACTCCCCAGCAGCACAACTGTCTGTTCAGTTAGAAAATACTTCATCATCATCATCATCATTTCAGCCGATAGACGTCCACTGCTGGACATAGGCCTCCCCCAAGTGTCGCCACATAGTGTAGAAAATACTTGATTGTATACAATAATAGGTTAAGTAATTAACATTACAAGACACAGAACATAAAATTAAATTATTTGCCATATGTCAGCTAGCCACGCCAATATACCAACAATATAATAAAAAAACTATAGGTACTGAAGCTAAAAAATAATTAATTAAAATTAAAATATAAATAAAAGCCTCCAGGTATAAAGGGCGTGACAGCTTACATATTTATGCATTGCTGGGTCACTTGAAGTCACAAATGATAAAGTAGGACCATCGAAGTAAAATAAATAAATAAGTTAATACTAATAACAACAATAAACCATGGTCAGCAAGACGACCAGTCACCACAAGCAGCACCCGTACACGAGCATAACGCAAAGATCAGCCATTACCCCCCTCGCCATATTATTTGAGGGAAGGGCGCAACCCGACCCCTGACGCTACCGCAAGCGATGACATCTAAGGGAGCATGAGGAACTTGCTGCCAGATTGCGGTTGCTTGCTGCTTGTTCAGGCAAGAATAATATGATCAATCGTCGCGGTCACTAGCTAACCACATATTACAATCAACTCACTAGAAAAAATTACAATGGGTAGATTATGTAAATAACACATTAAAATAAAATTAAACTGAATTGACTTACACATACATTCTAATAAAAATAAAGAATTATATGAACTCATATAACCTGTCAGTAAGCTAATTCTGGAGAAAGAACATAAACATTGTCTTGAGTTAATCAGGGCGACCAACTATTCTTATCGTGTAAGTTGTCGTTGATAGAATAGTATGACTTTGATCAAAGGTTGGATTTTAATTGAGCTTTAAACGCATTAAAAGGAAAGTCTAGCAAAGAAGAGGGTATCTTGTTATAAAAGGTTATACCAAGCCCAACAAATGAGTTATGAACCTTATGAAGCCGGTGAAAGGGGGCACGTGATTTTTCCTTATTTCTAGTGTCAACACTGTGAATATCACTGTTTTTAGTGTACAAGCGTAAATATTTCCTAATATATAAGATGTTTGTGAAGATGAATTGTGATGCAACCGTGAGAATACTAATATCCTTAAAAAAATCTCTTTAAAAACCGAACTTGAGGTACGATCACCAAAGAAAATAAGTAACCAGGGTCGTCGGATATAGTTGAAGTTTAGTAAGAAACCGATGGATGTTTTTGAATAAAATTCAATTTAATTAATAGAAAACAAACAGTTAATTTATCAAATTAAATTTCTTTCGTTAACATTCATCGGTTTCTTACTAAACTTCAACTATATCCGAAGACCCTGATTACCATAGAAACTTCTTTCCTATATCTATGCTGGTTACTTATCTCTTTTGGTACCTGTACATACAAGTACTTGATGAGTGCCTCGTTGGTTTAGTGGTGGTAAGTGCAACTCTATTAAGCTTGAGGGTATCTAAGTACTGGGTTCGACACCCGGGTTGGGTTTTCCTTTGAGTACCTAATGCTGCGTAACAGAAATTTTGCCCTTTTACATAATGTCAATCTGCTAGCGTCCTATTGACATGTATGTACATAAGGCATGTTGGAAATGAGGCTTGGCTTGAAAAATGTGGGTGTATTATACATATTTATAGTTCTGCCTACCCTTTATGTACAAAGTGTTGTAGTAGGATTAGTAGAACTTACGGCCAAAATAATAACGAATAACGTCTAAGAAGTCAGGCTAAATGTTTGTGTAGAACACATCTAACTATACTACCTACCTACCTCTTTAGTTAATACATGCGTCATGTTATATAACACAATAATTATAATTAATGACACCATGGAAAGATAATCACATGGAAGTGTTGTTGCCAACCGAAAGTCGCTCGGCGGTTATTACTCATAGTATGAATTAATTATGTTTTTACGTTATATAATTATGTATAATATAAAATATCAGGTGGTACATAAGTGAGTCATCGTGCGGCAGCACACTTGTTTTGTAATGGTTTTTAATTGTTTACATCTGATCTTGAATTTAATTACGGAGTTTTTTTTTAAATTTATTTGTGAATGACGAGGCTTTAGGTCCATACCTAAAGCCTCGTCATTCACAAATACTACAATAAGTGTCTGATCCATATCAGACACTTATTGTAGTGAACATTTAGTATCCCGAGTTACTTTATTTATTCCTTTATTTTAAAAAAATCCGACCATTTGTAATGTACTACAATTCTTGCAAATTTTCATTTCATTTATTTTCTTTAATATAAATTACTTTCAATCATCTTTAAAATGAGTTAAATAGTTTCTACTCGGAAAATAGTTTAATTTTCCAAGGAAAATGATAAAATTATTCCATGTAAAATCACACACTAAAGCTAGTACCTATAAAATAAATAATAGATAAGTCAGTGTCACCGTCTCTGTTTGCTCTATTGAAATAATAGCGTCGCTATCAGCGGCGACGAGGAGTCTGCAATATACATAGCATTGTTATCAGCGTATCGGCACCAGTGACTCAGTGGCACTTAGCATACAATGGGGTCGCAGGTTCGAGGCCCAGCTTCGGCACAGCTGCTGCTTGCGTATGCGCACGTATGTAGAACACTTGAAGGTTGATTTCAGTTATTTTTTCTAGTAAACAAGGCTAATAGAAGTTGTGATAACCTATCGATTGATATTTTGAGATTTTTTATGTCGGAATGTCACAAGTACAATTTAATAGGTATAGCGTATAGTTTTTTTTTTTTTTTTCTGGTGGGAAATCATCAAATGACCCCTCCCGCTCTGGGTGGAGCGGAAGGGAGTGTCAGACTCTTACTGACTAAAACCCACCCATGTTCATTCCTTCGCCCTTTATTTTCCTGGGTAGCGGTAACCCTTTCGGACAATCCCGCTGACCCGGCAGGCTTCGGCCCTAAGGGGCCCCTCGAATTATGCTGACATCTCTTTGAGGCGCGCGTGAAACACTTACGCGCCGTCCGGCACGGGCCTGGTCCTGATCGGGCGGTGAGCTACCCCATTGCTCTCCGCCCGATAGCGTACAGTTATTGCTTACTTAACATTTTTGTTTTAATAAGATTTATAATATGGTTTTAGTTTATGTATTCGTTTTTACGCATGAATGCAGATATATATTTTTCTTTATTTTATTTATATGCACACACTATGTTCTGCTTGAATATCGCTTATTTCTGCGGAAAGTTAGACTTACTCGATTTAGTATGTCATATGGTGGGTCGTCATTACGTCATACGAGAGGTAGTTGCTGAAAATCAGCGCTGTTGACGATAGGTTCGTCCGAAGTCACAGCATTTCAGCGGTTTTGCTGAGCAACGGCCTGTTCTTGCACAGATGCGACGCACGGCTTAATTGTTGTTTGTTTTGTTACAAAAGTAGTTATACTAGTTATTTCGCCACTCTGCAATTGGCGTTTTTGTTTTTGGTATGATTGTTATTGTTTTGTGGTCATCTGCCAATATCTGTATTTTCAATGTTTATTAATGTAAGTTGTCATTGCTCCCTGGCCCTGACATCAAGCAATAGACAAAAGTGTTAACTTTTTTATGTTTGAGTAGTCTGTTGAATATGTGTATCTTATGTCTTTTTTAGTTTTTTATTATTATTTTTAATTTGTAATTGTGCGTTTTGTTTGTGCAGAATAAAAAATGTTTCTTTCTTTTCTCTTTAGGTTTTAATAATATTTGTTATAACGTGACAACATATTCGTATCGCCAATTGTCGTGATAATAGATGCGCAAATAAATATAGTCGTGATAACAGTTATCAGTCGCCAATGAGACTGGCGGCGGCGATGACTGTCATGGTGCAGGCGCATGATCGACAGAACTGAATGGTTGTGTGAATAAATGAATATCTTTGATATGACAGCTCTTACAGGCACCTATGCAGCTGTTACGATATTTGTGGAGATGATATCAAGATAAAAAAAATAACATGAATAGCATGTATATATTACTACAAAGATCGGAAGAAAATAAATTTGACAATATCAAAATTGTCGTCATAGACACAGTTCTTGTCAACTCGTCATTGTGGAGTTTATATTTGAAGTTGCCTATAGGAACTGCGTTAGAAGAGGTAAAGCATACTTTAAGGTATAGCGATAGATCCTAACATAGCAGAGGAAAATCATTTTCCGAGCAGTACGACAGCAGTTGTTCCATTATATGTAAATGTTCAAATCTATTATAATTATTGCCATTTAGAAGGCTGAGCATCATAAAAAAATCTTTTTGGTAGGCAAGTATCGCGACACATAATATTTAACGAAGTGCAACATCATACTTCAGTACGTGTGTGTACGTGTTTTCTCCTCTCTTGGCAAAAATATTTGCCAGTCAACATAATGTGGTTTTGGAGCTGACTTTCATGTATGAATTGCCACTCATGGAGGCAATATTGATGTGTTACGTGTTGCTACACAACATAGCAACAACTTAACCTATGCAGACATAATAGGCGACGCACAACGTCTGTCAGAGACACAACGTACGCGACACGTTCGCGCTGCGTCACGAGTTACAGTCTACACGTTTCTATTTGTCGTGTGCTTGGATGGCTTGTTTGACTTCAAGCTGTTCCTCCGTAGATATCTTGATAAAGTAATTAAGGTATCTGAGAAAGATTCCAAAGGAAATAACTGGTTCAACACTTAGTTGAGCTATGGAAGGACGTATCGTGTCAAAGTTATTGTCAGAATTATTCCGTAAAATATCAACACCGTATGAGAAGATGCGATAGCCCTGCGGTGGTGTCCCACTGCAATATCGAATAGCTAGCTATTTTTAATTTATTTATACACTGCTACTTTTTAAAAAGCAGTTAATCTGAAACATATGAACAAAAGACCTTACAAGTAACTTGCCAATGTTTGCCATAGTTATCAGCTTATTAGGCTGAAACAAAGGCTTTGGTTTTCAGCGAAAATTGATAAGCTGATTTTAGAATAGATATTTTTTGGTGCAAAAGACTGCAAGGTTGAAGCTATTAATTGTCACACGATTAACAGCTTATCGTTGATATCAAAAGTAAATAAGGAACTGGTTATAAGGAACTTAAATGAATTGACCTAGGAGTTACAATAATGAAATTAATTCCTTTCATGTATAAATTACTGAAAGGTTTCAGAAAAACCACGAAATACAGATCATCAGGTTCTCATACAAAACTTGCATTATTTATATTTTGAATGCGTGTGCATACTCGTACAATAATACTAGAACACACTAGTCACAAAAGCCTACGCAACAATTTTGGATATGGCTTGTTTAGAACAACGGAAGAGTGAGCTCCAAACAAAACGCATTCATTTAATGTTTAGCTATCTTACCTGACAACGACTAAACTTGTAACTATTTTAACAAAACTTACTTAAGAACGCCCGCTTATTTTCTTCTCATTTTTAAAGTCTGCGCTCCTCATTTCCCCGTGATGTTCAGTGACTCCATATTCCACACAATAGGTAACTCATACATTTTGTCACTTCGACACGCGTTACGTAACTAGTTACAGACGTAGACTGCACTCGTATGTTAGTGTGTGTGCATAAGTCAGTGTTTGCTTAGAAAAGGCGTGTGTGTGTGTGTGTGTGTGCATGTCTACAAGTTGGTATTTGCTTGGAAGCGGAATGGAGACATCGCTTTATCTGACGTGACTTACAACTGATAGTGAATACTGTAACCATGCGGTCAGGCCTAGACTAAACAGTCTTAAGACATCGCTCCTTGGAAACAATGTTGGTGCGCGCACTGCAAACGCAGCCTCGGGAACCAAATAATGTTATGTTGAGCAAAACAAAAACAATTTTGAAATTGTTTTACCTGAGTCTGCACACTGCCTTATAAATAAAAACACCATAGAAATAAACAAGTGAATAAGTTAAAAAAGATTTAGACATGTCAGCAAAGATTAACGAAGAAAGAAAAACAGTAGATAATGAAATCGGAAAGTGTTTACAATATAATTTTCCTGTATCCTTGAGGCATGTATTACCGTATTTTATTTAAGTAACAAACAGTAGTACATTACTGTCAGTTTACATATAATTTGTAACAGTCTGTTTAGATGAAACTTAATTGCATTCAATATTTGTATAAAAGAGCAAATATTGTTTACCTTGTTCTTTGTAAAACATGAAACAATGTGGTATAGATAATATTACTGAAAGCTGGCAAATATGGATAATCCGATCCAGCCTGTCCCTCGCTGCCCTCCCCAGCGACGCCCTAAGCCGACGTCCGTACCCTATGGGGTACCGACCTCGGCTTAGGGCGTCGCTAACATAACGGGTGCCCTACCCCTTGTGGGATACGGACCCCGGCTAGTCGCTTACTTTTTAAGTATTTTAGGCCCTCGCTGGAGGCCTTAATTTATTGAGGCACCCACAGGCAAGAGCGATTAAGCAGCCGACAGCCTCCTAGGTTGACAAGCGAGAAGCAGCCGACAGCCTCCTAGGTTGACAAGCAAGAAGCAGCCGACAGCCTCCTAGGTTGACAAGCGAGAAGCAGCCGACAGCCTCCTAGGTTGACAAGCGAGAAGCAGCCGACAGCCTCCTAGGTTGACAAGCAAGAAGCAGCCGACAGCCTCCTAGGTTGACAAGCGAGAAGCAGCCGACAGCCTCCTAGGTTGACAAGCGAGAAGCAGCCGACAGCCTCCTAGGTTGACAAGCAAGAAGCAGCCGACAGCCTCCTAGGTTGACAAGCAAGAAACAGCCGACAACCTCCTAGGTTGACAAGCGAGAAGCAGCCGACAGCCTCCTAGGATGACAAGCAAGAAGCAGCCGACAGCCTCCTAGGTTGACAAGCAAGAAGCAGCCGACAACCTCCCAGGTTGACAAGCGAGAAGCAGCCGACAGCCTCCTAGGATGACAAGCAAGAAGCAGCCGACAGCCTCCTCGGTTGACAAGCAAGAAGCAGCCGACAGCCTCCTCGGTTGACAAGCGAGAAGCAGCCGACAGCCTCCTAGGTTGACAAGCGAGAAGCAGCCGACAGCCTCCTAGGTTGACAAGCGAGAAGCAGCCGACAGCCTCCTAGGTTGACAAGCGAGAAGCAGCCGACAGCCTCCTAGGTTGACAAACGAGAAGCAGCCGACAGCCTCCTAGGTTGACAAGCGAGAAGCAGCCGACAGCCTCCTAGGTTGACAAACGAGAAGCTATTCAAATAGAAAGCTGAAAGATACTCGTATGGTCCTAATAGTAATGGGAAGTAGTTTGTAAATGGTGCGTACAACGTGACTAGAGCGCATGTCTTGAAAGATTCATAAATTTAGGAAAGCGAAAGTATTGTAAATGCTTGTGATGTAGTGTTCTGATTAGCCTCATATGTAGGCCAATTCACTATGTCTTCGCTTCAGACTACAGCAATTGTTATGATGGTGTACCTAGAGTGGTAGCATTTTCGCCATAACAATGTTGTTTGAACATTAGCAGTTGTCGTTCTTTTTAGCTGGTGCTGCTTTATCTTCGTCAAACTTGTATAAGTATGCAATTAATTACTTCAAATAAAATAAATTAATTCTATCCCCCATCCTCCCACCACGTTGTCGCCCTATGCCCGTATCTATCTCCGTCAAGTTTGTCTCCTTTTGGGCCGTCCGATTGTTTTGCGGAAACTTTCTCCAGAACTGGCCGGTCGAGTCGACGGCCACAATAGCGTACAGCCGTATGTGTCCGTATGTTGTGATCATCCGTGACTTATACTGTGTGTACATGCATCTTTGTTTCATCTTGTTTGCTTGACTTCATGTTTAAGTAGAGAGAGGTTTGATAAAGTTTGTGGTTGTCCTATGTTGGACTAAGATGGTCGAGGGATGTGGTGTTATCTTTACATCTGAGAAACCTGAACAAAAACAATTGATCGTAATATTGATGCTAGTGTTTGAATAGACAACTTTAGTCCTACCCCTGGCCTACCACAAGCAACAGGGCCACTGATTGACTTATCAAGCTTTTAATTCTCAATGCTATTATTTATTTCCCTGCACGGCAACAACATTATATTTATACAAACTTAGAACATTACGGATGCAACCTCGAAGTGATGACGTATGATTATCTATCAGTGCTTGCCTAACGTTAGCAACACACACCCGTGTATATACATAGAGAGAGACAATTTTTATTTTCCTGGTATAATTTTGGCAACGAGGCCGATGGTCCATCTGATTAAAAGTGGTTACAATACCATCGTATTACTGTCCCCCTGCGGGGCAAAGGCCTCTTCTCACACAGAGAAGGCACGAGCATTGATCACCACGCTTATTCAAGACGGGTTGGCGATTTCATACTTATATTAATTTTGAGTCCAGGTTTCCTCACGATGTTTTTCCGATGTCAGTAGTGTCCAAGAAAAACTCAGCAAGTAGATACATATGAATTGAAAAAGTCACATTGGCACTTGCCCGGATTTGAACCCACAACCTCGTAAAACTTGTAACTACTTCTTAAAGCCACTGTAACAGCGAATGAAAGGCCTATGTGAGGCTATGTGTTACCACTTCACTTTGATAAATTACATGTTCCTGTAATTTCATGATTATTAGTGTAAAGTCTTTGCAGTGCTGTGGTAGGCTGAGTTGATTGGTTAACTGAAGGCTGCCTCGAGTGGTTACGCGTTGTGGACGTGGTACAGTTTTAGAGAAGCCTGTCTAGTTGTAGGCTTCTATAGGCTAAGTTAGTTAATGTAAGTTCAAGTTAACACTCGTTTTACCTTCATTATAAGTAGTTATTGTGGATGAATGTGGCTACCCATTGCTTAAAAGTGACTTTTATTCTTGTTAACTTTCTAGAAAGCTTAAAACCGCTGTTTTAGGCCTGTTACCTGTAAAATGGACAAAAATCATATCGCATCCATCCGATGTGCAGGTCTTTTTAAATGGTGTGTATGATTTTTATATAGGTCTTTGACTTTTTAAGGAATCAATTACAGGCCTTGGAATTGAAAAGAAAGAAAAGAAAGAAGGAACATACGTTTATTTGCGCAAACATGACGCATAAAAAAGAACATATAAACACACAAAAAAAGTAAGAAGTTGGGGGTTAAACATGCGTCACATTCACGCAAAACGGCCATCGCTCAGCATAATGCTAAGACCCTATACAAGACAGAGCCCCAGCGCTGGTTTTCAGCGGCAGCCGGCGTTAATGTGATGACGTCAACCAGTATAGCATGCAATTATACATAAATAAATAAAAACAATAATCAAAACAAGAAATAAAATAAACCAATGCAACATATGATTCGACACAAACAAAAAAAAAACAACAATCAAAACATGAAATCAAATAAAATAAACATACATTAAAAAAAAGATGGTGAAACATGAAATCAATGCTGGTATTGCATGTAAACTCAAACTCAAACTATTTATTTCAAATTAAGCCAATTCACTTAACAGGCACTTTTGAATTTTCAAGGGTCGGTCAGCCAAAAAGATGAAGCTGGTTGATCATTCCAAAGCGTAGTAGGTACCTATGGAAAAGAACGGACAAGAAACTCCATGGACACTCTTTTAAATCATAATAATATGGTTACAAAGTATTGGTTACATCATTTATGTTAAAAATCATGCATGTGAGAACGATGCGAAACGTTAAAAGCGTCCGTAATGAAAAGATAAAAAAAAAACAATTCAAATATTAAAATGAGCCATGGCAGCAAAGAGTTGACCAGTCCCTACTGACGGCGCCCGTTCACGAACATGACGCATAGATTAGCACCATTCAGCTCAACTATTTTGAAAGGAGCTAAATGTTTCAACACATGCGCCACCATCAGCGAGACATTAGAGTGAGCATGACATACTCTCAGCCGCCAGGGCACATTCAAGTCAATGAAAGACGTACCCAGTAAATGGTAGCTTTATAGTATGTACATAGTACTCACATACGTGCTATGCAATACAATATTAGGAGATTGAATTTATATAATGCAAAAATAGTATTTTAAAATCTAGGTAGGCGTGTGTGACGTATTTTCAAATGCTAATCAATTTATTTATACGTCCTGTGGAGCAGGACCAGCGTTTAGCTAAGCATTTTTGTCAGCGATGTAATCCCCCAACTTATAATATGCTTGGCTGCATAGTGTGAGTTTTATGTAAGATTTGAATTTCGTTTCATAGTTGTTTCGTTTCGTTATTAAGTACTAACATAGGCTAAGCTATCTTTGTTACTAACACTATAGACAATTGAGGTCTGAACGAATAACGATTTTTTTTTTTTTTTCTTTGACATATCTCGGGACCCTGGGTCCCGGACCTTTGAAAGGCGTACCAGGGGCCGAAGCCAACTCGCAGAGACAATTTTAAATGATGAGGGCGCAGGACTATTGTAGAACATGGAAACAAAATATACCGGGCTATGGGTTTTGGGTGGCTATAGTGGATCGGTTGCCTTGAACTATGGAAGGTCTATGTCCCCTGCCTGACCAATGAAATGTAATATTCACAGATGAAATGGCAGGGGTGACTTGCACACTCAATAATGGGCCCCCGAAAACGGTCGCTAGCACACAGTGTCGTAGCTACAAGGGGGCAACATGTCCTGAGGTGCTTGTGAGGAGTGGAGAGGTATTCCACGGCTATCAGGACAATCCCGGAAGTACGGTCAAGATCCCTACCAGCATCTTACTGAAATACTTCCTTCCTCCGAGCACGTTTGCTCTTGCGAATCTCCACTCAAGCCAGCCAATAAAGGCAAGAAAGAGGTGGGAGCTCTGTTCCTCGTCAGTGTTCACTCCAGCCGGCCAATAAAGGCAAGCCAGAGGTGAGGAATAAGATTTCTCCCGGGAGATAGGGTCCGTGGAGCCGCAACTGCTCAACACATCGCCATATACTGCACTGCGGGTTCCTGTATCACTCTTGGTCTGGCTCCTCACCCTAGACCTGATCCGGCAAAGTAAATTCTTCCATCACAGACCTAGAGTTTAGAGCGCGCAAGCCCCACCACGACGTCAACGTAGAGATTATTATTGAGTTGGATGGAGTATATGGGGAGGTATTTTATTGTAACATTTTAAACAGTACCCCATGAAGGAAAAGTCTACTTTAGCCAGTCTGAAACCTGGTTGAACTAATTGGTCCCTATTTCTAGTTCTATAGGTGTGTCTGTCACCTATTTTACTGAAAAGATTTAATTTTTTCCTCACGTACTTGATGTTTTCATAAATATATTGACAAGGTAGCGTCATGATATTAATATCTTTAAACAGTTCTCTTAGAGAATCGCGCCTGCGGAGGCCATATATTGCTCTGGTGGCTCTTTTCTGCAGAATAAATAAATAAAATTTAATTTTACGTGGACCAAACTGTAGTAATTAATACTATATCCTTAAAAGTTAGCTTCCGAAGTTGATTGAGAGACCAAAGAAAACTCTGTGTATTTAAGGTGGCTCATGATCAACAATGGACATCTACTGACTGATAGTCGGTAATGAACCATTCACACGTCCAAGTCTTAGTTTCAATAAATTATTTATATTTTATCCTTGGTTTGTAGTTTTTGTACGATAAATTAATAAAAGTCGATCCACAGTCTTGTTGCCAAGAGCCAAGCGAGGTCTCCGCGCCATCTTACCCGAGTGTGAAGATAACGCAAAATTACCCAATTTAGGTTACAGGTGTGTGTGTCTGATCGTTTCCAAAGTCGTTTGTGACGTCATACTTCCATATTTGTTGAATGTACATAGGTACATACGGTATTGTATTGTAAGAAATTCTGCTTTGAATTATTCCAGCCAATTTTATTTCAATGAAAATCTGTTTGATCATTTGTACAATTGTACAATACGGTAATCACTTTTTTTACTAGCCTATACTGTCCCACTGCTGGGAAAAGGCCTCCCCTAAATCCTTCCAGGAACTCTTTTCCCGCGCCACCTCGCCCTCATGGCACATGTCCAGGTCATCTCGCCATCTCTTTCTGGGCCGGCCTCCACGGCGCCGTCCATCTTCAGGCACCCATAGAGAAGCATATTTTCTTCTAACTTGTTATTTTTGTGTCTGTATATTTTCTTTGCGTCATATTTTATGTATTTAATTTCTTTCTATCTGTGTATTCTTCCAAGCACAAATCTTGAAACATAATTTCGCAACGAGATATCTAGACCAGCAATTTCCTACGAGCCTTACAGACTTCCCAGTCTATATTATAGAGCTTTACTGAAATCTATCTATATTACCTCAAACATGAAATTAATTGTACCTATCCTAGAAGAAATTACCTACAGCTAGGTAAAGATAGAGCAATTTTAGTAATCGATTTCCTATTTTGTTTTTCCAGTCAACCAGCATCCTTAGATCTCGATGGGCAAGTCAGAAACTGCGGACATACTTCTGAGATTGATCTGGTGAGATGGATGGATGTTTGTCAAATTAACTACGAGGAGCTCACGATTTCTTCCGCTTTCTTTCATTTAATCACAGAAGGATTTCGAATTGATAAGTTGCTATAATTCCTTCCTCAATCGATTTGTTACCAAATCCAAGAGAATCGTATCCGCATGTTATATCATAGCAAATTTATGATAAAAAGTATGGCAAACATGCCAAGGCTGGTCCGGGATGAGCTCTCAAACTCACTATAAACATTAAATTACATTAATAAAACAATAAACAGACTACATACGAGATAACAGTGAACTGACTCGACCTCCATACTGAATTTATATTATCACAAGAACTAAAATATTATTTGAATAGATTAATCTTTAAACCCGAAACATCCTAACGTTACCAAACAACGCATTAAATACTAAACTTTTTGATGCAAAAAATAAGGTGTCTATTTGGTTGTAGGCAATAGTTGATAGTGCGAGCGATTTGCAAAAAGGAAGATAATAAAGTAGGTTGATAGAACTGGATTGGACCGGTTTTAGGCACATGTGCTTCATTACGTGTCGACTGAGGCCTAAGGTACTGTTACGTGATAGAGTCTGTTCTTTATAATGGTCATTTAACTGTTCAATGGATGTCGTTGTATAAGAATACTGTTAGGATTTGCATATGGAGAAATTGCGACAACTATCATGCAGGTAGATGTAGATTATTGTTATTGGAGCTTCCATTGGTGGTATTGGAGCATTAACAAAATTCAGTATGTAAGTAATTTTTAGATATTGGTACAAAACTTTTCATTTAAGTACATGAAAACAACACACACTTAAGCACTTATGACAAAATAATTAGCATAGCCTACCTTTAAGTTTACCATTAACCAACTTAAACTAATGTTACCCTTTAATGTTGCAGTAACCCGTATCTTTTTTTTTTTTCAATTAAACTAAAAATCCTAAAGTTGATTGATCTAAAAGTTCCAAAGTTGCAGTATTAATTCGAGTTTATTCTGAAAACGTTATACTCTCCAGTTCTACCTTTAAACTCGTTTCTTTGAGTAATTAATTAATTTAACTCGCAGTTCAACTAAGTCACCGGTTTTTACAGAATGAAACTCCTTTAATCAAGTTGCTTCCAAGTTTCCGATCTGCTAATCAAGTAATTTTAACTTTTTTTTTTGGAAGACGTCGTCACTTTTCTTTTTAAAGTTTATATTATTTTAAAGGAAATGATTGAATCCTAAGGCAATACTGCGGGCGAGTGGTGGGTACCTTGTCAGTTCGTTTGCCATAATGACAAGACAACGAGAAAACCCACTCTTATAGTATCAGCATATCAAATGTTGGCTTAGTGCTAATCATAATCATTCTGCCTGGCCTTTTTCCAACTATGTTGAGGTCGGCTTCCAGTCTTACCGTATGGAGCTGAATACCAGTAATTTGCTTGAAGGCACTGCCTGTCTGTCCTCCACAAGCCTACGCTTTGGTAAGACTGTTGGTCAGACTTGGGCTTCTGACTAACCGTAACGACTGTCAAAGATCTACGAAAGACAGCCGGGACCAACGGGTTAAAGTGATTTCCGAGGCACGGAGGGGTCTCTATAGGTAATGGATGGTCACCCATCTACGAACCAACCGCGACAAGCGTAGCTTAACCTTCGATCGACCCGTGCGGCTGTTATCATTTAGCCACGAGCCCCTCTAATTATGTTGCTAAATAATCCAAAAAACAAGTAATATTTTATTATTTTTAATAGAAATCAATGGCCTCCAAAAGTCTATTGCCATATGTCTATACAAACACGCAATTAACGCCCGATACAGCAAAATAGGTCAGAGCGATTAACAGTGCGTAAGAAATAGATTTCAATTGTGTTGCTATGAATATCCTACGTGCTGCGATTACGCCTCTATGCTAGAAAGAATTCAAGTTGCAGAGTTACCTACTTTAAAAAGGGCTTATAAAAATATACTACTACATTACCAAATTACTAGGTACCGCTTAGCAGCACAATGCAGAGGCTTAAAAGCTGCAAAAGTTTTCTTGGGTACGTGAGTCCACCCGATGGCAATGCCTCCACAACATGTTATCTTTCGCAAGAGCTGCAACCATCAGAGAGCTTCCCATCCGGGCACAAGTGACCGTGGCCAACTAGGAAAACCTTAAAGAGACTTTGTATCCGAATACGCCGCAGCAAGGACAACATTCACGAGTGGGGTTCACGGACGGCTCAGATCTCCGGTGCGTTTGCGCCATATCTCCACAGACAATTGGTCTCCCATCTCCCATCTAGCACCGCGTGTCCTGTCACCTGCACACGTGAGGACCTAATGGCTGCGTCAGCAAACTCTATTCGCGTTGCTGAATTTTGGGCGAGTTATTTTTACCATCGACACGTTGAAAAGACCAGCTTGCTGTATCGGTTTGATGTGCACCTTTTAATGGAGCATTGGACATGACAGCTTCATGAGACACTTTTATTAACTTAAACCTTAAGCATAAAGCCTTGGTATTTCAGGAGGCTAGAAATGGTGGACACCACTTCCAATCAGGCGAGCTGTTGGCATATTGCCAACCTTCTTAAGGAAATCAAGGAAAACTGAATAAATATAGCCCAACCGAATGAATAAACATCCATGAAAAAGGGTTTCTTCAACCTGCGAGAAGGGTCAATTTGTTAGAAAAAGGGCTTCGCCTTTTCTCTAACAAATGGTCCAAGTTGACCCATGATGTCGATAACAATCAGAAGGTGAAAACACCTGAAAAACTGACCTTTGTGAAACCTACTTAACTACCCAATAACTACAAGATTAAGCGCTGATTTTTCAATAGTATAGAAAATATGTCAAACTGTCATAATTATTCTTCAGATAAAAGTTATCGGAGTGTTGAAAAATCAGCCCTAAGTTAGCAGTCGTTAATCAAGTTAATTGTCAGCCAAGTTGGTCAGGTTAGTCACCCGCGCATATAGCGAACTAAACAAAAGTAAAATATAATAACATTCTGATTCACCCACAGCTATATATTTTGCATTTCAAGTAAAACAATGCAGCTCAGCGCCTGCGCTGCATTTCCTCTGAGTCACCGAGGCAAGGCTGGTGAAAACAAAAGAGCCACCGACAATACGGAACACTTGTCTTCTCTGTGTACTTACGTGTAATTAATGTTATGTACCTACCTGAGTACATCGTGTACTTGTCGTAGAAAATACATAATATATTATTTTATGTAGGAATATTATTGCAGTTCGAGGAAAGTGGAATTTTAACATTTCTGGGTTATTATGTCACAGCTGTCCTCGGAAAATTGTGTTTTCACATCTGTGTCAACTGAAAAATGTTTTCATGTTCAATTTATTTTTTCGATAATTTTCCTGTAAAGTAAACGGTTGAGTCAAAGTCAAAGCATGTTTAAATCAAACCATTTACAGGCACTTTTGTCCTGTCAAGGAGTCGGTCAGTTGGTTAAACAGTTGAAGCTAGTTGATCGTTCCAAAACGAGGAAAAGAAGAACGGGCAAGAAAGGGGACAAATCTATCATTTACTGCTTTCATCTTGAAAGGGAAAACCTACAATGATATCATTTATCTGCTTACCATCACCATGGTTCCATATTCCTTCCAACTACACAAAAAGGCATGACTAACCCGCGAAGAAAAACATCTGTCATATGTACAAACGTTGGCCACCTGAGCAATGTTGGCGTTGTAATCAATTTCAATTCACCAATGACCTCTGGGTCTGCTGAACACTTGAGTAAAGCCAACTGTTGGCTGAGCTGAATGTGTGCCAGAAGGGGTGTTGTGATCATATGAGGACTGTTGTGCCGGCTGAGTCAATTTAATTACGATGTAGGATCTAGTCTGAATGTAGGTATTGCCACTTTCTGGGTTGACCATTACTAAAGGATAACTTTCGTCTGGGGACGGTTAAGAGGTCTAACTTCTACTGATTATAACGACACGGTTATATTGTCAGCTAATGGATTGGAGGAAGAAACGTGTAATAGCAGTCTATTTTATGTTTAAAGAACTATCTACAACACAGAGGCTAACCTACCTGTTGCAGATAGTTCTGGGCAGACAAACAGGTCGGAATCAGAAAAACAGCTTGGAAAGCAATCTTTCGGGAGGTTAGCCAAAAACGTGTTCAGCTTACGAACTAACTTTCGCGTAATGGATAGATTTGATGATGAATACTCACAAGTAAGGTCGCCAGGATAGACGAAATCACCAGAAGATGTTATATGGACACCAGACTGAATAAACAAACATTAAACACGGCCGCATCTTGTTTAACCCTCTGAAATCCTGACAACCATAACAACGTCAGTATAAACAGCCAAGATATTAAATGTCAAATTAAAATCAATTGTGTAGTATTATAATTTATTTGACACCGCCATTATCATGTTCCTCCGTGTACAATGAGGCCAGGGCTTAATTTACGGCCAAATATTAACTGGTGAAGAATAAATTGTGCGTTTTATGAGATTCTCTTCCGCTTGGCGATTGATTTATGTCGCTTGTTATATTGGGAGTTTGGCAGTGAGGCAGGTCATGGTGTCAACGGCAGCTCGTTAAATATCTTGGCAGGATACCATTCTGTATTTGTCTAACTGCTAGATATTGGTTACTCAATGACAGATAAAGTAATGAGTCTGATGGGAAATTGCCAATAGTTGAACGTAGTTAGTTTGTTATTTGGAAAACTTTGCTAAATACTACTCAATAAAACCTAGACCAAAGTCTTGTGAGCCGATATGAAGCTCATTAGTCAACATAAGATGCTGCCTCTAAGATAACAACCTGTCAGGCTCATAAAAAGTGTAATAAAACAAGATTTACACAAAAATACACGTGCTTATTTATATATTTACTTTTAAATAGAACGGTCAAGCCTGTTATGGTATTTAAACAACATAATAATTTGCCTAGCCTTTTTCCAGCTATGTTGGGGTCGGCTTCCAGTCTAACCGGATGCAGCTGAGTACCAGTATTTTACATGGAGTGACTGCCTATCTAACCTCCACAACCCAGTTACTGGGAAGTCAAAGATCGACGAATGATAGCCGGGACCAACGGCTTAACGTGCTTTTTAAGGCACGGAGGGTATGTAATAGTCACCCATCGACGTACCAACCGCGGCAAGCGTAGCTTAACCTTATCGATCGACCCGTGCGGTTGTTATTACTTAGCCACAAGCCCCTCTCATACTATTTAAACACATTTGTACAATATCTACAAAAAATAGTAAGAAATTAAATATGTATGTTTAAAAAAGAAAGTTAGAAAACAAACAAATTTCGCGTAGGATTTAGTAGGTAGGTACTACTGCATACATGACCACATACACAAACATGATGACTATTCTGAGATCACACCCATATTAATATTCATACACTTTTCTCACAAATATTCATACATGTTTGCAATTCTTCCACAAACAAATGTAACTCATATATTATAACAAATAATGTTCTGGAAGTGATTAATAACAATCAAACAAATATCGTCCATGACATTACTGAACATAGAATGAACATCCTTTATGTTGCCTGAATAACAAAAACTAAATCGCAGCAAAATAATTGCATAAAAACACCTGCAGCTAGAATTATTTTGGAAACTTTCTAACGAGTATAATTTGATAAAGTTGAATTAACGACCTCAGCTGTCACTATCGAGATATGAAGATATTATTATTTCGTTTATTTCGGACAAAACCCTGTGAAGAGCATTGTGCAACCAAATAATAGGTGTACTCAGAAGGCTCACTTGGAACTAGAGACCATAATCCAACCGGTACAATATGGCCATAGTTAGACACAGTGTGCAAACAGTTAAAAATAGTACTAAGACATTTTTTTGCAATTCCTTGGAAATACCCTGGGAAGACGGAACAGCATGTTAGTCTCTTAGTAAATTAGCTAGAACTACACAACGGGGCCTGGCCCGCACTGGGTCCGCGTAGTGGATTATGGCCCACTCCCTCTCACAGAGTCACAGAGAGAAGGCTTGTGTCCCAGCAGTTGAAATATTATAAGCTTAGCTCATGCTTACTCAATGAGGTGATTGCGTAAACTACCACACTTACATTGGTAATGTCATTCATTTTGACAACTGAACCACATTCATTTCGTTATTTACGTTGTAATTACAGAATAACTAATAGTACTATTGTAATGAAGAAATTGATTAGGAATGTTCTTACTGTGATTGAAAGTGTGCTACGCAATTGGGGTGTTGGACTAAACAACACTAAAGAAACTGTCTGAGACCGACTCAAAATGGCAGCGATCCTTCACGATTGTTTCATAGCATAAGTTTTCATTTGTTTTTTCATACATTGTTGTTATTAGCCTTCTGCTGAATATAATTTCGGGCGCGACGCTCATTATGCGGCAATTATTATTAACGTGCAAAGTTGCAGCGTTATGGAAATAGCATCGTAACGTAGGCCAGGAGCCCGTGTGCACGCTGCTAGTGTCATGTGATATTAACAAAACCGTACGTGTTTAGTATCTGCTTTATAATGAATAAAATGTATTATTATTTGTAGGCTAGAATATAATCATTTTAGAAACAAAGTACATGCAGGGACATTGACGCGCAGCCTGTTATTTTTAGTCAGGTAACTATTTTTTTATAATAACCGACGAAAAATTTTAACGCAGGTGCTGAATCCATGGTAACGGGTGGCGCGTTGATATGTTCACGTCCCTGCCACCCTGTGTGTAAAAGAGTGATACAGTACATTTTTTTTTTAAGCTATGCTGGCCTTCGAATACCAAGCTCAGACAAGGTCAGATCCTAGGGTAGAACCTAGGATATGCCTGGCCCCTAACCCAGCCTGCTAAAAAAAATCATCAAAACAAAGTATTTTAACTAAAATATTATATTTTTTTACCTTACTTAGCTTGTTTTTAGTATTAACTTTATAATTATGTACTTACCTACGTGACGATTATTTTTGTATTAAGTAGATTTCTTTACACAAGTTTCCTTGAAAGCTAACAAGCTCAAGAAAAGTTCTATTTCTGTGATGACGCATGACCTGTATTTAGACCACAAGGATACCTTGGAAGCACGAAGGCAACAGAATTACCATAAAGCAGTTTAAAACTAATATAACGACTATGGCACAATAAAACTGTATTATATTTTATATTTCTAATGTATTCACTTTGTTGTTGATATGACAGGCAGCTTTGACCTCAAACTTAAGCTTGTATTGTAGGAAAATTACTGAATATATTGAAAGATATCTAGAACTTATGATATTGTATCTAGAACTTTCGATATTATAAGTGAGGGTTATGATATATTATTTTAAATTTTACATCGCAATGCTGATATTGTTATTCTTTGTTTGTTTTCATTAAATACTTTCTCTTCTTATTTCCTTTCATAAAGTCTTTCTTACCGACTTCATGAATATGTCATGTCATGAGTAAATTTTCTCATAATATTTCCTGAATTGAAAAACAAATGAACGAGTCTAGTTATTTTACTGTTTCTTTTGAAGCTCCTGTCCTGGAGTCGTTCTTTTATTTGTTTATTATTATTTTTCTTATAATTCTTGAGGAGAATCCTTTTATTTCCATAGACTCTTTGATCATAAATACAGATGTTGATTTTTGATGGAACGGTGTACCTTTTTCACAAAATTCGCCCTTGCTCCTGGCCTACCATTATCGGGCCAGCGCAGGCGCACACAACATAAATCATAGCGTTATCTGACGTGTGCATGCGTAGCTTTGGGGCAGGTCGTAGACCTTACTATCGGGAGGCTAAATAGGTGTATCTTTACACTAAAACGTTTGAAAGGGTAAGTAGAGATACTATTGGGTAATGCTAAAATGTACGGTCAATATGGAATAAATTCATAAACATAAAGCATAGTGGAAAAAATATATACTCATACAGACCAGCTTTGCTGCCACCCAAAATTTACTTAGCTATGGACCTGGTCTGTATCGCTTAGAAATACGGAAAAATCTTACACCAGCGCCATTACAAATTATCTCCCACTGTACTTATTCAAGATCGTCCATAATTATCTCCTCACTAAACATTAAGTTATGCCCGAACACGCATCGTCACACCAAAATATCTGCCATCACATAAACGGCTGGTTATTATTAAACTTTCACAAATATAGATTTAATTTACACGATATCTTTTCGAGTGTGGTAAGTTGAGCTCGAATTAGCTTGCTGAATTGCCCTAAGTGCCCGTACACCTGCACCTTGGATGACTTAATGAATGCCACTGATACCGCAATCAACGTGGCACCCTACTGGGCCACCTACAAAAAATATAAAATATCGAAGAAGAGTACCATCGACACGAAAAGAAGAAGAGCGTTATCTGATTTAATATATTCAGAAATTGGTGAGTACGTACTTGAAGTCCAACAAAATGAAAATGTAAGTAACAAGAATTTTCAGGAAAGTACGTAAATAATTTAAGCACATATTAGGTACATTTGAAATTGGTGTTTCGTCGAACTGGCCACACATCTCATATAGCCAGATATTCGAAGTGGCCAGTTCAGTTTGGTTAGGAATTCCAAATTCAAAGGAGATATTTTTTTTGTTCTGCGATTAGGCCCACCATAAAATTGTGGCGTCTACTGAAACTAGTCTAACGCATCTCTAGATTACAGTGGTAATTAAGGTAAGTAATAATGTATACTTCGTCTAACAGGAAGACTGAGAAAAACGATCATAACCTAAAAAAGCTATTGTTTAGTGACTAGGTTGGCCTCATCGGTATTATAATGTAGTAAAATAGTGCACTGTTCAGTAATAAATAGTTGGAATATAGGATGTATTGAACGGTTCATGAAATCAAAAATCACATTATGTAACAAAGTATTTTTATTACTATAAGCATATCAATTTCGACGTCAGACGACTTAGAAGTAGATAGTATTTCATATCTAAAAAAACGTAGGTCGCTGCACCTCTCATCTTTGATACCGTGTCCAAGAAGTATTTTTAATATTTAAAAACCGCACGCTCAACATTACATGTGCACAACAGCACCAACGTCTGCCGACTAAACAACTTGCTGGAAACTTGCAACAATATCCAGCAAGAGGGCAAGAGTAGCGCTAGTGTTAGAAATTGACTTTCTATGTACCTCCATCCACTTGAAAAAAAATAGAATATTTGTGTTAGGCAATGTAAATAATAAGCGTATATAACTAATATTCTTATTGTTCTCTTTGGTGTGTTGGAATCCACTGCAAAATAATGTTCTTTTTCGCAAAGTCAACAAGCATAGTATGCGTTCCTTGTGCAGATCGACATGGAATGTAAATATTCCTGTATCCAAATCTCCATAATTAATTAACAGTTTCAATACTTTCTTGCATCGTCAATACGCATTTTCTCAAACTGCATCTAATGGTTTGACTGAAATAAGTTAAAAATCCATGCGTACACAAGTACCTAACCGCACATCTGCAGCAGTGTCGGATAATGTCTTCGCACATTGCATTGAAATCTTACTGAACAATTAACACAACATCCTACTAGAGTAAGTGCTATATTATTATTCTTATATATTAGGCATAATTTACACTTGTACACTAAAAACAGTGATATTCACAGTGTCAACACTAGAAATAAGGACAAACTACGTGCCCCCTTTCACCGGCTTCATAAGGTTCATAACTCATTCGTGTAGCGAAATTAAAAACATACCTTCACTTGTACACGTTTTAATTTGCTTAAAATAAAAAAAAATATTCAAACACGAAAATATAGAAACATAAGACAAGACACAGAACGAATAATATTTAAAAAAAAATGATGTCGTGACGCCGAAGCGGATGTTTTTGGTATTCGAAACTTTAATAAATTTTACGTATTCTTGTTACGCGTCGATTAAGATACGTTTGCAAACGTTCCTAAACTTACGTAACTACATAGTTAAAAACGAGGATGACCTAATGGGTAATTGGCACCAAGTAAATTCGATATTAAGAAGCAAGATAATAATTTAAATTACCGCCTGATCAAAATTGTAAAAATGTTAGTAATACTAATAAATAAAATATTAATATAATATAATGCGATAGCACGCGGGATTCCACCGCGTGCTATCGCATTATGCTTTCTGTCTCGGTCTAGCAAATGGCAGTTCTAAGCGACAGAAAGAGAAAGGGCGACGGAAAAAGGCGATTCCGTGCTGCCAGATGAGGTCCAACCCTAAGTATATTTAATCTGTCCTTTTCTTAATGAAATAGAAAGAAAAAGATGCACTGAATTTAAATTTAGTTTAGATTGTGAACAAGGGAATCGGCGCCAGTGTCAGATAGTGATGCGCCTCGATTTTTTTTAACTCGTAACTCTAGGAAATGAAATGAAATAAAGGCACGAGTCCATTTTCACTTGAGTTGCCACTGGACTTTTTCGCGATTAGATAAATATCACAAACACTGCCACTATAGGTAACTGTCATTCTTTATTCTACAATTAAATGCGGAGGTAGGTAATAAACCAGGGATATTTCGTGTAATACACCGTACACAGTCACAGAGTTATAATAAGATTAAAAATACATATTCTGTGGGTTAGTGCTGTCAGTTGATAACGTGTATTTTGTCATTAAAATCGCCATCATATCGTGATTGATTATCAGATTGACAGTGAAATGTGAGTAGGAAAAGACGCTCCTTAAAAAGTCGAACAAGGCGGATCTTAGTCACTGACTTAAACCTCAAAGTACTAACATTTAATGGTTGCTGTATTTTGGATCTTGCTATGATTCTTTTCTTTATTTTTTTTTGTGTCCATTTTAAACGTACGCAGCTGCTGGGAACTTAGTATTCGAATTACATAATTACATAATCGAGTCAATCAAATGTGCCTGAATGTTAATGACTGCGTAACATCATTACAGTCAAACTGACAAGCAACAAAAAACTACAATCCGTTTCACGTTGATTTTTAGACTACTTTAGGCGAGAGTAAGCAAACTTAAAAATGTGATTAAACGCGGTAGGATCTGCTGCAGCGTCAATGGTACATTTTTGTACTAAATGAAACAAATTCGGTTACCACCTCGAACTGTAATTAGGGATAAATATTGTTTTTTTTCTTAAAATCGTAAAAAATGCTCCTATACATGCATTTATGACATTGACGACCATATCTGGAATAGAATCAATTGAGTGTATTATCAAAAAAAAAATCTTTTTATTACAGTTTGTGCTTCCGGTTAGACTTTATTGAAAAAATCGACCATTTTAAATAATAAATTGGTTACGTTTTTTTTTTAATATAATACGATTAATAGACGTTACAAAAGATGGGCCCAAAAACTCTCCTTTATTTCAAATTTGGGCTTGTGTATTTGTGTTTCGAATTTAGTGATTTACCTGTTCATTGGTTTTCGCGCCATTTTCGTTATTTACGAATGCCTACGAGTTCTTTTTCAGCAAAGGAATCAATAAACTACCTATAAAATGCCAAAAGTGCATAGATAGCAATGGTAGGTACATACCTACTTACTTTGATTAATTAAATAGATAATGTCATTTAAAACAATCGTTTTTTCCATATAAAACGCCAATTTCATAAGTAAGTACAAGGACCTAAAGGGCACTTTTGGACTTCAAAATATACAAGAAAATATAATTGATTTTAATTGCGCTTTCGTATGGAAAAGAACGGGCAAGATATTCCACAGTTACTCTTTCAAAATGTTTTACAATATTTTGTATACATCAGCTATATCTATACAAAACATTGTACAAAATATGTGAAGACGATCTTGTAACTAAGGAACAGCTGTGTGCCAGAAAAAATTACAGGACCATGAAAATTTTCTAAAACTTTTCTCAGAACGATGGACGTAATCAACCAAGTTAGGTAGATACATCTAAAGTTGGTACCTATTCGCGATTGAAATAACGTACTTACCTAGTTGTAATTACTTGAACGTACTTTTTCGTAATCATCAGTAATAAACATAATTATAATTGTTTTGTTGTTAATGCAAAGGATATTTATGCAAGAGATGTTTATCATCGACAAAACTTATATTTGCACGGTTTCTTCTAGTTACGTTAATTATCCAGTAGGTACTTCCTTTTGAAAACAGGACAATTTATAGCGAGTATTGTGTTTCGAAATCACGACCATTACATAAGTTTAGATTGCCTTTGTATTTAAGTTGACAGACACATTCAACTTGGAAACAACTGACGAAAAACATGTTACTATACCTACTGCGTTCGCGATTTAGTCTCCAAACATGTAAACAAATGCGTGTTTTTGGAAAACAAACTTTAAAACCTACACATAAAGTTTAGTTTGCACTACTACTTAAAACAATTTCAAGACTTTTTCAATAGTCTAGTCTAGTTTCTCTAGTCATTCTGAAATCAACTTAATTTGCACAAGCATAAAGTTGATATTCTTATAGGAAGAAATAACGTCAATTAGAAACCAGGATTTGAGACCTTAGGTATACAGTTACATAGATTCAGTCCTTCGTGTGAGGAGTACCGAACAATAACAGTAAGTGCACTTCATTCAAGCACCAAGTCCACCAACATAGATAACTATTACTAACTATGTAACGCACTATTACCCCACATTAACAGTCGTGTTAAAAGTATGTGTCATTTCTGTGCTTATATTTATTATTTTTATTTTATTTGAAATTATAATGTTTTTGCATGCTGTGTCTTTGGCTTAATTTTGTGCATTTAGCTTGTATGTTTGCTTATGTTAATTGGTTGAATAGTGAAACGATTGCAAATATACCAATAAATACGCATAAGTTGCTGAGAAAACCGTTTAACACTGTCAAGAGATGAATTCCCATCAAACAATGGTCTTTCAATGGAACAGTTTATTAGCAAGCCCACCAATCGAGAAATCCTTCCAAACTTAAACAAAACAATTCGTTAATTAATATAGAAACATGACTTGTATACCTGTGTACATGCAAGGTATATCTGCAGTGACAAGAGCCCAAACCCCTCAACAAGCGACCAATCAGGCATCAACAAAGAGAATGTACCACAACAAACAGCTCGCGACCGTCACCCAGTTAGGGGTCGTACACCGGCCAGTAAACATCGTGTTTATAACGTGTTTGTGTTGTTTATGCTAATAAACACTTCTATCAACTCCATAACTCACCTACTTACGCATTTTAATACCTAGGAGGAAAATCGAGCGTCGATTGTTTTGTATTCGAAATCTGAATTTGACAGCTGCGTTGTTTAGTCTGCTTTGTCGATAGAAACGTGGAGACATTATCCTATATAAATTCAAAATGTAACATTGAAACAAAAAAATAAATGATACATCTTGAGTGTATGTATGTATGTATGTACATACATCTATACTTTATTACAATAGTCCTCCATGTTCTACCGTCACTTATGTATGCAAATTATATTACCAATCTATTTATTTTTTTATTACAGCATGAAAGACTACAGCTAAAAAAAACAAACAAAACAGGAAACAATAGTCGACAGAAAACCAATTACAAGTCTTCTTGTCAAACAAGTCAAGTCTATTTGTTAAACATAAAGATTATGGGAATATCTTGAAAGGCTTTCATGTCTATGTTTTTCGTACAGACTGTTCCTTATCCAGGAGACTAGTTTTAGTTGCTTCTCCAAAATTATTAATGTTTTAAATGGATTACGAAATTGAAATAATCAATTGTACCAACCTACATACACAGAACAACATCATTGTGAATACATCCTCAAAGGTTACGTGTCACTATTTACTTAGAATTTGGTCCACGCAATATGCTGCATTCGTATATTTTACATTATAAACAATCACTAAAATAATGCTCATTAATTAATATTTTACATAATATTTTCCTTCCCTTGTAAACATAATAATGTTTATTTTGTTTATTATTGGAATAATATCCGGTAACATTAACTAGGAACTAACCGAAAAGCCCAATAACTTTCTCATCTAGTTGAAAGATATAATATTTGAATAATTAAAACTTTTAGCATAAATTCTCGTTGAAAGACAAAATAACTATAAAAATTGCTTTAATTAATTACTACTTTAAAAATAATAACAATGGTATACTTTACATAACTCAACGCTCGACAGCACTCGAACTATTTCTAGAAACTTCCACATTACTATTTTAATAAACAAACAAGCTAAACCAATAATGATTATCAATAAAAATAAAATAAATTTTTCAATTAAGAAAAACACCATACAATTAGTCACAAAGGGAAATTATTCACTATTGTTTCCACACTTTTTCATTCGCCATGTCTAATTTATAAAGTAACTAACTGCTTCCCAATGGAAAAGCAAACGTAATTGGTTAGTTTTAGGGTGTAATTTCGCATGGTGTGTCAGATCCTTGAGGCTGGTCAATGACCGGAGGTATTGCAATATCTATGCAACTGGGCTCGCGTTGAAAACTATATGTTCATGCATGATGTGAGCTGGTAACTGGCTATTAATGGATTTCAACATATTATATTGTTATACAACTTTTATATCACTGATTCTATTCGGAGATGTGACGTGCGGTAGGTTAGTTTTATCTCGCCATGTCGATGCATTATGGCTTTTGTTGGCCATATTTTATATGTAGATCTTCGCTCTATTTGTATCATATTACCTAGGTAAACCATCGAAGGACAACGTAGGCTCATCATCTGCCATTGTGCAGTTGTAATGGCCTTCTCCAAAATACGGGAAAGATTTTCAATCAGATTATTTGCGGGATTTTTTCAAGGACTTTTTCATTGACTGATCTTCAATCAAACTGACCCTAAAGCAAAACTTGGTCTCTGTTCCCATTTACTCTACTATTTTAAATATTTCCAATTCTGGTTCAGTTTACTTAAATTCGTATTCTAAAAAAAATAGGTAGGTAATGAAGGTAGTCATTCCCTTTTTTCTGACGGACTTCAGCTTAGCCTCTACGCAAACATTTAATTTGAATACTCTTAGTGTAATAGTGCATGTACGAGTATAAAAGCATTTTTAAAACTGTAGGCTACGACGACTACGACAAGATATCATAAGTAAGGTAAATGTCATGTATTAACATCATCAGAGCAACACCGACGTACACTAATGTTTATCAAAACAAATCATTCGTAAGAAGGGTATTTATCTCAGCTTATAAAAACATGATGATACCCACTCGGGGATAGTCACGTAATAGTGACGTCAGAGTTAAACTACTGCTTACCACGTTAAAGATAGGTCAAAATATTCACATTTTTGAAAACAACACATTTCGAAAAGGCTTGTCCGCGAAATTGTTTGTAGGTAAAATACGTGGTATTGCGCCTACTGAGGGCTGATTTTACCAAAGTCAGATATCTTTTAACCGTGGAATAAAATTGACGCCTGACAGTTCTATTACGGAGAAACGGTCAAAAATTATAATTGTATTCTTAGGATAAGACTTTATTCGAGGTATAAGTTTGGTGAAATTCGCCCTAAGCAGCAATAATTATGTATTCTATTGTATAGTCTGGCTGGCAGTAGAATAAACTGTAGGTAAGTAGATCAACTATGTCTCTAAGACTGACAATCAGCAGTAAACCCTTTAGAGTTAAGTCGACAGGTAGCCATTTTCCATTTACCTAGTCTAGTCGGTCGGTACTGGTTTTCATACGAATAATGGACCCATTCTGATTGTCGTTCCTATGGAAATAGAAAGAATAGGGATAGGAATAGGGTATCAGGTAGCTAGGTGTATTGGTACGAATTGCGCGTTAATCAAAAGGTTTTGGAGATCAGAAATTTAAAGGCATTCGCTCCATGTCTGGAAACATGCGGTCACATCAGCTTCGATCTGAAACCGACCAGATTCAAGAACACACAGGAACACAGGGTGACAAGAAGTAGGTACACCAGAGCGGACTGATAAAAGAGATTTAGGTATACAACCTTATAATGTTTGTTTCGTTTCCAACTAGCAAGACTGACATCAGACTTCCTGGGGAGCAACATACAAGGCGCGGTCACAATTGCATATTTTGCTCTGATTATATTCTCCAGTTATGGTTTAATTTATAATATTTCACCACGTAATCGTGTTGACACTGCGAGTTGGCGATTTCAAGCTTTTAGTATCAGGTGTCTTTATGAAGATCGGAGTATATTGGGCTAAAACTAAGCTGTGCATGCCTTTATCCAAAAGTAATGATATGATGATTGTGCTTTTTCTTGATACAAGAGTTTTTCCAACGCATAATGTGACGGCAGATAGGCCATTCTGAATTACGTCTAAAGGTGGCAGCAGTTTTGTTAACCGTAGGCAATCACAATCCCGCTGAACGTCCTTCAGAAGTTTTACAAAAAAAAAAACCGCTCCGGTTTTGTAAAACGGCTATTGGTTATGTAAGACAGCAGATTCGACAATCCATCTGCGACATAGGTACTAGTTGCGCAGTAAACTCTGTTTGCGCGATGCAGGATTTGGCTTGAAGTCAGTGTCAAAGTCAAAGCATTTTTTTCAAATAGGCACATAAAAGGCACTTCTGAACGTCAAAGTCGTCAGTGTGACGCGTACTTCGCACGTGGCAATCTGGATGCAGCTACAATAGTATTCATGGATGTTTTCAGTTCCTGTGACAGTTGTTTCAAAATCAGCTTCCCATCCTTACTCTTTATTCAACATTGTCACTTGAAATTGTTTTATGTTTTTAAAGTTTAAGTTTCACGCCTATCATCGCCTCATCTGCAAATAAACATCCGCTGCAAAAGGATATAACGGCTACAACATAGTGTTTTATATCCTAGCGAATAGTTTCCGCATTGGATGCTGCACAATAGATTATAATGACCGATGTTTTACGAGAAAACACGTACAGAGAGATTGTCGTAGGTCAGCCTTGACTTGTTGCTAAAGGAGTGCGTCTTTTTCTTTGCTTACGGCTTATGCCTGGGGCAGGTGGAGGGGTTTGTCAGACTCTTAATAACTGATACCACATGGTGTTCTTCGACAACCCTTGGCAGGGGCTCTGAAAGTTCTCCATGCTTCTCCAATAGCCAATACCGTCAATAGCGGTGATAATGGGAAATTCCTCATGGACCATATTTAGTAGGACATTTTAAGGGATAATATTATTATGAAGAGAAATGAATGATTTAATGAATTTATTCTGGTGGTTGTAAACCTTTTTTCAGATATCAGGTAACATTCTTCAGTTAGACAAAGTTGAGTTGGATTTTTGTAGAAAGTAATCTCCTTTGTTGAATGGCAGTGATCAGTATCCCTAACGTAAATCTTATATACCTAATCCCTTAGCAACTGCAGCAGTCATATCAGTAAATACTTAGGCACGTACATAAACATTAATAGTTATCGTAACTTGCCTACATTGTAGTTTACGATCATTAGCTCATACCTTCCTCCGTCGCAGTAAAATATTGTTTTCAAACATTTAATGAGCAAACACGCAGAAATAGATTGCGGTAGGTCAGCCTTGGGTACTTCGGCGCAGCCAAACATGGCACCTACCTCACTACTGGAATCAACAACACACTCGCAAGTCAGTCTTCAAGGTATGGAAATATTTATACTAGGAGTGCTTCTGGAGAGGGTTTAAAAGGACTTATATTTGTTTTCACCAGTCGTCATCATCTGCCTAGCATTTTCTAACTATGTTGGGGTCGACTTCTGGTGTAACAGGATGCACCTGCACAATACTATCTGTATTTTACACGAAGCGACTGCTTATCTGACCTCCACTACCTAGTAACTGGGAAAGAAGATAACCCTTGGTAGAGTGGTTGTTACACTTTCGAGCTCCTGATTACCCGTAACGACTGTCAAAGATCTAAGCATGACAGCCGGGACATAGTCCTTTAATAGTAAATTCAGTATTGTTCTTATGCAAAGCAGAGAGAATACTTATACGGAGCTGTAGTTACATAAAGCCGTCTCCTGTGCATTTTCAGGAAATGGAAATTACAAGTTTAAAAATATAGATGAGTAATTTCAGCCCCTGAAGCATCACGTTACCTCTTATTATTTACATAACAATATTTCAACCACATTTCAACGTTATTTATATTAAACTTCCGCCCTCTTAGTTGCACATTATTTCATAGTCTTATGTTTTATGGTGTAGTTATTATGGTAGGTCAGCCTTGGTGTTTACTGCAGTTTGATGTCCGTCACGCCTCCATTTTATGACCTGCATTACCATGTTTCCACATGGTTCTAGAACAAAAATGTAGTGTTTTATTACATTTGAAGAAATTTATTTATGGTTTTATTTATGTGATAAGCTATGGTTTGTCACGAGTTTCCAGTATTGTTGACTTCAAACCAGAAATAGCTATCTATTTGCTTTTGATTTGTTAGACGATTTGCTGCGACAAGATAATGTCTTTAGGTAAAGTAGTATGATTATATCGATTGATTAAACATCGGAATATATAATTATTATTATAAATCTAAAATCATCATCTGCCTAGCCTTTTCCCAACTATGTTGGGATCGGCTTCCACTCTAACCGGATGCAGCCGAATACCAATATTCTTCCAATAGACCTCCACAACCCAGAAATTGTAAATCTAAAATATTATACCTAATTAAACTAGATGCCACTTTTATTAACATTCTTCTTATATTCTGGCATTTCTTCAACAGCTTCAGGATGGAAAACAAGTGTTGACACAAATAAGTTATATGATGACAGTACCTATATTTGAACACGACCAAAAATTTTAAGACATATCGACTACCAACCCAATGTTTTAAATTCAAATTCATTTTGTGAACATAGGGTACATTTATTACATTATACAGATGATATACAAAAAAAAACCGCCAAAAGGCATAAAAATATCTTAAATAATCGAATGTCAATTAACAAAATAAAAATAAAGTCAATAGGTAAGTAGATGACACAACTTCATGCAATAGTTAATAATATGTCAATAAATTAAGACGCCACATAAACAAATAGGTAATAGATAATTAGTCACAATTTCGTATATAATAATAAATGTAATAAAGGAAATAATAATGTAATAATAATTATGTATGTTATGTTATGTTACATTTCGGCTCTAACGACCGACAAATGGCGGGATGTCCATTTAATTACGCGCGGTGGCGGGTAAACCACCAACAAAAGCATTCCCAAGGAAGGTTGGTGTCAGGCTGGCGGCCGACTGTTAAACTTTGCCAAAACCTAAAGCAACATGAATAGGAAAGATATGATGCGCGATAGGGCTAGGGCGTACCCCACAGGCGACGCGCAGGGGCAGCACCCGGCTTCTGTGGGAAATGGACAAGGGTTGTCGCACCAGAACGGGCGGGTGCGACGTACGAGTAAGACGCAAGCTCGGAGTGTGAGTGAAGTAAGATTGAGGTGTGCGAGCTGGAATGTAGGTACGATGACTGGAAGAGGAAGGGAACTAGCTGATGTTTTAAAAAGGCGACGACTGAACATTGCGCGTCTGCAAGAGACGAAGTGGAAGGGTGCGAAGGCTAGAGAGATAGGAGAAGGATATAAGTTTTATTACTGTGGAAGCGATGGTAAACGAAATGGTGTGGGTATAGTTTTGGATAGTCAGTTGAAAGAATGTGTAGTGGATGTTAAAAGAGTGAGTGATAGAGTGATAGCTATTAAAGTGATTGTGGAGAGTTTGGTGGTTAATATAGTTAGTGTGTACGCACCCCAGTCAGGGTGTGAGGATAGTATAAAAGAAAAGTTCTGGAAGGACTTCGATTGTGTGATGATGGATGTGCAAGATAGTGAAGAAGTGTATGGGGGGGGTGATTTTAACGGACATGTGGGAAAACAGAAGGATGGTTATGAAAGAGTGCATGGCGGTTGGGGATACGGAGACCGTAACACTGATGGCGAGGTACTGCTGCAAGCCGCCACGGCCTTCGACCTGGCAATAACAAATACGTGGTTTGAAAAACGAAACGAGCATCTGATAAGCTATAAAAGTGGCCGCCACGCGACACACGACTACTTCCTGGTAAGACGAAACAGCCTTAAAAGTGTGAAAAACTGCAAAGTGCTCCCAGGTGAAGACTTAGTCTCACAACATAGCCTGATAATAATGGAGGTAAAAGTCAGTGTCTCGTCCAGTAAGAACAAGGAACGGCCCCCACCCAAAACCAGATGGCGTATGATAGAAAAAGAGGAATTTGCCAGTATGTTTAAGAGCCAAGTGGTAAATAAGATGATTGAAATGAAGGATATGGAAGGAAAATCTGTGAATGAATGTTGGAAAGAGATGGCGGAGTGTCTAAGGAGCGTAGCAAAATATGTGTTTGGAGAATCGAAAGGGAAAGGTATAATAGACAAGGATGCATGGTGGTGGAATGAAGATGTGCAAAAGTTGCTTAAATAAAAGAAAATTCGTTTAAAGAATGGCAGGGTGTAGAAAACGGGAATGATAGTTTGAAAGAAGATAAGAAGAAGATGTATAAAGAATGGAAGAGAAAGGCAACAAAGGCGGTAGCAGTTTCGAGGGCTAAGGCGCAGGAGAAGTTGTATGAGTCACTGGACAGCCCTAGAGGCCAGAAGGAGCTCTACCGGATTACAAAAGCAAGAGAAAGGAGAACGAGCGATATAATTAACATTAAATGTATGAAAGACGACGCCGGTAAGGTTCTGTACAAAGAAGAAGATGAAGAAGAGAGAGACGATGGAAGGTTTATTTTGAAAAACTAATGAACGAAGAGAATAAGTGGAATGGTGTGCTCAAAGAGGTACAAGTAAATATGGGTTTGGTGAGGGAAATTAGCATGGATGAAGTAAGAAAGGCAGTTCAAGGTATGAAAAATGGGAAGGCTAGGCCCTGATGATATACCAGTAGAAGTATGGAAGTGTTTAAAAGAAGATGGATGTATGTGGCTGACTTTATTCTTCAATAAGTTGTTGCACGAAGGAGGGATCCCAAAAGAATGGTGCAATAGTTCCCTAGTGCCCATCTTCAAGAATAAAGGTGATGTACAGGACTGCATCAATATCGAGGGATAAAGCTTATGTCACATAGTATGAAGGTATGGGAGAAAGTAATAGAGAAAGGAATGCGAGAGGAGAGTGAGATTACCCCAAACCAGTTTGGGTTTATGCCAGGTCGAGGAACAATGGACGCCACTTTTGCACTCCGCCAATTGTGCGAGAAGTACAGACGTGCACATAAGAACTTGCACATGGTGTTCATTGATCTGGAGAAAGCGTATGATAGGGTACCTCGTGATGTGCTGTGGTGGGCCTTGAAAGAGAAAGGTTTGCCCGGGAAGTATGTAGAGTTAATTCGTGCTATGTACAGTCAATCTCGTACCTACGTCCGGTCGGCTGCTGGCTATACCGACGAGTTCAGTGTGGCTGTAGGCTTGCACCAGGGATCGACTTTAAGTCCTTACCTCATCCTGTTGATTATGGACGCTCTTACGTCAGACATCCAGGAGGAGGCACCCTGGTGCATGTTGTTTGCCGATGACATTGTTCTCGTCGGTGAAGATGTACCTGAGATCCAGAAAATGGCAACAGAAGCTGGAGAATGTTGGCTTGAAAATCAGCAGAACCAAAACGGAATATATGTTCTGCGATTTCGGCGGTCTCTCCAGTTCTGGAGCCATAGCGCTTGATGGCGCACGTCTCCCAGTCTGCTCCGACTTTCGGTATCTCGGTTCACTCGTGCAAAGCGATGCCGAAGTAGATCGGACGGTTAAGCACAGAATTAACATTGGATGGATGAAATGGCGGCAGGTCACGGGAACAATCTGTGACTCCCGCATTCCCCTTAAACTTAAGGGGAAGATATATAAAACCATGATTAGACCTGCTGTCTTGGATGGATCAGAATGTTGGGCCACAAAAGGGATGAATGAAAGGCAATTGCATGCAGCTGAGATGAGAATGCTAAGAGGGATGTGTGGTGTTACACGAATGGATAGAATAAGAAATGAGTCATAAGAGGAAGTCTGAAAGTGGCACCGATAACTGAAAAGTTGTGTGGAAATCGGTTGTCATGGTATGGGCATGTGTTACGGAGAAATGAGGAAAATGTCGTGAGAGTTTTGAGTATGAATGTCGATGGGTATAAGAGTAGGGGAAGACCAAAGAAACGATGGATGGAATGTGTGAATGATGATATGGTTAGAAAGGGGATGACTACCGAGATGACGACTAATAGAGAACTATGGAAGAAAAAGACATGTTGCGCCGACCCCAAATAAATTAGGATAAGGGCAGGAGAATGATGATGTTATGTTACATTTAAATAAAGGAAATAATAATGTCATAATAATATTATGTATGATCCTGTCTCTGGAGCCCTAACCACCGGTAGCTTGGACTCTGCTCCCGACATCGGTGGATCACTATTTTTTTTATATTTTTAAATGTTTTTTTTTTTATACTAATATTTAAAAATGTATTAAAATAAGACAACTAAATAAATAAACGACATAATAATGTAATAAAAATGTCAATAAAGAATATAATTAGGTATCTTATGAAAGCAACATTTTAATTATAGACAGATATTAAATTTTACAAATATTATTTTAATTGGTCATTAACATATTCATTAACAGAATAATACGCCTTGTCATTCAATTATTTAAAAAGCTTACGCTTACTTATGGCTTGGCACGCGACGATTGGAAGAGACCAGACGGAATGACCATAATGCATTGGAAGGTAGGTAGGCCTTTGGTGTGGGATGCAACGTGTGTGGACACCCTCGCGCCATCCCATCTTCCAAGCACGGTGGGCTGTGCTGGGGCGGCTGCTGCAGGTGCGGCTGCTGCAGGTGCGGCTGCTGCAGGTGCGGAAAACCTCAAACGGCGCAAATACTCCAATCTCTTTGGAACTTATATGTTCGAGCCGTTTGGGGTTGAAACACTAGGGCCATGGGGTTTGAGTGCCAGAGGGCTGGCCTGTTTCTTGGCCAAAGAATCAGCATTGCCATACGTTTCCTATTGACAGCGATGCGGACGAATTTTTTGATGCCCTTTGATTATTTCCCCTCCTTTTTATATACTTGTACTTATTATTATTATTTTAAGACTGTTCGATTTTTAAATTATGTAAATATACATACATATTATGTAAATAAATAAAATCTTTATTTATGTATTAAAAACATTTTTTTTTTTTTGATCGGGTAATTTGTTATAAAGTTTTGGAGCCATTGCATATATACCTACTATTGGAGAGAAACTTGGTTTTAGTGCATAACGGGTGCAACTTTTTTGAGCGCCGTTGACTGTTGAGAAATTCATATAAAACATGATGTTTTTTACAAAGATACAGGCTTCATAACCTCCACTGGGCTCGCGTGGAGATTATAGCCCATTCCCTTTAGAAAAGAGGAGGCCTGTGTCCCAGCAGTGGGAACATTATAGGCTGATTATGCTATATTTGAGCAGGCATAGAATGGTCATTTATTATAGGTAACAAAATATTTTTTGGGCTAACCTTCAATAGATACTCAAACACTACAATAACATTAATTGCACCCCATCAACCAAGAGATTTCCACGATAACACGTTACATTGAGCCCAAACAGCCACCAAAACCCTTAATTTATTTACCGATAAACAAAGCGGATTGGTTAAATCTGCACAATTTATGAACAATACTGTGATCCGTCAGATAATAATGTATGATCAATATGATCATAATTCACGGGATAGATTATGAAATATGATATACGATGCATTGATCCTCCCACACGAGCACTTGTGTAAAGTGATGTTGGATTTAACCTGAATAACTTGCGTTATTGTTGTAGTGCTAGAGGAACCGATTGTTATTGAGGTAGGACAGTCTCGTGTGCCAAGTATTTCTGTTTACAGTATACTAACGTTGGTAGTTAGGTAATTAAGATGCTATTTATTATTATTGTGTGTCTCTATGATTATTATTGTCCTTCTGAATATTTTCTTGTTTGGAAAACACTTGTCCAATGGTGATGTGGTGACTATTGGACAAGTGTTCACGAGTGTTTTCCTAAAGGGATTTTGAAAGCTGTATGTTCATAATTATGTTGTATACGCTTACGATATCACTAGCTGCATTCTCATAATATATTATCTGGTTAAAGATAATTTATTTTTCATAAAGAAAATATTACAAATAGACTTGTAAATTCCAATTTGCGACATTACGTTAAACTATCCCGCTTCTTCTTAGCATATCGATGGCAAAAAGTTTAAATATTTTTGGTCCAAAATTCAGCTGCGCGAACTCCGCTCACTGACGCAGTCATAAGATCATCAAGCGCACAGGTAACATGGCATATGGCGGATGGAAAGTGGGCCATTGAGATCCACTATCCCGCTTTAAGAGGAAGAGTGCGGGCCCGTTGTGACAGTACAAATAAACCATACGTATTTTTGTAACAGATGATCACAAATCCATCTGATTCCGTTGGCAGTTGCCAAGAGACATTATGAAAATTATTAGAAAGTTTAAACACGGGAAGCTAACAAATATTCAACAGATGAGAAATATTAAATTTCCAAGAAATGCACTCTAAGCGCTGCAGTCCTCCCAGTCCTCCCACACAAGTTGTAAAACAATATTAGACATGACATTTTACGTAAATAATTCTCTTTCGCATCCAAATCGTTTAATAACAACGGTTGCGTCATTTGTTTATTTTTGTTTTTGTTTAGGAATTATAAAACAAGACTTAGGACGTAAATATTGCCTAGGATGCACTGTTGTACTTTATAGTACACTAGCTTTTGCCCGCGGCTTCACTCGCGTGGATATCAGAAAATATCCCACGGGAACGTGCTACCGGGTTAATTTAAATCAGATCACAAACTATCTGTGTGTCAAAGGACAATGAGTAATGGTAGGCCCACCTGTCAATAAAAATAACATACTCATGAATGAATAGGTATTTTTATGCAGAATAAAACTTAGTATGTATTACGACTAAGGTGAAAAGTCAGTACTTTCTGAGTTACACCACCTATTATATACTGCCATAAAAATGATTCCAATCTAAGCAATTAATGATCGTAGTTTAATTATAAGATAAACATTTAAACATTACCCAAACTCAAACCGGCTGGCACGGGTTGGCGCAGTGATTAGCGATTGACTGCTGCGCTGCGTGTCACGGGTTCGATTCCCGCACGGAACAAATATTTGTATGACCTACAAGTAATCGTTTCGGGTCTGCTGTTTGTGTATGTGAGTTTAAATATTTTTAAACGCACCCACAACACAGGAGAAATTCCAAGTGTGGGGCAGTCTTAAAAAAAACCGTATCGTGTATAGTAATTGCATAACTCCCTACCTGCTCTCCTCTCTGCCCAAATTCAATTAATTGTTTTAAAGTGAAATACATGTTTTTTTTTTATTTTTTTATTACTGGTCTACCTTATATAGGTACATATCCATAAAGGACATGTAAGACTGAGACAACTTTAAGACGTCGTATCTTCGAAAGTACTAACATTTGACAATAGTTTTATTAGTAACTAATGTTCCGCTAAAAAAGCCCTATGCAACGGTATATCAAATGTTACTATTGAAGGGTGGGCCCAGACCCCATACATTTGTTTCCCACTGTCCAGATCACATCCAAATCCGTTCAGCCGTTTTTGCGCCGATCCGAAACGTATACATTTACAGACAAATAGACAAACGGAACAAAAATTCTAAAAACTAATATTTTCGGCATCAGACTCGTCTAACACCTCGTAGCAATTACTTCTTTTCAAAAATATTCAATGTTCAGTTTTGACTTTGTTACTATTTTATTATTTACTAGCTTCTGCCCGCGACTTTTTCCGCGTGAAATTTCAGCCCCCGACCCACCGCGTCGCATCCCATCCCAGCCCCTCCGCGCTACAACTGTTTTCGCTTAGAGTTTTTGCTGACTAACATTTTGCTCGTAAGAGACGCAGCGTGATGTTGGGCTATCATAGACAAACCGTTTTCTTCAATCCGACTGGTTGTTCCAGATATTTGCGCGTTCAAACATACAAAAATAGATACCTATAGATACTGATTACATGGATGCACTAAAGTACTTAGGTGCGCTAAAACTGTCAGTTACAACCCAGCCTAGTCAGCTAGTTCGTGTTCCTCGTACAATTTAATTTAGTTCATCATCTGCCTAGCCTTTTCCCAACTATGTTGGGGTCGGCTTCCAGTCTAACCGGATGCAGCTGAATACAGCTGAATACCAGTATTTTACATGGAGCGACTGCCTATCTGACCTCCATAACCCAGTTACTGGATAATACGATACCCCTTGGTAAGACTGGTTGTCAGACTTTCGGGCTACTGACTACCCGTAACGACTGTCAAAGATTTACGAATGACAGCTGGGACCAACGGCTTAACGTGCTTTCCGAGGCACGGAGGGGTCTTGGTATGTGAAGATGGACCCATGCACGGACCAACCGCGGCAAGCGTAGCTTAACCTGATCGATCGACTCGTGCGGCTGTTATTATTTAGCCACAAGCCCCTCATACAATTTAATTTAGTTATTTTAGTGAAATAGGAGGTCGGCAGTGTGTGTGCATGAGACACGTGTCTAAATATGCACGCACGATGTAAGTATGTGAGATTTGTTTGGGAAAACGTGCATAATATAAGTTAAATATGAAAAGAAATGACTGATGGAAAGGTAACAGAATGCACCCGGATAGAAAAGTAGTCGGAAAATTCTGGTTTTTCTAAGTTTTTCGCTTTTTAAAAGTATAAGCTATACGAGTACCAGTCGATGTTTCTGCAAGAACCTCACCGTGAACACTTAGCTGAAGTGAGCTGTCACTCCACCTGATGCTAGGGATTGACACTATTGACGCTCACTTTAAGCTCACTTCATCGAAATTTTCACGCTCAGATTTTTACAGAACATTATCGGCACTCGGCAGTACTTTTTATAGATTGTTGACTTCCAAACATTTTAATCATATTACTGCACCACATAAGATCGGTTATAAAACTCACAAAAACAGATAAAAAGTAAAAATATCCGTATCCTCTTACCACTTAAACCACGTAATAATTAGCCTGAACCAACACACTATCGGTTTACGACAATTCCTCGAACAATAAAACGTAAGCCATCCAAAAATACTCCCTTAAAAACTGTTCTACGGCTTCACTGAAAAAAGAAACAACAAAATTATTTTATTTTCCTTCTGAAAAGTTCGCCTTAGGTGACGATTAGGTAATTATAGTTCAATGACACTTTAAAAATGCATGAGGCCGAGGACGAATGCATTTGGCCGAAAGCCAAATTGTGTTACATCTCGTGTTATAGGCACTTCCCAATTGTAATGTGTGGTGTGTAATACTGGCATGTTTTATAGGTTTTACGTGTTTTACAATTTGTTAGTTACGTGTGGTGAGTAGCGCCTGCGACGAGTGCGTTGCATAGTGATCAGAAGCACTGGTTTAACTGCTTTCCTATTTATGGTTATCATTAGAAAACACAACTGTTACGATAACCACGGGTTATCACGAAGATGGAGCGGCATATTAATCTCATATTTCTTTTTTTTCTTGTGCATTAGCATAGGATCCTCTGGATGCGAGCAACGCAGGAGCAATCGTCGTGGCAAGTATTGGAAAAGGCCTATGTCCAGCCGTTGTCTGAAAGCATGATGATGATGACTCCTGTAGTAAATAACAAGACACTGGGACCGCGTGTGTAACACTGTGACCGCGTGTGTAACACTGTGACCGCGTGTGTAACACTGTGACCGCGTGTGTAACACTGTGACCGCGTGTGTAACACTGTGATCGCGTGTGGAACACTATGACCGCGTGTGTAACACTGTGACCGCGTGTGTAACACCATGACCGCGTGTGTAACACTGTGACCGCGTGTGTAACACTGTGACCGCGGGGGTAACACTGTGACCGCGTGTGTAACACTGTGACCGCGTGTGTAACACTGTGACCGCGTGTGTAACACTGTGACCGCGTGTGTAACACTATGACCGCGTGTGTAACACTGTGACCGCGTGTGTAACACTATGACCGCGTGTGTAACACTGTGACCGTGTGTGTAACACTGTGACCGCGTGTGTAACACTGTGACCGCGTGTGTAACACTGTGACCACGTGTGTAACACTGTGACCGCGTGTGTAACACTGTGACCGCGTGTGGAACACTGTGACCGCGTGTGGAACACTGCGTTAAAATAAAGAAACAAAGTCGACATAACACGCATCGACGTAGTGGGCATGATTAAATCTGAATAGTATATAATCTGAGCAGGCATTTCTTTTACGATTATTACTCCTGAACTGAACACGGAAATGCGCATTCCAACCTTGAAAACTTAGGTAATGCTGAAATCGTTTGGCAACTCTTTCAGTTCATTCGTTTCGTTATGATAACATTATAACTATCTGTCCCACCTTTTTAAAAAACCTATATACCTGCTTTTAACAGTCTTTCTAAATGACTCCTCTCAGCATCCAGGAATCGAACCCGGACCGTGTGTCGCTCAGCAAGTGGGCGGGACTTTAAGGTAATTATCGCGACCATGCGCGTGCGCACTCCTGTTGCGGCAGGTCAATAACTTGCCGTCGGCGTTTTAACACTAGCGTCGCCACTCGGCGCTACACGGAATATTTTTATACTTGGAGAAAGGTTTTAGTTATTTCGTATGAATGCGATGATTTGTCAAGATGAAGTGGAAAACCCGTATTACGTCAATAAATGGAAAACTTTCAGGTTAGATTAGGTATTATATTCAATATATGTCAATGGCGTAACAATCAAGAATTTTCATCTTATCGTACGATCATTTCTTGAAGTAGAACACAATCATTGTACTAAATCCTTATGTCATTTAGGGAATTCTTACCTATCGATTATAATCATGTACCTGTAAGTGATAATCTCATTGATTTAGGTTTCCTTTTATCGTCTGTTTACATCACAATGCAATTTTGCAGTAAGTATGAGTATTTGCAGTAAGTAGGAGTATTTGCCAAACAAGGACTCAATATTTCATCATTTCTACAAATAATAATCAACATCTTTATCGGACTAACCTTACTTTGTCTTTGTTAATCACACGGAACTGCAACTTATGGAATATTATTATCTACTTTCTCTCTCTAATCATATTTTAACTATAAAATTATCCTAAAAACATTCAGGCTTCGTTTAACCACAAGCATTGTCTCGGCTGACATCATTATCTTCAATCACCTGGAAAGATGAACAACTTGAATCAGAAAAATAGAAATCATAAGATCCTTCTATAATATCCTAAGACCTAAACTGCATCTACAGTTTCATGGAAAAGTGGTGGCCGTCATAATATAACGGCCGTCATGAAAATCTGTCAATTTCACCAGTATTTGACATTAAGGTGTCAAAAACGCTCTGCATTTGGGCAGCCCTCATTATGTGACCGTTCACCGCTTTCTTACAAACTCTTTTACATGTCAATCATATTTTATAAAAACTATATAAGGTCGGCGTTTCCTATCTGACTACTCTGAGAAGAAAAGCCGAAACAAACTTAGAGGTCACAGTCTCTTTTAAAGTCCACACATAATCTTAGTCAGATCATGAGAAGACCATGTCTGACATGGTCTTTTGAGGAAAGAACCACACAGATTGAGTGGACCTGTCCAGTCAGTACTCAAACAATTTATGATGTACGAACGTAAAATAATTTAATAAAAAACTGAGCCTTTGCCAAACTGTATACAGGCTGTAACAAAAACCCTGTCCGATCCAATAAAGGCGTATTCCTGGGTCAACATACGTACTAGAAAAAATCGTTATAAAAATGTAACTCATAAAAACCAAAAGTTATTGATTTTTAATTTTTATAATCCATGCGAAATTTAACACTGAATATGGCAAATTTTCATAAGTTGACAACACTCCACCCGCCGGCAAAATCTTTTTATTTTTACCTATTTTTATTTCAAAGAACACCGCCCTACACTACCGCGTCGTAGACACTCTTTCAACTAGTCGCCGACTCTTTTGATATCGCCGCCTAGTTACCTACCGACGCGATACTTGTTGCTAGTCTTTCGTGGAGATAGCTTTCGATCTGACGTCCGTACGTATCAAGCGCTGTCGTTTCGCGAACAATGTCGTATTCTAATCAGGAATATTTTAATATGTTGATGTGCTTAGGCAAGACCGACTGCAATTATGCAGCTGCGCGTAATACGTAGGTACGAGGTGCGTTTCGCTAATAGACCAGGTGTGACAGTACCGTCGGAGCGTGCGTTCCAACGCCTGCATAACGGTGTATACACCACAGGCAGTGTTCATGGGCACGAGTCGCAAGCCACTGATGCTGGAAGACCACGAGAGCGCAACGAGGAAATTGAGGAACAAGTGCTGGATATGTTTGCCGCGGACCCCACGCAAAGCACACGCTCTGTTGCGCGACGATTAGACACAAACCACAGTGCGGTTTGGAGTGTGCTGAAGGGAGATGGTCAGCACCCTTATCACTACCGGCGGGTTCAATCCCTTCTGCCCACTGATTACGAACCAAGAATGGAATTTTGTAAATGTGTTTGTGTGTTTTTTTTGTAAATTTAGCAAAAAGGTGTCGAATGTGTATTAGTGTTGGAGGTGGACATGTGGAGCATGATCGCCGAAGTATGCAACAACAACAAGTGAACGTTTTAATAAACTAACACCTGGAGTCGGTAAGTACATTGCCAGAAGCACATCACATTTAAAAAAAAGCCCTTATCAGGGCTACATTTAATTCAATTAATTGTTTCTTGATAAACAGAATTAAGTCAAAAACACAAAATACAGAGAGTATCTGAAATCCGGATTACTATGCCTACAAAACAATATCAGCTGATACCTACGCGCATCGCGCGTAATGTAGGTATGTTTGGCGGCACGCGACAAAGCGCGGTTAATGACACGGGCGGCTTCTTTGACACAAAACTGTAGGTAGTAAGACGTGAACTTTGTCGAGCGATCAGTGTTGCCTTTGGTCAGTTTTTATTTTTTATTTTAATTTAATGATATTCACTGGGGAAAAATAATAATCTCAAATCCATTAAATGATTACGCATATGTGTACGCAGTACGATGCCGAATAATACTCTTAAGGATCGGACAGGGTTTTTGTTACATATTGTATAAACTAATGGTGTGTAAGTGACAAGTGAATGTCAGTCGTCAGTCACGGCGGCTCGCGGCGTCATTTGCCAACATAATCCCATGCTGTGAGTTATTCGGTGATAAGCATTCATAGCTCTAGAGTGTCGGAGAGGTAAATTAATAAGAACCTACCTTGGAAGACTAGATGGATTGTGTGAAGAATAACATGAAAGAGAAGAAGGTGAATGATAGCGTGACGGTTGACAGGGGAGAATGGAGGATGAAAACGTGTTGCGTCGACCACAAGTAATACGGGACCAGGGCAGGAAGATGAGACCTTGAAAGATTAGAAATGCTGAAAATTGGATTGGAATAGCCGTGTATCACCATAAATTTGTGTCCGTGTGTGAAAGTAATGGATGGTTAACTTTCAGGTAAGGTATACATGAGTTTTCCAACTTTTTCTCTGAGTACGGATAAGCGTCTGCAACCATCTTCGTTCTTTGCCCAAAAAACTTTTGTTTCAGGGGGCCTATGTCCAGCAGACGTTTCCAAAATGCGATAAGATTACCTAGGTACACTAACGCCGCCAGGAAGTGATAAAGTGACCTAATTCCAAAAACCGGACAGCACAAACACTGCAACGATATTTTACATAGTTATTACATTATCTGTAGCACTGTATTATTCTTCATTATTTTATATTGTAATGACCGCGATACCGCCACCTATATTGATTAATGCAATTAATAATATCGTATTGCAAAAACAACAATGTTTTATTATATTACTATTATTATTCTAAAGCGTGTGCTGAAGTGTATTGAGTTCACTGAAAGGATAATTTAAGTGAATAAATAAATGATTTGATAAGTTTTGTCGTTTGCGGTAATAGTTTAATAACCTCACGGGATGCATGGCAGACACTTTTGTGATAGCTTGGTGAACAGGCTTAGGTATCTGATGACAAATAGGTCGTCCTAATGACAACAGCAACACTAACAACATGCTATAGTATAAATTCTTAGGAGGCTCTACTCTTAGAGCCTCTTCAGAATTTGCTCTTGAGGATTCTTTGTATTGTTGTTTCATCATCATCATTTCAGCCGCAAGACTTCCAATGGTGGACATGGGTAGGCCTTTGCCAAGAATCGCTGCAACAACCAGTCCTGCGCATTTTTACAGGATGGTAATCTCGTGATGAAGGGCTCTTCAGATAGAATGAACAAAACAAAACAACACACCATCGCATTATCTCCTTTAATTATACAATTAAGCACAAACAAGGCGACACAAATAGGAATATAAACATTTTACTATCGGTACTACTTACTACTGAGAGGAAACACACACGGACACACCCTCACACACACACGCACCCTCATACGAGCTGAACACAATAATTTAATTAACTGTACACTATCATAACAATACAATTCCCGAGGCTTTATCACGGTGCTAATAATAATTATTATTGTTTATAATTTAGTTCAACCTATTAGGTGGGCCGCACACGACACGATTTTTTTGTACAGTAACCTCCGATCTATTCTGTAAAAATCTTACCGTGAAAGCTCTTAGGTGAAGGGAGCTGTCATTCCACCTGATGCCAAGGATTGACACTATTGCCAGCTCACTTCACCTAAGTATTCAAGGTGAGATTTTAACAGATTATATTGGCAGTTATACCTGCCGTCATGATCCTATAAAGAAAAATGTCATTGAGATTCAAGCAATCGGCTGGATGGGTGGGTAGCTAGCGAATAAACTCGATTACCCTAACATTTTTTTTTCATTGTTTCTTTTAATTTTCAAGTATCAGCACTTTTAGGACGTCGGTGGAGACGTGACAAACAAAATTGGCAACGGAAGTAATGGGCAACAAAAAGCCACTTTGTCGGCCGTCTGCATCGAACCTTATTCAGTTGGTTTTTCAATTGATGTTTTTGTCCGCTAACCGTGTACCGGAAGTCATGATTTAATCAGTTTAGTTAATTATACAGTTTTTATCTGTTTTTAACGCTTATCTTGTTGACTTCATTTACGAAAACAATATGAGGTAAATTCATAGTAACCTACTTTTTTTAGTTAAATTAAATATAGTTGTTACGCCTGGTATACTTACATTGTCTAGTTTATTTAAATGTTTTATTATTTATTTATTTAAATTGTTCGCACAAAAAGGTACAAAGGCGGACTAATGCCTGAGGCATTCTCTACCAGTCAACCAAGGGTGGTGAAGAGATTAGATGGCAGGTGCTTTGGTTGAGAGGAACAATGATAAAAAAATGAAAAATAAAACTATTAATACTAGGTACATAAATACATAAATAGGCTTAGACCTAAAATACACATGCATACTATTTACATAGTAATAATTAATTAATTAAGTCTTTCTTACGTGTTTATTTTTTTCAATTTCTGTTTTTTTTTTTAGATTGTAAAAACTGTACTTTGTCAAAACGTCACTTCCTTTGCAAGAAATTCCATTAAACAAAGTCCAGCTTTTTTTGTTTCAGAGGTTTCTCCAGAAATACAACCAGAAAAGCAAACTTACATAACAATCTCTTCATACAAGATAAAATAATATTCGAAATTGCTCAGTTCAGTTCTATTTATATAAAACTAGTTTATGTATGGCAGGAAGTATTTCAGGAAGTAGATAGTCTATCATATGCTACCTCAAACTATATGTTTGTTGCTAAGCCGTCTCTTCCGCGACTGTGAACCACACGAACAATCACGAAAACCGACCTTCCTACTGCGACATAAAGGAGCTGTTGATGTCAAATTGTTACCAAACCCATGCGGTCGGCTGCATCTACTGCAGCCTGTTTTGATTTCCTCGTGCGAGACTATATCGGGGCAAAACTCATGCGGATAATCGGCTTATTGTGGGCATCCTGTAGAAATAATATGGTCATGTTTGTTTCAACACTCATTTAAAAGATTATTAAAGTAATGAGGTTTGTAAAGCACAGAAAATATTTACCATAATCAGCCTATAATGTTCCCACTGCTGGGACACAGGCCTCCTCTGTTCTAGAGGGATTGGGCTATAATGTACAACGCGAGCCCAGCGCGGGTTGGTAGAAAATATTTGCTAGTTGTTTAATAATATAATAGGGTTGTGGAGGTCAGATAGGCAGTCGATTACTGGTATTCAGTTGCATCCGGTTAGACTAGAAGCCGACCCAACGGCACTCGTTGATCAGAAGAGACACCCCCCAAAACGCTTTGCCACTTCTTTGATCCTACAATCGAACTCCGCCAAACATCCAAACTCACTTATATCTTCAACAAACATCCCGAAACTGCGCATAACCGTCCGTAACGAGAACTACCCGTCATTCGTAAATGGAAACCATTCGTGCTCCAACAGGGGGCACTTAGCAAGATTGTCTCAGCGGACGACCCCCCGCGACCCCCGCGGCCCCGCGACCCCGACCAATACTTATAAAATATCACAAAGTTGTTGCGTTTTTGAAGAAACCGGGGAGAAAGGGGACAAGCGGAACGTTGTTTGTACACCGCTTGGGGGATTACTTAATAATTAATTGGAAACGTAAGTGGAGGAGATTGGGGAAATTGAATCTATTTGCTTGTTCCGGTTAACATAATTATGGTGGAGTTCCGGAGTTCCGAATTGAATTTTGGTTTACTGAAAGATTGGTTCATTAAAGTACTTATGTTAATAGACGTTGATTTGTGCTTACCTAAATGTTACAGAAAATTAGATTTCTTGGTACACCATTAAGGTACATAACCTAAATCTGTAAGTCGTCTACCTTTTATTAATTATAGTATAGGTTTATTTCAGAAACTTGTACAACTTTTACAGTAAATCTTACATAGGAACCTCCTTTTAAGTAAAATACACATATATACCTGTGCTAGAAGGCCCCGCTCTTCAATGACAAATTTTAAAAAGGTAAAAGTGGTGTACCAAAATAAAATTGAATTTAAACAATAAAAAACAGGTAAAATCTAAAAGTAAACAAAGAAAAAAAGGAAAAACATAATAATAATAACTTACTAAGAGATCTAGTAAGGCCCCTCCGTGCCTCGGAAAGCACGTTAAGCCGTTGGTCCTGGCTGTCATTCGTGAATCTTTGACAGTCGTTACGGGTCGTCAGAAGCCCGAAACTCTGACAACCTGTCTTACCAAGAGGTATCGAATTACCCAGTAACTGGGTTGTGGAGGTCAGATAGGCAGTCGCTCCATGTAAAATACTGGTATTCAGCTGCATCCGGTTAGACTGGAAGCCGACCCCAACATAGTTGGGAAAAGGCTAGGCAGATGATGAGATCTATCCGAAAATAGTGTGTGTGTGTGTGTGAGGGTGTGTATTTTTTTCAACTCATATTGACGATGCTTACAGCAGTAATTCAATGTCATCATAAGTCTTCAGTTTTAGCCATTGAACTATTGCCTTTTTGCAGTCTTTAGTAGTCATGGGATATATGTTAATTATTTTATTTGTTTTATTGTATAGGGCAGCGGAATTTGTATTGAATTGTCTTTTAGCATATGTAGTTTTAACGAACTCTACTGATGCAGCACGGTATTTTCGTCTTCTTACCTGAGGGTGAGGGTTATAGGGCAGGACTTTTTGTAATTTTAGGACAGAATACCGCTAAGGGAGTATAGCTCATTGGTTGGGAATCTGTACGGTTTGACCTTGATAAGAGATCTCTGTGCTCCCTCTAGCTCTAGAAACTTCGTTTTTGTCACACCGCCCCACACGGGTATGCAGTAGATAAGAATTGACTGAGCCAGAGAGACGTAGATTTCATTTAACATTTTTTTAGTTGTCACATGCGCTGATCAATGATTATGTATGTTATATGAGTGACTTTTTCAATATTGTTACAAGAACAATTTGTGCTAGATTTATAATGACAAGTGTGGATTTTGAGATTTACGTTAGGTCCGGGTTGAGTGTTGTTGTAGTTTATAAATGTAATATATTTTTTTTTAGAAAAATTTAGTGTTAGAAGATGTAAGTTCAACCAGTCAGCAATTTCGAAAAGACCCTTTTCAGCAGATTGATATACGGATTCCCATGTATCGCCAGAGAAAGCAATAGCTGTGTCATCTGCATAAGAGAAAACGTGGCCATTATCTGGCATCATATTGCAGAAATGGTTAATATAAATTAAAAATAGAGTCGGGCCCAGTATGCTTCCCTGCGGAACGCCGTAGGTCACGTAAGACTCTATGCTAATATACTCTTCTACCTTAACCTTTTGCCAATGATGCCGTAGATAATCAGTTAGTAATGCTAACGGGCGTCCTCTTACACCTATACCTTCTAGACTACGCACAAGAATGGGAAAAGAAACGGTATCGAAAGCTTTTTTCAAATCAAGAAATACAGTTAGACATTTTTTTCTAGAATCTACTAGTTTAACAATATGAGTGGTTAAGTCTGTCACTGCATCTTCCGTAGATATTTTTTGCCTAAAATCATTATTGAGCTTGTGAAATAATATTATATTTATTAGTGTAGCTGGTTAGTCTTATGTTAATTAGCTTTTCAATTATTTTAGATATTGCAGGCAAGACAGAGATAGGTTTGTAGTTGCTAACGTCATCCCTGTCTCCACCCTTGTGCACAGGAGTAAATAAGGCTTGCTTCAGCGCTGGTGGAAATTTCCCTTAGCTAAAGCACAAGTTAGCAAGCCTGGAGCGCTTTCAGATTTAAGACCCATTAGCACGTTATAGACTTCTCTAGGATTCGTTTCGAGAAGCACGAAATAGGAAGCCTGTGAATTTATTATATGATCAGATTCGTGTTGAACTTGTGATCGGTGCCAGGGTTTTCCCAATGTTAGAAAAATAATTATTCATGTAGTCTACTGAAGCATTAGAGGTGGTATTTATCTCTAATAGTTCTGAGTTAAGATTTTTCTTTGGTTTGCGATGAGTTATATTGTTAATTGTGTTCCATATCTGTTTCATATTCTTATTCGCCGTTAGTAGTTGTTCCTTATCATATTTTCTTCTAAGCTTTTTAACTAAACTATTGCTAGTTGCGATATCTTCTGTAGGTAATTTGCAATATATTGTTTTGTGGATCAGATCGTAGCTTTCTTCGCATATTATTTCTGTTTTGAATACAGCGTAAAATTCCTATTGCTACAGCGTTTAATAATGCCAGTATTTCTAGGCACTAAAGTAGTAATAGTGTTTTGCTGAAGGCAATTTTGGTGTTTGTCTATGAATTGTACAGATAACTTGACTGGATCATTGATTAAATTAAGTTCAGAAATATTACTTAGTTTTAAGGCTGTTATTGTTTTATCAAAGTTCACATTTTTTTAGTTTTCAAGCCTTTATAAGAATTTTAGTAAATTCTTTAACTAAATTTGATAATTTAAGTAGAATCATGTCGTGATACGTAATTATACTTAGGTAATCTTGAAGAGGCTCATCTAAGCTAGTTAACGGTTAGTACCTATATTTAGCTATATACGATTTTACACTTAAATATAAATCGATGTAGTGATAACTCATCTAATCACAAACTCGAAGCTAATCAAATCAATACTGTTAGCTACTAGGTCAAATCTATTTACTCCATTGGCGGTATAACTGTTACCAAGGAAAACGGGCGTTTTCGTAATTACAAACAAGTCTAAATATACCACAGAGAGACTCGATTACCACCATAAGAGAGAAAGAGATAACACTAGTGTAGAATTACTATTGTATAACAATAAACAAAACAATTTGGTTGCTTAAATGCTTAGTGCTTACCCAATCGACGACTTATTTGTTGGCTCCTATTTCACGAAATATGAACAAAATGGTGGCAATCTTTGTCCTTTAAATTAGCTTATGTAGTCCAGTTTGGTAAGAAAAGTAAGCGGATTATATTGTAGCTTGGCGAGCGAAAGTTGAGCGGTGTCAGCGATGTCTGTTTCCTAATGGAACCTTAAAAACAATGTCGTATTTTTGTTGACTCATCGTCTATAATAATGCTGTGAAGTACCGGTACATGCCCGCCGTTGAAGAAAACAATTAGCTCATTTTCACTTTGCTTTATATGAGGTTCAAATGCATTAACTGTGTGTGTAAAGGTCTGAAGATACCTATTATGTTAAATATAAATGAGTGTTCCAAATTATATTCATACAAATTATCAGCTAGGTACATATTATAGCAGTGGGAGAGCTAACAAACTTATTTACTTAATGGAATTGAACCTCCATTAAGGCTCCCACAGACAGGCGCGACCCGACATTGCGACGCGACTCTATTAGAATAATTTCTATGAAAACCACCGACGGGCCGTGCTTGTCTGTTCGAGCCTTTACCTCTGACAAAAACCGATTTAGGACCATGAGTTATCAGTTGAAAGTCTCATTAAAAAAAAACAATCTTGCAAGTAGGTACTTATGTAAAACAATGACGTCATAATAGCAAGGCTCCGCCGGAACCCTAAACTAAATTGAAATATCACTATGTCGAGGATATTGTCTCTATATCCGTCATTTGCATAAAGATCCAATTCTTGTTAGTCCGAAATGCATTATCCATTTCCCATCCCTTTCTCTCTCTTCATCTTTCCTAAGTTCATCTCTTTCGAACCAATCATGCGGTGCCTTCATTAATGCAAATACCGTCATACCATAACTCATGCGAGTTGTTACCCCAACGTAACGTAATAAAACGCTGCTCCCTCCGTTGGCTGCTATACATTACCCGCTGACAAGCGTGCTTGCCTTCACAATTTATAGCTTCACGCGTCGATGGATCGCGTCCTGTGCGCAGTACCTTGTGAAATAATAAAGATGTACGATTTGGCATTTGAAGTTTGAAGATGTCCTTTTGACCCGGTTTCACTCTAGTGCTGGTCTAATGAAAATGTATTGAAATGTTCGCTAGGAAGGGGTTGATAGGAGTCAGAGCAGCTGATTTATAACTATCCTATGGCACTTACATGTCGAAACGTATTACGACGAAGTATTTAGTGGGGTATTAGGGGAAATTGGACTCGCCATATTCTGCTAGCTTCCGATACATTGCGACAAGCTACAAGCCGTACCGTGTACCGGTAGTACACCCACATTTTACCAGTTATCTTTAAGTTCCTTGTAAAAGGAGGCGAGCCTGTTGCCATCAACCGGACTTAAATCCAAACTCTGGGCTGCTACTGAGAAATTTCATGAGGATGGAAAAAGCCCAACAACACTTTGCTCGACCTGGGAATCGAACCCAGGACCTCATGCTTGGCAGTAGCGCTTGCGAACGACAACTGCAACGAGGCAGTCACAAAGAAACGAGATGCTAAAACACAAAGTCGTATAAAATCGATGGACATACGAAGACATCGTTAAGCCTTCTTCATTTCAAAGGGAAACAGTAATAATATTCGTGTAAGTGCTAACAAATGATCGCGAGCCAAGGTAACGTCATTAAAGATACACCTACGTTGAATGTTCATATAAAGACACGTATTCACTTAGCGATTAATTTACGTTGGAATTGAAGGGATTCCTCGTTATGAGGGGAATGCTACGAAACAATTAATAAACAAAATACAGGGTCAAATTAACTTAGCTAGCGAAACTCTGCAGACGTGGTGGGTCTAATTATTTATTTATTATCTTTTTTTTTTGTTTTATAGTCATTATCGATACCTATCAAATCTGCGGAGTTCCGCTAGCTAATTTAATTTGCCTCTGGCAAACCATATACTGGGTGGCAGGGACAACGACGCGCAAACCACTAGCGTAGAAATTTTTCGTCATTTGTCAAAAAAAAGTGTCTGCTGTTTCATAGAAAAGTGCAATCCCTACGTGGTCACAATGTATGGAACAGCTATTTTTTTTTTTCAGGATCATGTACTGACGGTCCGTGGTGACAGGTTGAGGGTCGATGTCCCTCCCTGTCACCCTGTACGTTAATCGGAGAAAAGATGCAAAAAATAAATAACACCAACACTTAGTGATGCAGTAATTGCTTATTAACTCAAGATTATGGTACTGCTTTTCTCCACTCGTAAACTTATCTGGGAAGTGAACGCACACTCATTAAAGTCTAGGTTCTTTCTCTGGCAAATTAAAGTATCGTGTGCAGGACGCCTTACGTGTGACCTCGGCACGCAGGAGGTCAGTTTCATTATTTTACTTTAAACTGAAAATATATTATTATTGTGTTTACTTATCGGATTTAAACGTTAACTTATGTGCAATAAACATTTCTTTAATTAATTATCTTTTGTACTCAAAATACCTACTACTTACTTTGGTATTTTTGAGAGTGCAGACTTTAATGTCCCCTGCAAGCTTGCCCCTTGTTGATAGAAATACCTACTTAATTGAATTTTTAAATAAAATGTGTAAAAATCCTGTTTTTTTCACTGAATTATTGTTTTATTTAATTAAACAAAAGACATTTTGACTACCGAAGCACTTAAAATTCTGGTAAAAACGATAAGTTTATAAGAATAAAGTGAAAACAAACAACGAATGCTGATTACATAATATAACTGACCGACGATGTGTATTATTCATGTGATTGGATTATGCAATGATTAACTTACCACAACAAATATAATTACAGAAGTTTAACTCTACTTTGAAGCTTACATGCAGAGAAGCCTAACCAACTTCTTGTCTCGTATCGACACGAACTAATGACAGGTAATTTAGGTAGCTCTAAATTAGTAATAAACATATTAGTAACATTTTAGTCAGTCAGTAAGTTGGCAGCGGGGCTGACTTTGTTAATTAGTAGTATAAATATAAGTCCGTCAGCAAGTTGTCTGGGCTGAGTTTTCGTTGGCAGCGGGGCTGACTTTTTAGGATGTGACCGTATGCCTATGCGAAGTCAGGGAACTTTATTATTCAGCAAATTGAATACTAACTTGAAATATCCATATATAGATATTCAAATCAAAACTGTCATTCTTTGACAGTTATATGAAATAGTTTTATCACGGTAAATTGACATCAGTAGGGTGTCAATTTGCTTAACTATTAACTTCACTGAATTTACATTTAAGTATCACCACTCGAAGAGGCTGTTTTAATGCATCGCGAAATACAACAAACACTAGAGTATGATTGGTCCTTCTGCCCATCATCTGTTACGTGACACGGTGGTGCCACCGGTGTCAGTTTCAAGGTGATCTCATGATGAGGTGGTTTAGTGCGCCATCGCGCCATCGCTTATGTCTCAGTTATAGCGTACGGGACGGTGACGCCCTTTCGGTGTTAATGGATAAGCAGAGTGTCAGGTTATGTGGCACGCTGTAAATCTTTACCAATGTTATTTGTAATGTGATTTTTTATTTGTCCTTAGTATTGTTTAGCTCTTCAACTGTATTTGAAAAATAGTGACATGATGAGCTACATGATCTGACCAAGATTATGTCCGGACTTTAAAAGAGACTGTGACCTCTGAGTTTGCTTCGGTCTTTCTTCTCAGAGTATTTATTTATTTATTTAAATGCCTTAAAAGTATCATTACAGGTCTTACTTAACCTTACTTAGTAGTCAGATACGAAACGCCGACCTCATCTAGTTTTTAAAATATATTATGATTGACGTGTAAAAGTTTTTGTGCAAACCTACTTACAGAATAAAATCATTTATCATTTACTTTTCTCCTTATTGGATCAGAAAATCCGCAAAAAAAGCCCAGTAAGTATTTAAGTATGTAGTTTGATGTTAGTTTAACTGTAACTTTTCCCTGTTGAACAAGGCTGATGTTGGCTTATGGCTGCCTATTGCTTTTTTCTTGTCCTTGTCCTATATCGTCCCACGACTGGTTATAATGGTTCTCAATATTTTACGATTCTGAGATAACGTGGTTTCGTTTTGAGGCTTTCTAGATCTGCCTCGGGTTTTGTTGCATAGATAGAAACATCCTGTGATGCATTCTGCTGTGGTAATTACGATCAGTTGGAGTCTACAAGCCATGAAATGAAATGTTAATTTATGTAGGTAGATATTTTAAGACACTTTAACACGTCAATATTTAGTTAGTTAATATTTAAAAAAAAAACTAGATGGCGCCGGCCTTTTCTAGATAACTGTTAGGCAGTAAAGGTTATCTTATCTGTGGTATAGGCCTCCGGAGTGACAATTAGAAATGCCTATAGTGGTAGTAATGTAAGTAAGAAGTATGGAAGAAAAAGTTTCACCGACCCCAAGTGAGGCAGACAAGGGCAGGAGAATGAAGATGGCTTAGACGTCCGTATATGAATACCTACACAGTTACCATAATTAGCTGACTAAGTATGACTGACAATTAAGTATAATTATACAAGCAGTACGTAAACACTCAAGCCCCAGTTCAACGCTCGTAGTATTGCAAGCCACAACAAATTATAAGACCAAGGTCCAAACATAGCGCCCAGTACTCGATCTAGGTCGGAAATGAGACCTAAACATCACTCATTAGGCAATATGCGAGAACTAATGAGCCATAAATATAATATGTTTAGCAAATAGTGTGCGCTGCATATTGTTGTTGGTTTAGTAGTAAATGTTATGGTAAGTGGTGTGCACAGGAGTGGTCGCATACTAATACGAGTTATGTTCTTGATGTGGCGTAAATTTATATCTAATGAAACGAGCTGTACTCGAAGTATGATTATTTTACGGCAGAGAGACTATTCTGCAACATGGATCTACGATAGGACCCTTAGGAGTCGAGCAAAAACAACAAGTCGGAAAAAACGCTGAGCGAAAACGAAGTAACAGCGCGGTCAGGCGATGCGATGCGACGCGGTGGGGCGGGGGGATAAGAAATTTCACGCGGACGAAGTCGCAGACAGAAGCTAGTAAAATAATAATTATTGACTTTCATCTTCTTTTTTCTTGTCAGTATTGTCTAAACGATAAAAGATTACGTCGTCGTGCTGAAAAACAATCCAGTCAAGAAGATTGGCAACGGGACTGACTACATACGGTGTGAAAGACGTACAATAAACCTCACATCAGTGGTAACAATTTGACATAGACAGCTTCTTCTGTCGTAGCAGCAAGGACGATTTTCGCAGTGCAAGTGTTACCACTGATGTGCGGTTGACGGTACAAAATTAAGTAGTTAATGGAATTTGTTAATGCTGTACATAAATTATACATATACTGTCTTATTGGTTTGCTATTTTACCTATTCCGTTTTTCAAAAGCCAAACCGTCTTTCTTGCATGAAATATGTATACATACAGCGTGGCAGGGATATCGACGCGCAGCGTGTTACCATGGAGTCAGCACATGATTCTGGACCCCCTAGTTTAATAACCACGAAAATGTGAACGCACGGTGTTTCAGAATCATATACTGAATCCATGGTAACAGGGGGTCCTGATTCTGCCAAAGTGATCTTTATAACCACTTTGGCATAATCATAATAGGATAACAATATGAATCCTACTTCCTACTATATCCTACTATATATAATATATTATATATAATATTATAAACGTGAAAGTTTATATGGATGGATGGAGGGATGGACATTAGTTACTCTTTCACGCAAAAACTACAGAACGGATTTGGATGAAATTTGGCACACAGATGGTTTATACCTAACCAGGATTAAAATATAGGATACTTTTATCGCGATACTCTCACGGGATCGAAACTTATGCGGGTGAAACCGCGGGTGCAGCTAGTCATATTATAAACCGTAAAATGGTCATAAGCTGACAATTCATCATATTATTTACGTACAATTCATAACACGCAATTCATCTGTTTATGTGTTGCGCGTCGATGTCCCCAGCTGCCACCTTGTATGGTTATTTAGCACCACAACCACAAACAAACTGTAGTTTTGTGTGTTTGTACTGGACGACGAGGTGTACGTCCCTTTCACTGCCTTTGTCATCCTAATCTCCATCGTATCACAAACGGCTTATCTACCTTAGCGACGAGTTAGCCCGATAGCCGACAAAGGAGTCACTATCGGCTATATCGGGCTATCGGCTAAATGTTTGTAAGCATTATCAATCATGGGAGCTTCCTTCCGTTGCCACGGTAACGGGTACTAAGGAAGGGAATATGGATGCTTTATGTACAGTCGCTTGGCAGCATTATCTGACCCACCCTAAAAACAAACGAATTTGGACCCTCTGCCTGTAACATTAAGGTTTATTCAATTTATATGAGCTTATCAGACGGCGCTCGTGCAACATTGTCGGAGCCACCGGCATTATACATATATCATTTTGTTAAGCTATTTTAATCATTATCCCGTTGACATTAAAGTTGAAAAGCTTTTAAGTCACACTACATAATTAGAACCCAATCTTTAATTTCGCATATTCCCTACAAGTTCTTGTGGCTTAGCGGTTTGATGCTGGATTGGCGACGAACAACATGTGGGTTCGAGAACACAGTCCACCTATTATGAGTTTCTTTTTTAATTTGTTTTCATTTCTACAATATTGCCTGCATTATTAAAGAACGACCAATATGATTTACGCCTAATAACTTATCTTGTAAACAGGTGGGTAAATTAAAAAACTTTAAGTTCACAGAATTTATATTTACCAAGAATGGTTGGATACGAAGTAAAACATATATTTGCTTCGTGAGGTAGATAATAAATTAATTTATGTGACAAAAGTTAAACTACCTAATAGCAGTAACTGCGCACACACATTTGTAAATCGTTTCACATAACTCGTTAAGTATTTTTAAGCAATTTGGTGTAAAAAAGCATCATGTCGCAACTTAATGACTACACCGAACAAAAAATCATATTTTTACATGAGCAGAATGTTGGAATTAGAGAGATTGGTCGTCGACTTAATATATAGCAGTAAGTGTTTTTATACCTATTTTATTTTATTGATTGTGATTAATGAACTCGTAGTTGGCTATTTTACCACTACATTCACTCCTTACAAGTTACATACACGGTTCCAAAAATGTTTTTTTTTTTGTTTTAGAGAAATACGGTCAGACTATGGCTAAAACGTTATGGAGACAATGGAGATATTCAGCGTATTCGTCCAGGAGCAAAAGCCATTAAGTATAGTCCCGTATTCGAACGCCACCGGGCCCGGCCCCGGGGCCGGTTTCAAGCCCTGTTGAAAATCAATTTTTGCCCATTCGTGTAACCGCAATAAACCACAATATTTCAGAGGAAACAATGAGAAGGCATTTATTCGCTGCTGAGATAAGGAATTATAAACCAGCACAGAAAATTGCATTGACACCTGCTCATCGCGAAGAAAGGGTTCGTTTTGCCCAGGAATATTTAAATGGCAAAGATTTGTGTTGGAATATGGTGCGCGGTATGCGTAGCCGCTTACAGCAAGTTATAGCAGGGGACTACTAATTATGTAATCTAGTAGGTATTTTTAAACACACCATGTAAGTAAATGCTCAATGGATTGATTGTTAAACCATTAAAATGTTGCAGATTATGTGGTGATGTTATTGTTATAAATAGATTTTTTCTATTTAAATATCATGTTTATTCACTACATATAGGCAGCTATAAATCTGTAAAGCATTTCACAGATGAATTCATTTTCTCGATAACAAACTTTTAAGCATAAGCACGCCTTTTTTAATGTTTATAAATGGTTAGATTTGATTATGGCATACTAATATAAAATGTCTATTAATTTGAATATATATGAGCATTTACTTACTTTATCTTACCTAAGTGTTTTAATGAAATAATAAACATTTTAAACTTGCAATTGTTTACTTTTATTCCTATACAACCTACCCGTTTAAAAAGACAAGACCCTACGTCGTCCATTAAAGAAATGTTTTTTACATTTCTTTAGTGTAATAAAATAATTAAAAAAAAAACAGCTGAGCAAAAAGATATATTTAGGTTAAACTTGGTTTCGAACTTAGACAACGATGAACACCGCACTACCCCTTATTGACCACAAGACCAACTCAACTCTTCTAAGCCACATTGAAATTTGATCTTAGTTGTAATACTAGACGCATATTCTAAAGAATTTGAACCATATAGTATACTTGATAAAGTTTATTCTTGCACAGCACAAGCAGCTAACCTTCTCCTGGTGCAAATAGATTATTTTGTATTTTAAATAATCACTCCATTGAGACATGATAATAAAAAAACGACCTATAAAATAGAAAATAAAAAATTGTAAAGAGACGTTGTTTTTGCAATTTAGTAAGGCAAGGTAAAACATGTTTGCGCGTAGTCACTGCATACCCTTAGTTGCTTTTGAATACCAGTTTTATAATGAATACGAATATTTATTTTTCAACTACCCACTTATTACAAGTTATGCGAAAATATTACCATTTTAGAAAGTTTATGTTTGAAGATTATCCGTCTATAGTTCTTTACAATAATACATGAAATAGTTTTGGAATACATTCTAAATTAAAAGCAAAACAATATCTTCGTCACAGGATTTGATCTCGCAACTTGTTCATCTCAGTCTTATACACAGACCACGAGACCAGGATTACTTGAACACAACCCTTAAAATAAGCTATTACACTAATTATATTATAACAAGTAGTTGTAACATATAACCTAATAGTAACGTTATAAAGATCAAATTTGCATGTCTGTGTTATTATTGTAATTCTTGGTTGAGTCTTCGTGCACTTGTCTGATAAGCTGATATAAATTGAATAAACCTTAATGTTACATGCAGAGGGTCCAAATTCGTTTGTTTTTAGGGTGGGTCAGATAATGTTGCCAAGCGACTGTACCGTGAATTTTCTTTTATAGTTGCTTACTATAGGTAAATACATTCAATTGAGCAATACTCACATATTTCGCATATACAATAACTTCTAAATATAGTTATTGGATCGATTTTGATGAATAATGCTTAAATTATCACAGTAGACTTCACTAGACAACACATCCTACTTAATCCTGCTAATCCTAATAAATGTGAAAGTTTGGATGTTTGTTAATCAATCTCGCAAAAACGGCTGAACGGATTTGGATGAAATTTAGCACTCAAATAGTTTATAATATGGATTAACACATAGGATACATTAAATTCCGGTAGTATACATTCCCGTGGGATAATTTTCGACCTCCACGCGGGCAAAGCCGCAGGAAAAAGCTAGTGATAAATATGCAGCAGTTGTGCAGGTGTTGGGAGCAGTGGTGGTCCAGTGGTATCTGCCCTGACTTACAAGTCGTAGGTTCCAACTCGGGCAGGCGCTTTACTTTGTGTAAATAATTTCATCACCACAGCTCGCAAAACGGTGAAGAAAAACATCGTGATGAACCCGGCGTGTCCTAGAGTCAAAAATTCGAAGACACGTGACCTCTATCAATCCGCACTTGGCCCGCATGGTGGATTACAGCCCACTCCCTCTCACCGAGAGGAGGCTTGTGTCCCAGCAGTGGGAACATTAAGTATAAGCAGTTTATGTTTATGTGTTACTACAGGTACACCTCTACCTATTCCTTCAGGGAAAACAGGCGTGATGTTACGTTTATATTTATGGGTTCAACTGAGAATCGAAAACCAAAGGCAGGTTTTTTTCAATATGTGCCCGTCTAATTCAATATCATTTCCTAACACAACCCACTCAGGAATCAAACCTCGAACTTCAAATACCCACATTACAGTAATAGGTAAACAACAGAAGGAACCTCTCCAATCATAATTTCAATTAGTCGCGGCGGCCATTATCCTTTGTATCTGCAGTAATAACATTATAAGGGTGTGTGTGCACTGCTGCGACGCCGCGAAAGCGAGCTCCGACCAATGTAGTGGAAACATTCGGGAGCCATACACCTGATTTATGACTACCCTCCCAAATAATTTCCGAGAAGAGCATAGGTTACTAGTGATGTGGCAAATGCAAGCGGGATTATAAGTCCGGATTTCAAAAAACCATATGATTGCTTACTTTTAAATAGAAAAACCGTTATCTGCGTAGTCTTTCCCCAACTATGTTGGGGTCAGCTTCCAATCTAACCGGATGAAGCTGAATTTTGCCAGTATGTATTTTAATTGGAAATTTGACAAGTGTTTTACATGGAGCGACTGCCTATCTGACCTCCACAACCCAATTACTGGGTAATACGACACCCCTTGGCAAGACTGGTTGTCAGACTTTCAAGTTTCTGACGTTTCAGCCGGGACCAACGGCCGTGGCAAGCATAGCTTAACCTGATCGATCGACCCGTACAGTTATTATTAGTCACGAGCCCTGTCAATAGAAAACTCCGGGCTTATATTCTGCAGTCTTAAAGTTTTAATTTTGTCAGCATACATGCTGACAAAATTAAAACTTTACTTTTTCCACTTAATGTCGTCTACAGACGACATTATGTGGAAATATAAATCGTATTTAAAACACAAGTTAATCCTTTATTTAAAATGATGGACTTTTTAAAATTACAGTCCATGATTACAGAGCAACACAAACACCCAAACCTAAATTAAGAAGCCACTTACTTACGCTTACTTAAAAGTCAAATGAGAGGATTAAGCCACTTCTCCCCACCACAACATTATCAGAGGGGTGGAAGTAACGAAGTTGCTTACCCAAGACTGACATTAAACTGAGTCACTTATTACTAAGAACACCATTAAATTCCGCGATAACGGAATCCCGCAATTTCCGAATGATCCCGGGACGGCGCAGCACTACGGCAGTTGTTTTCGCAACATCAAAAGTTCAACGTTTACAAATGTCGGGCAACGCCCTACATACGGAGGTAGTTAGCAATTAAACTGTTCAATGGTTTCATTTCAATGTTTATTAATAAAGTGAGGAAAGTTTTTTTCAATTCGGTGTGACATTTCTTTAATGGCCGGTTCAAATGTCAGACTCATAATGTAAGTTGATTGCGTGAGATTTAGTGGTTGGTTTTGACACTTGAGATTGCTGGCAAAGGTCCTTTGTTAGTTGAGCTGAACTTTGAAATGTTTAAGCACGTGATTTCACGAATTACTTGATAGCAAAACCGACTTTAATAAAGCAAAGTAGATTTGCAAAGGAGTGTCAGTTTTTAGCGCTCAGGGTCACCAGAACCCTCTTAATTTTTTCTTGCCTTTTCCTTTAGGTAGATAGGTTAGGTAGATACCTACCTACCGCCTACCTAAAGAATACCTATCGCCAAAATCTACATTACGTTCTGACTGCATTGGCTTTCAGGCACATATTCAAATGAGTGAATATGGCTTAAAAGCTAAGCCCGCCCATTGTGTCACCTTTCGTAAAATTGCTACATGTATCCGTGTATTCTATTCTAATTATCTCTGAGATAGAGAGTCAGTTAACACTGCAGTATTCCTTGATTCTACATATATACAAGAGAGTTAAAATAAAACCATATCCGATTACCTTAAAACCAGGGTCACGACTGCCTCAGTTCATCATGGTCTCGCGAGTGATGGAAAGGTCACAGCCTCACAGCCGCTCGTGTTAGCCCGAGCTGTGGCAATCGCGACCATTACTTTATTGTTAGATTTGGCGCCACGTACCGTTTCTTAGGTTTACGAAACTTTCGTACTAGTACATATACTGGAACTTACAGTTTGGGGAATATCCTATGCAGGACTGTTTCTTTTTCTCGGTTTGTTTGTCAAAAAGAGGGATAAGTCACGAAAGAAAAATATCAAAATGAAACTGTCTTTAATTAATACAGGTATATCGTATCGTTCATTTGCAATAGTTATTGGTAGAGTGTTGGTCTTAAGTTCAGTAATTACGTCCCTAATACATATACTTAGTCAGACATTTTGACATGCTACTCGTAGCGTAAAATATTACTATGAGTATGAGAATAATATTATTATTGTAATTCATTGACTGACAACAATGTATGCCGATTAAAGTCGATTTCCAGTCGATCTGAACAGGCAAAGTAATCTTCACTTGTATCGAATTCATTCGAAACCTAATACTTCACACTTTGAACCCATGCAAGCCACACTCGAACAGCACCAGTCATTACACAACACCTATTAAGAATTATATTACAACTATTAAGAAGGAATGCTGAAAGGATTGTCATCAGGCTGTAGATATAAATTATAATAGCAGGTCGGGTGGTCGCGAGATTATGCGAATGTTCGGGGGTCTAATGTATCCCCCCTGGGGACTCAATGGGGTGGAAGAAATGAGGATAATTCTCTTTAAAACTTTTGGTAAACAGAAACATTCATTGCCGAACGAAGGTACCTAAAGTAATTACAATAATACACATATATATAGGTGATAGATTTTATGGCAGATTCATGTTTGTGTGGCTTGACCTTACCCACAAACGGGTAGGTCTTAGTACGTAACTTTCTATTTACGACAAGATGATGTACAGCAGCAAGGGCATTTATAGTCTGCCAATAACTTACTGCGAGCACAAATAAGTATATGTTAGCATAAGAAAATCCTCCTTAGTTCTTAGTCCTTGGCCATCCCTCGCCGCAACCACCCTATCTGCGATAACGGTATCTGTTGGCATCCTGTGCTTCATTAGTTAACTAACAGCCAGTCGGTTTAAATTAACCGTCTCCCGGTTAATGGCGGCGATGTCAAACAGTAGTGCAGATTATTCTGCTAGATTACGCTGCGTTTCGCAGTAGAAGGGTGAGGCTGCATTTAGGACGGCTTATTGGCCATTTACAGAGATTTTTTGGTCAGAAAAACAGTGAATTATTAACGAAATAGATTGGAAAATGATATTTTTACAACAGAAGTACGTGTGCAGAACTACAAAGTGTTTTAGTTTTTCATTCCACTAATCAATATTATTATGTGTCAGAAAACAAAGGGGTAATTATTTTCGTATTTAAAAAAAAAAACTACATCCTAATATTAGTCTCAATCTATCAAAAATACCTCTAATTTGGTTACATTTTTTACAAGTTTTTTGATATTGATTGTCGCTGAGATGAGATTGCGACTAGATTTTTAACGTTTTTAATTCGGGAATTGGCCTTCAGGTCTATTTTGGTCTAAATATTGTGCACTAGATAAGCTCTAGAAATCTTCTAAACTAAACATCACAGTCATGCAGATCTGTCCTTGATAGTATGTGGGTTGTTGACGTTAACAGGTACTTAATCGAGTTACTGCCAGCCTCCCACTCGCCAGTGACAGCACCGCTCTGCCGTGCCCCTGACTTTGATAGCGTGAAAGTTTCCTTACACCCACTCGACGTACGCAAACTTCGTTACTGACTTGTAGGGATAAAAGAAATGTGGATACGAAAGAAAATGTATTAGATAAAAAATGTCTCGGAAAAAGATATTAATCTGAGACAAGTTGAAAAATGTATTGGAATGTCGTGAACAGTCGTGGAAATTGGAAGTTTACATTTTACACATTACAAGACATTTTCCTTCTAATATCAAATCTAACCATACAAATCGTATCATCTACCTCTATGTTAATTTCTTTGACTTTACACAAAAATGACATTAAAAATGCCTTGGCCCTTTATTTTTATTTTGTGAGAACATTTTTCAAGGTTTAATAACGGAACCCTGAGCATGCCTACATACATTGTCAGTCATTCCAGCTTATCACATCGACGTCGAGTGCGAATCAATCGCGTTTGATGGGATAACTCGCGCCACCGGCTATGCGAATGTATTCGTGACAGGGTGCAGGGAAGGGCGGGAGCGAAATACGTAGAAATAGTATCTATAACGTAAACTGCAGTAAAATATATATTTGTCTGGCAATACACACGGCAGTAATGTGACTGAATCAACTCAGCCTATCGCAGTCCACTGCTGGACATAGGCGTCTCCCAGGCTGCGCCACAACACCCTGTCTTCCGCCTTCCGCAATTAGTCTCAGCGGTTGTCGGTCCATCTAACCGTGCCACACTATGTGTGTGTCACTAAATAACAAGAACAGAAATGTGGATAGAATGAACAATTTGTCATCCGTAACTAAGTCTTAGAAATTGATAAAATGTTAATTATACAACACTCGTAAGATAAACATTGTACAATTTTTACACCATAATTTTGTTTGAGCTGTATATTTTATTATTCTCGCTAACCCTATCTGCGCTACTATTAAAAATGGTCGCATATCTATGACCCGGCTCTTAACGACAGTACCAACACGCGATAGTTGAACCGCTAACTTATCACTTTATAATTTTTGCTGGAATATGAATTAATAATACATTGTTAGTGCAACGCGAATTAACATTGTGATGAAAACCCTCCAATGCATTTTTTTAAAATATTATTTACAATTTGCAACTTTTAGGTTGCCCAGAAGAGAGAAGAGCAGTGGTGGCCCAGTGTTAATGGATCCGACTTACGAGTTGTAGGTCGTGAGTTCGAACCCAGGCAGGCACTTTACTTTGTGTAAATTATTTCATCACCACTGCTCTCAAAACGGTGAAGGAAAACATCGTGGGGAAACCGGTATGTCCTAGAACCACAAATTCGAAGACATGTGACATCCACCAACTGTGTGTATAACTCCAGCTTCCTCATATGTGATAGAATAATTCTACCTATGTCAACAGTCTTAATTTAGCTGCCACAAAAACTTCGTTAATATTACTCGTTTACTGTGTTAGCTGGAGTGACGTCACCCCAGCTGCTCATTCATAAAGTTTTAAATGGAAAAATACTTCGTGATCCTCAAGATCGCTCTCGCTTCATCTTTCGCGTCTTAGACCTCACCCTTCCAATTCCCCACAAGGGTATCTCTCAATCCAATTGCGACAGGTAACTGAAATCTTCAGTAACAATGTTCAGATATTGACGTGGCGGTGAAAATGGCGAAAATATGTTATTTATTCATACTAACTTGCTTTGACGTATTTCTTCAGCTTCGCTTTGGATGGAAGCCATTTTGATGCCGGCTTATATCGGAGTGACGTCAGCTTTGGAAGGTTAACACCCAAAATGTGGGTGTTGAAGAAAAAAAGGTTTTTATAGGGTGCGGCAGAATCGATAGTTCTGAAGCAGCCCCTAAGTTAGTAGAAACACTATTCTTTTGTTTTTAAAATGGATATAAAAAATGAAATAAATAAACTTCAAGTGCAATTAAGGTTTTTACGATCTCGTGTTCATGATCTAGTGAAGGATTCGTTTAAAGCAAGGGTCTTCGAAGTTCTTTAAACCAGTTTCAGTGCCACTATTTAGTTGCTAATATTGTAGTTTCGCCAATCCTTAAAAAGGACAAGCTGGTATTAACTTCCTGAAACGTTTCCACAAAAAAAAAATCCTATTACTGAACTCGAAACTTTGCTGAAAGCGATGCACAAAAACAAGCGAAGCGTTCAGACAAACATTATGAATGTTATTAACTACTGCCGGAAGTTGCTGAAAAAAAATTACTACGTGTTTCCTTCGCGTGCTCCCCGGACGTAACGCGGAGACACTGGCGGCCAGAAGAATCGGCACTTTGGAGTTTTTTTTTGGTAGGACAGAATGGTATGTCCATATTGATTTTGTGGTATAGTTATAGCTTTTTGTAGACTATATGTCGAGGTATAAGTAGAGATTTTATTACTTAAAATAACACAGCACGCCTGTATTCCCCGAAGGGTTAGGCAGAGGTGTACCTATAGTTCACCCACATTGCACTAGTTATCTTTAGTCCCATGTAACAAGAGGCGAGCCTATTGGTTATTGATATTATAACTTGTATTTTAATAATATCGGACTTAATTTTATGAACTGGTATAGCTAATCCAGTCCGATATGATATTTTTACCTTTATAAATAACACTAATTCTCAATGCTTTTCGACAGACGCCAAACACTGCTTGAGGTTAGACTATTTTGTTAGATGTCAATTAGTTATACAGTTCTATTCCGGCAAGTCAATTGACAGCTGCAATATTATCTCCATTCGCCTCCTTGCGAACAGCAACAATAAAATCGAACAAATGTCACCACTTTTGTTAAAGTTTCCGGTCGGAAGTATAAGGTCTTACGTTGTAAGGCTATATTTAATTCAGAGGAACAGGTGACAAGAGTCACGTACCACATTAACGTTAATAAAGTGTCAAGCAGTGCTGGTGATGTCACCAACGCGATTTATTTGTGAGACATCGGCTATAAATCTCTGGCAGAATCAGGTTCTTACTGTTTTTTGTTTAAGGATGAGCGGTATTAAAGCGGTAATCGTATCTTGGTAGTTTTACGTCTTTTTGTAGTAAAGACTTATTGACACACCTGACATTTAATAAATCTTTTTAAGTGCAACCCGTGTTTTTGTTACCATGTAAAAGAAAAGGAAAATGTACTTCAAAATGTATTTCTAAAGAGTCAGTAAAAATAAGTATTGTTACTTCCTTTATCCGTATTCGTAATACTCACAATGTACGCCCATACCTAGGTTTAAAGTTAATAATATGGTTGACTCGCCGTTATCTGCAGTCAAAGCCTCTTCGACAAACGGCAGGATACAGGTGATGTTTATGGAAACCGGTTGTATTGCGCTTTCCCTTTTTTGTAACTGAGACAAGTTTTGCTCTGGGCTCCGCTGAAATAAAGGTCATAATTACACTTATAATTACTTGTATACCTACTAAACAAATCTGTACTAAAGTGGTTCAGGTTTGTCTTCAAGAAACGTCCGGCACGTTGGGACAATCTGCCCCACTATCAATTCTGCTGACTACTCACTGAATCTTTTCACGAAGATTATTGTGATAAATACCAGAGAAGACGCCCTGAAATTAGATCACAAGGAAAAACGAAAACAGTCGTTGTCAGTGATAAAAATTAACTTATTCAATTTTCCTTTTTTCCTGTCCCCCAGTGTACCGCTACAGGGGTTGTAAACAGGCGCGCAGCAGACAAACACATAATAAAGGAAACTACGCCGAGCGTCCCGCTGTGTTGTACTCCTTCTAATTTATACTAGCCTAGTACTTTTACGGCTATAATTACGGAGTTAAAATTATACATATTTTGTTTTATTTTATGTACGCGTATGAGTAATAAAAATTCAAGTTGTGTACTCGTTATTAACATGTTGTTCTACTTTGTGTTTTTATTTTGCCATGTTGCTATATGCACAGTAAACAGTAGTTGTATATGGAAATGATAAAGTACAAAGCGCTACACCACAGAGCGCACATCTGTAACTCTTTTGGACTCCAGAACCTTTTTGTCACTTTTTGTGGTAATGTCGTTTAAAATTACGTTATCCTAAAAATGTTATCTTTTCTATCATGAAAGCTCATGTACTCGTACGGGACACAGTTACCAGGATTCTCAGTCGCCCAAACAACGTTTTAGTTATTAGATTAATAAATTAAAAATCCATTTACCCAAGCGCGGTGATTATCACCGCGCTTGGGTAATGGATTTTTTTTTTGGCTAACACTTTCTTACGCGAGTAGTCAAACTCAAACTCAAAGTATTTATTTCAAATAAACCACATTTTTTAATGGTTTAGTGTTGTAGATAAGACCCTTCCCTTATGTCTCTACTAAAACGTTGTCTAAACGTTGACAAGAGCCCTTCTATCCATCAACACTCCACAATAAAATGACTATCATAACTGCCGCCAATCGATCCGTACGTCATTAGATTGAAATCGGCCGCGCCCGCAAAACCACGCCATGTTAACAACCAGCACAAAAACAAACACTTAGTGCTGTTAACTACGGTTTCCCAACACATTTGCAAGTTTAATCGACGCAAAATTGCAATGATTGTTGTCTAAGTTCACGTAAACAGGTAATAAATTGTAATCAAGCTGGAAGTGGGTGAGTTGTGAGAGGAAGCGGGTGCGGGCCACCGAGCTGACGCGGGTTGTGCGAAGTTAACAGTTATGGAGATGGAATAGGTATCAAATGCAATGTCTAGAGGCATAACCGTAATGTGTGATGTTCATAGTATTTTTTATTCAAGCAAGCTAGTTTAAGTAAGTGCACTCTTTTCCTTTATATTTGGAATACAACATCTTGATACGACATCTTGTGCTTGGCTAAAATGTCAGATTTTTAAACATGTATACTTTTTTTTTTCAAACACCGCTCAGTACCTACATTTTGATCATCCTTTTCAAGTCATGTCTGATGGATACCTACTATGATCTCTGTAGATTAAAAACACATTTCAGTATTTCGGTAAATCCGGTCCTTCGGTACCTACTGAACTTAAAAGAACTTACGAGAACATACTATCCATAAAGAAATTCGCCACCGCTTATAAATCAAGGCGTACCAAGTCACAGTAGCAACTAACTGTTGGTTGTCATGCAAGTCGTCGAAACAATTGCACCGGTGCACTCACTTGCGTCACAGTTGCTATGCGCGCGCGCACGTAACCGTGCCATCAGCGAGACTACCAATAGACAACCAGCGTCTTAAGCACTTCCATCCATTGCAGAACTTACGCTGGTATCTTAGATTTGTTTTTCTCAAACTACCCTTCTGCAGGAGATGACCTATGTCGGACACTATCAACAGAAACCCATAAGTGGACAGTGCACTTCTGTAAGTCTCAGTACGACACCAGCAACAACATTCATATACCTTGGTGGTAGGCGGAAACTACAAAACGGCATGTGCTATTTCTAAATATGATAGTCCTTTGTTTACTCCACATTTATCCACTAGTGATACAGACAATGATGATGGATGTAGATCATATCCATACGAATCTATACTAATAATAAAGCTGAAGAGTTTGTTTGAACGCAGAACCTGGAATAATATGGAATCTGGAACCAATCGGAGTTGATTTTTTTTTTTTGCATTTGATAGCCAAATTCTTGAGGAAGGCTATAGGATACTTAACATCATGCCCTGGGGGTCTACTCCGAAGTGGTATCGGCCGAATGTTCGGCCGTTTCCTGCTACGAAGTTACTATTTGGTTCGGTCGGTCCCGATCCTACACTCCTACACTCTTTCGAATATTGACTGAGCCGATCCGAACTTTCGCATTTTTCAATAATATTCGGTTCGGCCATGTGTCGGTCCGATCCGATCATTCTCATTTGGCACTTCGTAGTAGACCCCCGGGACCCTTAGTAGCCGAGCAAGAAAAGTCAGAAAGAACGCTGAGCGAAAACGAAGTAATCGCGCGGACAGGCGACGCGATGCGACGGGTGCATAAGAAATCTCGGACTAAGTCTCGGGCAGAAGCCAATACATCTATAATGGGCAAATGGGTAATGGCTTGGTTTCAAAAGTATTGCCTTTGTTTTACTTGTTCCAACCTCACAAATCATCCACCTGTTTGGTAACCAAAATAACACAAACGTCTGGGGGCAATTCTCGTAATTTTAAGAACGTTCACAGTCTGATCTCAGTCTCAATCTGTCAAAAAATCCTCTAATTTCCCTACATTTTTGACATTTGTTTGTCGCCGAGATGAGACTGCGACTAGATTATTTTTAAATTACGAGAATTGGCCTTCAGGTCAAAACAGAAACCCGTACCTGCCCACACCATAATCAAAGTTTACTACTAAAAAGATAACCTCGATAATCAGCTACTAAGGCACAAAGTGACCTCATGACCCTTAATGGTGCCTTTAAGTTACAACATCGCGTGTTCCTACCCTATGTGTCACTTTTCATGTTAATTGTAACCACAGTTTGAACCGCGGTTCTTTTCTAACCGGCGTTAATGTCTGATTGGCCGACAGTGTAATTTATGGCTAGGTATATGTTATCTTTTTTATTGGAGTTTAGTGGTGTATATTATTTATTTTTAGAAATACAGTCGTGTTTCTGTTTTAGTAGAATAAAATGCTTGGTTTTCGTAGTTTATTAGTGGAAAGTTTCGTTCTTAATTAATGCGTTTTGCCTTATATATATTTATTTATTACTCTATACTTTAAAACAACGTTAGGTAGCTACTTCTTATATTTTAATAGACATTGATAGTTCGAGGGAACTGTAATTTGTTCTTTACATTTTTCATCATCAGCCTACAGCAGTCTACAGCTGGACATAGGCCTCTCCTATTGCACGCCATTCAACTCAATTCTCGGCAAATCTCATCCAGCTGCTACCAGCCACCTTGCGAAGATCGTCGCTCCACCTAGCCTAAGGGCGTATCCTACCTTACGTTTGCCGATTCGCGGTCTCCACTCAAGAACACGTCTACCCCAAAGGTCATCGGTTCTACGGCTAATATGGCCGGCCCATTGCCACTTCAGCTTGCTTATTCTGTGAGCTATTTCGACAACTTTGGTTCTCTGCCGGATCACCTCATTCCGGATTCTATCCCTCAGAGAGACTCCAAGCATAATTTGATTCTTTACATTTTTAATTGCTCTCAATTAATCTATGAAGTAGTGGCATTAATACTTTTAGCACACAGACAGATAAAGCTAACAACAGCATATTTACAGCAACTATAACTGAATTGGTAATAAATAATGTCAAACCTGCATAACGATGACATAAGTGATCGTAACAACGTCGTTTATTTCAATATTATTTACTTGTGACTAACTTATGACTAACTCGTATACCAGTTAATTATTAACTACAGGTAAGTGATATTCTTGGTCTTTGTTATTTATATGAAAGATTGCGTTAACATTAGAGATGCGCCGAATATTCGTTTTATATTCGGTATTTGGCGTATTCGGCAGAATCATTCGGTTGAAATGCCGAATGTATTCGGTTTAATTGATCATTGTAAGTGAAACCGAATATTATTCGGTATTCGGTTATTCGGTTAAAATAATTAATTAGTTACCCCCCTACACACACTTACACTACACTACACACACTCCTACTTCGGTCAACTTTAGCAGTTACTTTCTATGTTCCGAAATGAAAAAGGTTCCGCGATGTTATCAGCAACCTGTTCCAGTTTCGGCAAAGTGTTATTGACCTTATCCAGGAGGAATTTCTCAGTAGCAGCGCGGAGTCTGGATAGGTATGTGTCCGCTTGATGGCAATAGGCTCGCCCCTAAGTATTAAATAGGACTGAAACATAACTTGCAAAATGTGGGTGTAGGTACTATGAATGGACCTACACCTCTGTGCATCGCTTCGGGGAAAACAGGCGTGATATAATGTGTTTATGTGTTTTCATTTGAATACTTATTTAAAAGATACTATTTAAGCTCAAAACGATGAAGGAAAACATCGTCAGGAAACCGAACCAAAAATTCGAAGACATGTGACATCTACCAACCCGCACTGGGCCCGCGTGTAGGATTATTAATAGCCCACTCCCTCTCAAGAGAACAGGCCTGTGTCCCAGCAGTTGGAACATTATAGGACGATTATGATGACTAAATCTCCATGTTCAGCAATATACGTTCAAAATGATAACATAAGAAAAACTAAAGGCTTCTCCCATAAGCCGCCAACTTTCCCCTCACCACGTATCTACGCTACCTACCTACCCACAATTTCCGCCGCACATAACACTAAAAGCAACTTTCCTGATAAATGGCCGCGCTCGCTGTCCAACTGAAATATTTTCCGAAATATTCGCCGACCGCATATCCTATCACAATGTCTCACGGAACCCTAAAACAATAGGCCAAAGTTGATGCTCATAAATCCTACCGACTATTGTTACCAAAAAACAAAGACAGTATACCCATCTCATTCAAACTATAAGCACACGTATATGTTTGTCTTTTTCTAAAGCAGTTGCTGCGACCATTTCCTGTTGCCTAAGACTTAGATTGCTTGTATGGTTAATCGAGCAAAAACTAAACTAATTTCGATGTTATCTTTCTATTATTATTATGAATGTTTGTTTGCATTTAAAAGAATGGATGGTCGGTGAGGTTTCAACGTTATAACTCGCATAACGTAATTATGTATTTGCAAGAGTTGATCAGTAAATGTAACATGCAGTGTATATAATAAACTCGTACTAATCAAAATAAAAAATAAGGACATAAACTTGAAAGAGAGGTAAAATGAGGGAACCAATCCCCTTTCATATCAAAATTTTCCGAAAATACTGGATTCCTGAAACAGCGACTTTCAAGAATCCGCCCTCAATACTTAGCCAAAAAGCTCTTAATTTGGCTCGGAAACCAAAAAGTGTTCCACTATCACTATGACGTGTTATCTGGACGTGTATCAGCAGCCGCGTTCATTTGTTTCGCTGATAACCATCTACCGGTAGCGGTGACGGGAAGCGTGGTCAGTGGCCACTGGGTAGCGATATTGTTTTTATTTTAAAGAAATTAGGCTTTTGGTCTTTTGTTTCGAAGACAATATCGTTACGACAATATACATTTTTAAGACAATAAGTTGAATGGCGTTCAATTGGAGAGGCCTATGTCCAGCAGTAGACTGCTGTACGCTGACGATACTGTATTATTGATGATGATGAAGCAGTCGCTTTAGATCTGACTGAATGGCTGGTCCTATAGCTCGTGGACAAGGTATTTTTGTATTTCTCTCCAAAAAAAAACCGATTTCGATCACACAGTACGATACTCGTATAACACAAATTGTTTCCCAAACCCAGTGTTCCGGCGAGTAGGCCTGTAATTCGTGAAATGATTAGCATACGGAATCTGATGGTGTTGATAAATTCAATTACCCGGCCCAGTTGTTCAGCACAAAGGTGTGAGGAAAGTGGCCAGCCAACTGTGTCTCCTAGTGGGGGGGGGGGGGTCCGGACTGGTGCGATGTTATGAAAATAATGGCTTTTAGGCTATCTCTGGTCTTCGCACGGGTGTTTCAAGGGGCTATTATCAAAAGGGTCAGGATGCCCTTTAAACATTTCTGACAACTAGATGTTCACCGCTGATGCCTTTTCTATGGAAAATTAGTGGATTAGTGGTGGATTTAAATGGGAATCCATTTAAATATATTGGAAACTCGGTTTACAGGAGGCCATAACATACAATCTGTTTGCAAACAGTGGTGATTAAAGTTATAAGTTTTTCACCTCGTTCATTCGAATGTTGTGAGTCTAATCGATTAATCGTGTTACCCAATAACCGGGTTCTTGAGGTCAGATAGCCAGTCGCTCCATATAAATACTGAATCCAATTATAATGCATGGGAGTAGACCCCAATATATGTAGTTGGGAAAAGGCCAGGCAGATGATGATGATAAAGACTAATTGAATTTATTAATTGAGTTACCCGGCCTAGTTGCTACGCACAAAGTTGTTAGGAAAGTAGCCAGCCAACTGTATCTCCTAGTGGTGGGACATGAATGCAGCATTTTGAAAATTATGGGTGACTGTGACTGGCGCGGAAAAATATAGTGCATCTCCATTGTTCGTGCTATGGGTTGGTGTCATCGGTGTCCTACGTGATGATTATAATAGTATTACGCGACTATTGTCGAGGCAGCCGCTCTTATATTATGCAAGCATGCCAAGTTCACCAATCCGTATGGAAAAGTGGTGACTATTTGTTTTTTCTTATCTCGTCAATTTAAATGTATTGTGTTAACTCAACTGTGGTTCGTTCGGCGCGATGAAGAACTCGCAATTAGAAGTATCCAATCATGTGCTGGTATTTTATGTTCCATTCTTTAGCTTAAAACCCTGTTTTATATTATATCTTTAAATAACGTCTAAGACATAATCTCCATCGCATAAAGAGCTTACTTTATAAACCTTTTAGAACAAAAGCCCTGTCTACAGTATTAAGTACATGAGATGCTCATCTCGCATCATAATTAACTGGGTATAATCCGGCCAAATTGTGTAGTAGGTGATGTCGTAACGTTTTACGATAATCGCGCGGCGTCGTGTTCCGGCGCAGTTGTAACGTGGTGGGAGCGCCATGAGGAGCAGCGGGAATGGGATAATGTAATTTTGGTTATTATTATTATTTACCAAACTTTACTAATTTCGTGTAGGTAGGTAGTACTAAACGGAGGTACCTAACACTGAATGGAACTAAGTGAAAATAATAAGCCCTTCTGTGGATGTCGAAAATAAACGACCTTGGTGTAAGAGCACGGTGCGTCAGATAAACAACAGCTATCTACCAATTTTTCCCAAATTTAATTATTGTAATCAGAAATCTTGCAGTTAAAAGTAAGTAGGTACCTACACAACCAATGTATACGGGGTCAAATTTCATTAGCTAGTCTCCGCAGACGTTATGGGTTCGATATCTAAACAGAATAAAATAGAATAAAAAAAGATTTGATGATTTTTTTGTTTGTGGTCAACGACCGCTGGTAGTGTAATTACTTGAAGTATGAGTTCAGAAAATAAGTAAATTTTTGTTTTGTCGTGTTACCCTTCACGTCTGTGAAGTTTACACAAAAAAACTGATGTTTAAACTGATATTTCGAGTAACTATGCTACTAGCTGTCGTTGATCCCAAAAATTAAATTCATCCAATTTATTTATTTTTTGTTTTATCATGTTCTGATATCGATATCCATCACGTCTGCGAAGTTTCACTAGCTAATTTAATTTGAGTCTGTAAACAAAGTTATTATTATGTTCTAAAGCCAAAACCTGGTCTCCATACAAAATAAACATAAAACCATACGATCCCCTAAACTTCTAAGCAAAAGATATATCGCTCAAACCGCTTATTACAAGCTTATCAGCGAAACAAATCACCAAGCGATGAGCTGTGAAAACGCTTATAAAATAAATGATGTTCCCACTTTAGGAGATAGCTTCAGATAATAATGCAGTTTGCATAGATTAGTTTACATTTAAATGAGAATGTAATTAAATGGGATTTATTTAAATGAGACACGGTTGTTAAAATAGTGATTTTCATCGTATCAGAAGCTGCGTGTTCATTATAATTATCTGTTTTCATAAATCATTTGTAGATTATTTTCCAGTTTGTTGTGAGGTCTTCAATCTAATAGTATTAGAGGTGTTTGTGTTGCTTACATTGCACCTGCGGGGTAATTGCATACCGCACTGACAGTAGCAATGGCCTTTATTTTGACATTTCAACAGCATTCATTGCGTAATTTACGCAGTTGAGCAGACAAAATTTATATCCTCCCATTTCTCTCTAAAGTTCTTGATGAACAATATGTTCATCAACAACTTTCTGCCTTTCTATCTGCGCATGACCTCCTTAGTCCTTTTCAGTTCAGACCAGACTGTGCTATCACAGTAATGGCTCTTTTTCATCCGCTGGGCAATGGACCACAAATCTCTTACTTGTACTTCTCGACTTTAGCAGTGCCATTAATTCTGTCGATTTCGACATCCTTCTAGGGATCCTTAATTCTTTAAATTTCTCCTCTCCCTCTATTGGTTGGTTTAACTCCTATCTTAATGGCCGCAAAAATCTCTCTTGCTCAAACCCTCATTCAGCCCATTATTGATTACGCCGATACCTGTTATTTGGATGCCACCAAGGAGCTTTTAAATAAACTTGAGCGTTTGCAAAATATCTGTATTCCTTAAAAAGTATGATATCACGTCTCCAACTTTCGCAAGATACTCAAGTGGCTCCCCATTCGACTTCGCAGGAACTCGCGGATATTGTGTCTATTATTAAATCTCCTTCACAATCCTAAAACACCATCCTATCTGCGGGAGCGTTTTTCCTACGCCCGTTCTTCAGATGCACCTTGCAGGTCGCATCTTAAAAACCTTCTCCAGCCCCTCCCCACTCCACCGACTCCTAACCACACAGTGCACGTGGTGCGAATGTAAAATTCACTACCGCCTGACATTAGGGACTGCCAAACTGTTGCAGTTTTTAAAAGAAGAGTAAAAGAACATATATGTATATTTTCAATTGATAGCCCAATTCTTGAGGAAGTTTATAAGCTAATTAACATCACGCTACGACCCTAAGGAGCCGAGCAAAAAGAATAAAAGTCAGAAAGAACGCGAAGTGAAAACAAACAAAGCCTGATATTTCTTGGTGGTTGGAAAAAGGATCACGATAAACCTTTTCCAGACGACTTAGATAATGTGGTGTCGCTTTCAAAGTGTTTGATGTTTCTACAACGACTTTTCCATATATTTTTGACATTTCCATCATCGTTTTCGCTGATAGAATTTCATTTTATCAAGGCCCTAAGCACACTAATTTCATTTTATCAAGGCCCTAAGCACACTAATTTCATTTTATCAAGGCCCTAAGCACACTAATTTCATTTTATCAAGGCCCTAAGCACACTAATTTCATTTTATCAAGGCCCTAAGCACACTAATTGCGTAACATACTATGACTCACAATCTGAATCAATTTGAAGGATATTGCTATCCATTGCTTCATATGTTCGACATTTTTTTTGTTTACCATCTATGTACACACATATATAAACAGACAAAAAAAACAGAACAGAAAAAATAGGTACAGAGGTGATGCTCATGTCATAAGAAATCTCTCCCAGCACACCCGAGACAGGACAATAGATACAGAGATGTAGACAGCGTGTAAAATAGTAAAGGAGACAAAAAAATAATACATGAAATCAAAAACAATTCAATTAAAAAATTACGAGAATATAATATACATACAAATAAACATACATACATACTTCTAAAATAAATATGACTAGAATGATAATAATTATATCATACTCAAAATAATAAATACATACACAATTAGGATGAAGTGGACGATGTTTAAATCCGACTTGTAGCTCCAGCGTCCAAACAAAAAAACTCTTCAGCTTTATTATATAATATTAAATTAATACATTAGTAGAGGTTTATCACTAATCTGGACTGGGCCCAAAAAGTTAGTGTTCCCGTGGTTCGCGGTGAACCACGCCCACATTCGGTTACAACTCGCTAGTTAGTACCCGGTTTGAGCTGCACCTATTTGTTACAATAACAAATTATTTCGTTTCGAGACGAGGTCGTACACCTACCGAACAAACCTCAACTATCTCGAAGCGTCTATTCAAGACCTCAAACGCTGCTGACCTCTCTGCAAACAATACTCAATTTTCTCTTACCTTGTCTGACGCAACCGCTCGCACTTTTCCATCATGTCGCCTCTTTCAGCCATTAAACCAATTTGGTTCGTAAATCATTGTTCAGATGCTGTGTTATTAGACCGGAGCTTATCTGTCGATCGGCCATTTGCATTAATTACTCGACAATTACGCTGTGTTGCTCTAAAGCGATGTTTTTGCTTGATTGTAAAAAATGTAGTGTGAATTAATTGTTGCTTGCCGATGTAAGTGGGTTGTGTGTTGAGCACGTCAGGAAATAAACTGGCTTGAATTGATAATTACTAAACGACTGGCCGTTTTATGATTGGGTTCCAGGTTTCCGGAAAAAACTGGACGCGATTCAAGGGTGTGGTTGCCCTTGAGTTTTGTTCACAGAAAATATCAAAATTGATACCACCAATATATCTACCAAGTATGAAATTTTCGACTCTGTTCACTTTTTATTTGGCCTCTTACAGAACCAACAAAAATATTCGAACTAAAAAAAATCAAGAACTTGACCATTCTTGTCCCCAAACCCCGTGGTGTCACATCTATCCACTGTAATGCCTCTTTATGTGCACCGTGTAACGTGTTAAATAGTGCGTATGTGGGTATGTTCACTATAATTATATTTCTTTTGTTTATAACCACTGATTTAGCCGCGAAAACCGGGCTCGATTCGTTCAGCAGACTGACCTAGTTTCAGCTGAAGGTCCCGTGAAATACAGCTTGCAGCGGTCGCTAATAGTTATATTGTTTTTCGTTGAATATTATTATGTGCGATAAATTTAATGATCTTGGGTATGTTTTTCATTGAAAAATAGAGGTGTTGATGTGTATGTACTTATATGTAGATGCAGCAATTCAGCCACGACAAAATTTCAAAAACTATTTTTTGAAAAAGTCGGCGAAAAGATAGGTTTTTCATGTTATATTGTAAGTAAACTATGATCACCACTGGCCTAGCAAGAAGAAACACATCGTTTAGAAATCTGAATCCAGGCTGGCGCTTTACTTTGTGTAAATAATTCATCACCGCTGCTCGCAAAACGGTGAAGAAAATCATGAGGAAACCGGCATGTCCTAGAACCAAAAATTCGAAGACACGTGACATCTACCTACCCGCACTGGGCCCACGTGGTAGATAACAGCCCACTCCTTCTCGAAGAGAGAAAACCTGTGTCCCAGCTGTGGGGACACACAACAAGGGAACAACTTTCTTCATGGGACCAACATCGTATTCGTGAAAAAATAATCAGCTGCAAATGTAAGGGGCGGCTGATTATTTTTCACGATAACGAGTCTGTACCACACCCTTAAATATCACTACATCTTTCTAATAAATGCTGTATATGAAGAAGTTTATTTTCTTACGGCCTGGCTTTCGAGATTCACTCTACTTGTAGACTTTGACTCTATTGCCTACTAAGCAGTATCTATTTACATAATACCTAGTGATAAAATTAATCATTGCAAAATTGCAATCCACAATATCTATTTCAACACACGACACGTCACGTGAAACCTTGGTTCAAACACTAACATACCTAGTTGAGTTAACCCTCACTTTACATAAAAATATAAACCGAGCGAGCTATTGACGTAAGCACACTATATTAATTAATAACAAACCAGAGCAACGATAAATTATCATAAACACGCCGTGTTGACAATAGTTCAGTATTTACAAATGTTATTTTCTTCTTGGAGACTTGTTATAACAGGTTTTTGTGCTATAGGCTTATAAATGTCCTGATATAGAATAAGGTATGCCTCCTTTATCGGGGGAAGGAACGAGCTCAGTCATTACTTCTGCTCTCTCTAAAGCTTTGGATTCCTGAGAAAGTGGTGAAGAGACATAAATAACGGCTGTCCAAACAAAGAGTGGTTTCTGGCACCTTAATGTCAAATACTGGTGAAAAACACGGTATTCATGACGGCTTCATGACAACTTTCCTCACCTACATTTTCCTCCTCCATTACCAAAAACGTTAACAACGCCCAATGTCGTAAATGTGTTATTATTTTTATACTCAGAAAAGTGGACTTTAATAAAAGTTCCTCCATGTTGATAATGTTAAACATCTGCTGGCCTACTAATGAGACTTGGGCCAATTAAAAAGAATACCCTATTTCCCCTCATAAGTGGCCATCAATATTCATGAAAATGCCTCCGATGAAATTTTCTAACGAAATTATAGGGTAGAGTGAAACTCTGGGAAAATAAATAAAGATTTTTTTTATGTACAATTTTTCATCTTCCGCTGGGTCCGGAGCCCTGAGGTAAGAAAATATAAGAATGTAAATTTAGGCCAACGATAAGGAGGGTCCGGTTTCTTACTCGCCCGAAAATGATAGCTCTTGGCGGATGTACAGACACCAATAAAAGTTGTGTCGGTATATTTTTAGATTAGTTTTTTTTCCTGGTTCTATTTTTAGAATTCTTTCTGTTTGTGTGTTTGTTATATTTACTTACACGTGCCGATAATAAAACGACACGTGTAAGTCAAATACACGCGGGGATAAGCAGAAAGGTACTATTGTACACTTGTCTATATTTCGCTTATTCCTAAAGGTCACGAATTAAATTTTCAGAACTACTACTAAAGGTTGAGGGTCTTTGATTTACCTAGAGAGTGTTTTTAAGAGTGTTATGTGTTTCTTCCTTGTCTGATAAGCCATTAATTTTATTGTTATCATGAAGTGACAGACGGACACATTCTTCAAAAACACGCCACATGGGAAATCGAGAACCCGTCAAAAATAAGTGGCACTTCAAAACCAACTCCCCTGCCACACTTCCTCAGCCGAGCACTTTTGTCGGCGCGTGTACGGCTCCCTCCGACATGGATACCTGTTACTATCAGATGTTTCCGAGCCGCTGCGTCCTGCTGATAGCCTGCTACCCTGAATTATTGCTTCTTCCGCCATCTACTACACTGTCGACACCAACTTGAAGGGAATGTATCGTTGAGGGTGGTTTATTTTGGGAACATAGAACACACAGTCATCGTCGTCATCTGCCCATTTTTTTCCAAGTACGTTGAGGTCGGCTTCCAGTCTCACCGAATTCAACTGAATACCAGTATATACGTATATAAACGCACGACCTTTTCTCCTGAAATCCTCTGGTAGTATTTTGTATTAAATATATCAGTTGTCACAACACCACAGATCTCAATGTTTTTATTCTGCAAACATATTTTTGTTGCATTTTCTATTGGGAATTTTTTTACGGTATTTGAAAAATTCAACCTCAAAAGGTTCATATCAGTTTTCACATCTCCATACGAGCGCTCTGCAGCCTCCCATGAGATTACACGTTACTAAGTTATACTAAAGTCACAAAAGGAAAACTGTTTGTTTCCATAAACAAATAATGCACTCGAATCCAAATCATAAACCATGGAAAATAAAATTCAGCCTACTTTCGGTACCAAAGAGGTGCATTATCGTACCTATTTAAAAATATGATGTTAATCCCTTCCAATTAATTGGTTGTTGAATCTAATCAAGTGTTTTGATTAGGTGCTGTAATGTCGGTCAAACAATCACAGCAATTAACATAAAGGACAGCTGTTAGTTAATTTTTGTGTTAATGACCCTCCCAGCCTGTTGGGCCGGCCGTTACAGTCTATTGTCTATTACTTCAACAAGAAATATCGAACCATTTATTTCGATTGCTCACATTTAATTTAATCATTTTCGTCGTCAAAATTGTGTTTTATTAATAACGACTTTATTTACTTGAATAAAATAACTATATTATTTCATTCTTACTAAAATTTCATCATCTCCGAAAAACAACAATATGGTGTAATCGTCATCACAGTAGTAGCCTGACTACGTGTAATAACATGTTTTAAGTAGATCAAATAATTTCCGAAAAGGGAGTGTGTGTACTTTTTAATTTGGACGTAAGATTGCGCTGGAACACTGAACAGTTCCATATACGGGGACACGGAGACAATAACTGTACTGTTTCATAATCAATCTATATCAGTAACAAAAAAAAAATAGTTGTGAAAAGTACTAATTAAATAATAAAAACTGAGTAAGTTAAGTATATTGTATAATTGAATTATGTTATTAACTAAAGAGGGGCTTGTAGCTAAGTAATAACAGCCGCACGGGTCGATCCATCAGGCTAAACTACGCTTGCCGCGGTTGGTCCGTGGATGGGTGACCATCTTTACATATCGAGACCCCTCCGTGCCTCTGAAAGCACGTTAAGCCGTTGGTCCCGGCCCGGCTGTCATTCGTGAATCTTTGACAGTCGCTACGGGTCCTCAAAAGCCCGAAAGTCTGACAACCAGTCTTACCAAGGGGTTTGGTATTACCTAGTAACTGGGTTGTGGAGGTCCGATAGGCCGTCGCTCCATGTAAAATACTGGTACTCAGCTGCAACCGGTTAAACTGGAAGCCCAACATAGTTAGGAAAAGGCTGGGCAGATATGTTATTAACTAACTATTTATTTAAATTCATTAATAAAATTAAAACAATAAAATATCCAAACTAAATGTCACAACAAACTAAAATACGGTCGAAATATCGCGTCACTGTCCACTGGTAATTTGCCCAAAAGACTAGCGGTATTGCCAGGTTCTATGGCAATATCTATGCTAATGATTTACAGTAGCAGTACAGTACATTGTGAAATTTATCACCAGGAAATGGTCTACGTCTATCCATTTTTCTGCCTGCCTACCTGCATTATAAGAATATTTGGCCATAAAGCATTTTACTTTTCAAATTTAAAATGTATCTACGGTGGCGTAGAAATAAATTAATGGGGATAAAATAAATGTCTTACCCCCCATGACATTGAAGAGTTTGATGAATCTAAGAGGGATGACGGACCAAATTGGACCTTTATTGTGATGTAAAACCAAAGTTGTCTCTAATATACCGCTGTTAGAGGCAAATAATACACCGCTGTTAGAGGCAAATAATCTGTCGTAATTACAGAAAATTCGTCTTGAAAAAGCTCTTCAGCAATTTTAACTACGAAATTGTTTTATAATAATTGTTTTAATCTTCGGTAGTTGTGGTGGTGTTTGATCTTGAGTAAGCGCTGTCTTATAAGTCTGAATTGACTTCAAGTACAATAGTATATTCTTTAAACGCTAGAAAATATTTATAGATGTTAACCTCTCCATATGCTCACAAAAATAAAACATTAAACATATAAATATCACTAAAACATACAAATAAATAACACTTCAAAAAGTTTCCTATCTGTAATATCAATTTTATTCACGTGTAACACGGGTTCGATTCCTGGTGAGATCAAACGTGGTAAACACATAAATTGTTCGCGCGTAATTCTGTTGCTCAGGCGGCGTGCGCGTGCGCAGCTTACACGGAGCTGCCAACCTTTGGCACGTCCTGGGCCACCGAATGTTTGACTAGAATTTCAACATTAAAATCTGAGATGAACTTACTAAGTAGGTAAAGGTATTGAATCTTCTATTTTAGTTTAATTTCTGGAACAATTCCCAGTTTTATACGATGACAAACTTAGATTTATTTCCTTTTGAATCTTACCTTTTTAACAAGAGAACCGCCATGAAATTTTTAAAATTAGGGCGAAATAGCACTATTTCCTATTTTATAGTTCAATAGTTTTTTAGCACATGTTGAAAAGCTTTGAATCCTTTAGACCAATAATTAATAGAGAAATTAAAAACAAAAAAATTGTTTGTTCAACCAGGTGCCTAGAAAAATACATTTCTCCAAAAGTTAAAATGTGGACCACTCCTGCATAGCACATAGTTGATACACGTGGTGCGCTGCTAGATATTTGTAAGCTGATGGAGGATTCAGATACGAATGTACCGATGCAACTCCATTGACCGGACATTGTTGATTACATTCCAAATTGTACTGTTTATATTGCGTGAAGCTATAGTGAATAGATGGATTTGAGAGATTTTTAGATTTGGTGTAAGTAAGTAAGTCAACACCTTAGAATGTGACCGGCTGTTTTATTTACATTCATATACTTTTCCTCGTGCAAGATCAAGGTAACATTAGAGTACTTTACTTCTAATGTTATAGAGTAAGCTTTCTCACAATCTTATTAAATTTCTTACGATGAAATGAAAGCTTTTAGACAAAAGCGGCAGCAGTGGCCACTTCTCAACATTGTTGCAGTCTTCACATTGTAAGTAGATTGGTTTTCAAGTGTCTAAATCGCAGATTGGTTCCGTTTTATTTTTAACTACCTACCATTCTTCATCCTCCAGCCCAATCAGCCAGCTTCCTTCTCTTTCAATATAATGAATATCTTCAATCCAAATTTCAGAATCTGGATTAAAGAAAATCTCTGTGTCGCTCTCTCTCTCTCTCTGGAAAACTTGCTAGAACACAAAATACAAAATACTACTATGGCTGTAACTGTACCTATCGAAATGTGGACCGTATTACATAATACCTCTGCCTATCCCCTCGAAACTACAGACATGATATATTATTAATATTATCATTTTCACACTGTCACCAACAACATTCTCCACGTGTGCGCGTACGCATACCGACGCCAACGTCAATAATTAACACTGAGACGTCACTGACTGGCGTATACATAAGTTTTTAAGAGTTAGAAAACATTGATATCATTTTGGCTGGCTTAAGATAAACATGTTTTGATGGGATACAAATAACTGAAGTCGTCGAGAATTTTATCTGTTTTTGAGTTTATTTATTGTCTGTTGCTGACGTATGTACTGATATAAATACTAATTGATATCGAACCAGTAATCAATGAACAACATTGTCTTGATACAGTTAAATGCGGTTAACTGGGGAGTTTGTTGCGCCACTTCTTTTTCCCAGCGATAGCACAAGGAAGTTGTGAAGGGCGGGCGTTTTTGGGGGACTGTCTTTTATAATTTTGACGTTCGAAAAGTGCTGATTCTCAGCCTAATTTGAATAAATGACTTTTGATTTGATTTGAAAAATGACTTTGTCTTAGTAGCACGATAACTCACTTTGTCTCCGTCTGCATTCGGTCCACCAAATTGTATGACCACTAGGACTACCCAAACCGATTCAAAACGCTGGCCTCAATGAAAACTCCGTGTTGCTAATCCTCTTTACATCAGACCTTAGCATAGACTCTAGGAAGCTGTTTCTCTCGGCCCTGGGCTTTTGTCAACGGCATGTGTAACTGCAGGCTGAATTGACTTTTGTGGTGGCTGGTGGGGCTTAGTAAAGCTAGTTAATATTCTGAAAATCAAGTCAAGTTCTAGGAACAGACTCCATAAGTATGAAGCCTCAAGATGTTTGGCTGATTAGCGTATGTAACGGCACGATGCAGGGAACTCTGTTGTCTCTGTGAGAGTTTATTTATCGGCTGCGCTGGCGCCTGTCCAATAGTCTCAGGTGTTTCCAAGTTGATTGCGATGGAATACCTAATGTACTGCTATTTATCTTCTACCACAGTATCTTAACGGCTCAGCGCAGATGAACAAATCTGGTTGATGCATTTCGATTGGTACCTGATTGGATTGACGTATATTTAACAGTAGCAGAAATCAAATTAAAAATTAAAAATTGTTTATTCAACTTATGTTTCAGAAAATGCTGAAAACAACACTTTTTGAACATCAAAACTCACACAAAACAGCCGCCCTTCACCACTTCTTAGTGGTGAAGGGCGGCTTCTTATCTGGGAAGGAGAAGTGGTGCCGCAAACTCCCCAGCAACACATAAATATATGTTAAGTTAGAAGAACTTGATTCGATACTATAATTATGTGAAGTAGGTAACATTACAAAAGAACACTTTTAAGAGAATAGGACACACTAGGAAGCCTGTGAAAGGCATATTTAAAGACCCATACCACACACCCAAGGGAGAAACACCAGCTGTCTTAACGCAATATCCACCAGATGTGGTTATGAGTACCGTATAATTTGTATACTTAAAACAAAAGTCGACAATTTGAAATCATCCTAACAAACAATAACAATATCTTAAAACTTGAAAGCGTGGCAGCTTCCTAATTGCGGTACTCGTGACATGTCGAAGCATGTCTTATCACGCCGGACGAGACTGAAATAAGCAGTTGTTCAGGACGCCTCTCAAGCACCCCCTTTACTTCAACAGCGGGGTGAGAGGGGGAATCGTGTTGTTTTTGGCATTTGACACTTTTTGAGGTAACAAATGGACACTCGGGGCGAGCTTTTTTTTAGGGTTTTCAAGGAGTTGTTCCGTGCTAAAGGTTTTTTTTGCGGGTGAAATATCTATTATTAGAAAATACTTGTTCTCAATCTTATCTCATTTATAATTTAATTTAAACACTTCAGCATAAGTTTTGTATATTTATTTGTATTCATATATGGACAGTGTAGCAGCTACAGAGCGCTACCATGAAGTATTTTTTTAATGGTAGGTACCAGAAGGTTTTTCTACAAAATTAAGTTTTTAAAACAGAATTCACGTTCGGGGAATCACTTTACATTTAAGAATATTTATTGTTTTAAAGAATTACCAGTAATTTATTCATTGCCGACGAATTATAATAACATCAATATTTTACGAATAAAACGTGTTGTTTGTTCACTCAACAGTTCTCCGGATTTTCGCGAATCGCATTGAGAGATGAATCCGGGTGAAGTAGATAATCGTAACAATTCAATTCATAAAAACTGTGTACACTTTGCGAAAGATTGTACCTACAGAGATAGTTACAGCGATTATACAACGACATTTGGCAGACGGGTTGGCGACCGCAGAGAGTTATAATTATAATATCGCCGTCGACCTGTCACCTTTAACTAACAGCGACACAGAAACAGGAGCCTGTTCTGAGAGAGGATCAACACAACTAAGACAAATCCTCTTCAAAACAAGTCAGAACAAGATCTTCTAGCTAAACGACCGACAAGGACTAATTCTCAACATCTCATCTCAGCTCGATTACTGCCCTTCCAATCCATTTTATCCATCCATATCTTTGGCAACCGTCCAAAGCACTGTTTTGCGTCCATCGCCGCACGCGCAGCTTTCCCGAACTATTTTTAAATGGCGGACGCCCGATGTGCTCCGAAAAGTGACGGAGATTTACGATCGCATAATGGTTAATTAATTCGTGGTTAACATGTGTTGGATCGTTACGATGTTTTTTGGGTATAATTGTGGAATTACCGAAGGGGGTTTGACTCTAATGTTTTTCAAGTATGAGTCCTTATCAGGAATGTAATATAACTTAATAAGTCCCGATATTTTTTAAAACTTGTGTAACCAATATTACCTAACTAATTTTAGAAATGATTTACACTGTAGACACCATAGCCTTTAAAGGGCAGACACAGGCCGGTAGGCTCAGCGAAGTGCTCACATACGCCTCTGCCGTTGACGCGTGTCGCTCGTGTATATGAGAGCACTGAAACGTCATTTGTAATTTATAATAATTGGTCTATTATCCTCTAAATTAAATAATAATGGGGAGTTTATGAATTTTATGAATGCTGAAAACCCAACCTAAATATCCAATCTCCTTTAATAAACTCCACTTTCAGAGCTTGTTCACTTGTTTTATTTGATTCGCGAACATTAAAAAAATAATGTAATGTCAATCATCAAAGGAGAGCAGCGGAAGATAATTTCAATCAATCAGAAGTCCTTGAGAATTATATTATAACAAGTAGTGTTGCAGGGAGGATGAGTGAACTATTTGAAGTATTAAAAAAACAAGCGAATAATTTATTTGATCTAGTCTCCTGTGACGTCAACGTCATACTTGTTTGTGCTGGCACGGGTCTTGTGTTAGGAGATAGACGTCATATCGGTAGTCAGAGGGTAAGCAGAGATGTTTATACCTACCTATTTTTTTATTTATCCATTTATTTCAGGCATCAAGGCCAATATAAACACATACAATACAATATAACTTAAAAATACTATAAATATTTACAACATTATAATTACACTAAAAACTAACTAACGCACACGAAGTGTCTTCGTCGTGTTTCGCTGACTGGTGTCATGTGGCCGACCACGAAACCGGGGGTACACAACACCCTTCGGCCAGAACTCTTCCTTGAGGAACTATGTATGATTGGTTACGTATGAAGGGGGATCTAATAATGAAGGAATAATCTTTAGAATAGGAGATTGTATCAGTCCATAGAAGGATTTTTTTGTGAGGTATCATGGTTGAAAGAGACATGAGGCATTTCTCTTCATCTTCAAGCCATGATAGTTTGGGAAATACAGTATACAGTAGGTACACATTCATTTTAAATTAAAATTTTGAGTAATATTTTCTACTCACCAGGACCAGACAGAGATCGGTTTCGAAAGGAACACCATAACATCAGCCTAGTATTAGATAACTTTGTATAAATAACTCGTCAACAGATTAGCGCACCATTAATCAATAGGTCGACTGCCCTATTAATTTAATATGGTTGACAGCAATTAGCTTGTGCCAAAAGATGATTCACGTAATTACAGAACTATGAATCTTTACCAACATAGAACAAGGTCCATTGATGGTAATCTACCATGTATTTAATGGGATTTTATTAATAGAATAGTGAACATTGACGCACTGTCGTCAACGCAAGTCTTTACTGTTCCCAAGAACAAAAATGTGTTTATATATGCAACCTCTGTTATTGTACATCTTGGCAAGAGCTACAGGAGAATAGTTCATGTGGCGACAAAAAGGATTTAGCCAGTCAGAATGGTAGCGCAGCTGACTCTCCAGTATGCACTAGACGTACGTAATTTTCAATATCGTTTCTTTGTCCTTAATTTTATGGCACCTCATATGAAATAAAGACGTCCCCAAGCTATCTAAGATGACCCACTTAAAGCTTTTCAATAAGTACCAAGATATCATCACTATCAACCAAATAAAAGTTAAAAGCTATTGGGTTTAGCTTTCAGCCGACTAATATATACCTGTCCACCTCCACAGTCCGTGCTGAACAATGTCTACATACCGATACCCTAAAGACTAGTTGGCAGACTGACCGTCTCCCAACTCCTCGTGTCGACATGCACGCAGTCATTAGCCACGAGTTCATCTACTACGCGGGATACGCATCGGGAAACCCTTGCGTCTGATGGACGTTGTTGGCGGTTGTCGAAACACGCGCGGTCTGAGTGGTACATACACGGGTTACGCTGAAAACATGCCAAACACGCGCGCAGTTTATGTCATTAGTAGAGAAGTTTGTATTAAAGATGAAGGAATTAATAAACGGGGGTTATAACTGCCTATACCTATGTGACAACACAGGAACCCTGTAAAAAAAAGAATATTAAAAATTTTCATTATCTTTATCATTTAAGTTGTGTTACTATGCAATGAAATAATGCGAGAAGCCTAAAATTCCTAGACTAACTACCAGTAATTCCACGAGAGTACTTATTTAAAAATAATGTCGTTAAAATATGTTTTAACTCGGTTAAAACACCTTCTTTCTCTTTCAAGAAAGTTTCTCGAAAGCTAATTCGTACAACAATTTATTTATAAACGTCTGTAAATAGCTTCTTAATTATAATCGACACGTGTTTAGCAGTATTTATCTCGAAGCGCGCGCGGATGCAGTGCTGTCACGTCTGTCACGTCTGTCACGCGTGGCACTCATCTTTTCGTCGTGATAATTATGACAGCTAGCGTTTGTCCGGAATTTATTACGCCAATGCCCTCCGAAGACAACCGACGCCGACGTAACGTTCGACTCGTGCGCCCTCCAAATAATTGTAATATTAAAAACAAACTCATTAATTGTAGTGTAACTTACGTTGGTTGGTGGAACATTTCAGTAGTTTGGTAATTTGCCTGTCGTAGTTGGCAAGGACAGCAACATCAAGATTCTTCAGATGTTCGTCCCGAGTGGGCTTTTAAAGTTAATTGAAGGTCTTTAGTGATATTACTTTGAAATTAGTAAGACCAGCTGTATTCTGTAAAAACTTCGTTTCAGTGGATACCTACGTGATAAAATGGAAACTTTTTTATAAGTCAATAACCAAAATTATCAAAGCAATATTATACCAAACTGATCACAAGACAGCTCGTCAATTCAGATCGATTCCACATAACATCGTAAACATATTATTCACCCGACATACGAAGAAGTTTCGGAGATTTTTCAAATAAAATTCATGAAATGCTTTATAAAGTTCTAAAGCATTTCATAAATTTTCCTTAAATACTTTCGTGTTACATATTCGATTAGATATGTTTATTTGAAAATTGAAAAAAATATATTATTAAAACATCTGCGGGATCTTCCATTATGAATGCACAGATATTCTGCGAGTGAATACAAAACTAACATTATACAATCGTCTATAAGTTTGTTTCTAAGCTATCAATCTGTAAACTTCCACTGAATATGAGCCTCCTCTCACATCTATACTAATAATAAAGTTGAAGAGTTTGTTTGTTTGAACGCGCTCATTTCTGGAGCTACCTACCAGTCGGATTTGAAAAACTCTTTTTGCATCTAATATCCCAATTCCCGAGGAAGTCTACATCACGCTAGGACCCTTAGGCACCAAGCAAAAAGTAAGAAAGAGCGCCACGAAGACGAAGTAATAGCGCAAGCAGGCGATGCAATGTGTGTCGGAGGAACACGAAATGTCACAGACGTAGTCGCTAGATACACCAATATAATTATTTACATTTTTAGTCGCAGAATTATATTCGTAGGATGCGTACCGCTCTTCGACATTAGTCTTAAGTTATACATTGTTTACCAAGAAATCCAGGATAAAGCAATAACAATACAAATTCAGACCCCTCCTTCCGAAAACTCGGGAAAAACCTCCACCATCCGTGACAAATTACACAAACAATTAAACATTAAAACATTTTTCTGGAAAGTCTCTCAATCGTGGCCACAAGACTCATCACTGTATACAATCTATGCATTATGGAGGCGGCACCTACTGATTGAATATTGAGATGGTTTCTTTGGCCCTGTGCTAGCCTAGCCGGCCGCCATTTGCAAAACAATGGCGGGTGCAAGGAACTGCACACGTGAGCTCGCTGAGTTACGAGGAGCATTTACATGTTAAAGGCTTAGCTGGATTGGAGATTGATCTTAGGAAATGGTCAGCTGAATTTGACGTGGGACTATAATGTGATTTATGTCTAAACGAACGTTATTGGTTTGCTAGAGAATATGGGTGTAATACCTTCCCTGCAGTGCGATGTTTAGACCCTTTAGATGCCATCCCATTAGGTACATGGTATGTGGGTGTACACTCCTGTCTACCCCTTTTTTTTTCGGGATGGGAAATCATCAAATGACCCCTCCCGCTCTGGGTGGAGCGGAAGGGAGTGTCAGACTCTTACTGACTAAAACTCACCCATGTTCCTTCCTTTGCCCTTTATGTTCCGGGGTAGCGGTAACCCTTTCGGACAATCCCGCTGACCCGGCAGGCTTCGGTCCTAAGGGGCCCCTCAAATTGTGCTGACAACTCTTTGAGGCACGCGTGGAACACTTACGCGCCGTCCGGCACGTACCTGGTCTTGATCGGGCGGTGAGCTACCCATTGCTCTCCGCCCGCAGGCCCGCGCCTACGGTGGCCGGGAGTCGTCCCGCGGCTCCCGACGCCCGGAGCGTCTCCCGCGGCGGCTGGGACGCGAGGCTCTCTCCCTCATCCGTCCCGCCACCTCCTTCGCTAGCATGACTGCTTCGCAGAAGGAGGCGACTGCCTCCCACTCCCTCTCGCCCCGGACCATAGCTTGCACCAGGGCCGGGCGCGAGAGGCCGCCGCCGCTGCCGTCCTGTCTACCCCTTCAAGGAATACAGACAGATGTAACGTTACAAGTTAAAAATCTTGCTTCATAATCTTACATATCCATATAAACATACACACACACACCAAATCCCCACAGCCTCCAAACGACCCCATTACCTCTCGACGACATAAACCAAGCAGCTTGATACACAAACAAATCTGAAGAACAGCGCTTCTTCAAAGTCGGTTAAGGGCCGTTAACCGTTATTGATGAGTGACGTCACTATGGCCGCGGGCGGCACACCGCACACCTCTTGACGGATTGCATACGAATAATCTACGTAGGGTTGGCGAGTACTGGCAAACTGACAACAATGACAAAGTAACAATGTGGCAGTAGTCCAATAGTTAATACGTGGACTGGTGCCGTGCAGATGCCGTGAGTTCAACCACGTCGTCACCTTACATCAGCTGGTCTGGATGGTTAAAATCTCGCCGTGATAACTTAGGTCAAGTGAGCTGTTATTCCACCAGATGCTAGGGATTGACACTATTGTCGCTCACTTCACCTAAGTTTTCACGGTGACATTTTAACAGAATAAATCAGCTGGTTAGATAGTGGTCATTAACGTCATTCAGCTGGACATAGGCAAGCATCGTCACAAGTGGTTTTTTTTTATATGAAACATACACTCGCCCGACGCTTCTTTGGTGTAGTGGAAAATTGATTTAATTTGCTTTATTGATCTTGTGGTCGTAAGCGTGTCTTTCATAAGAGAGATCCTGGGTCATTCTTAAAGCTATTTTTTTAATAGCAGAACGTTCGTGGTTGTCGCCGTACAAAGATCTTTTGGGGCGTGCTCAAAATCGGAATTAACGCCACCATAAGATCCTTGTAACCCTTGTAAACCTATTGTACGCTTATGTCTAGCAGTCAACTGCAATAAATAAACGATGGCGAATAAAGAAAAATATAAATAAAATCGCGAGCAAAACCCGTCCACTCTTTATTTTTTACGAGTATGTAAAACTTGAAAACACAAGCATAATGTAATCAGACGAGTACTCCCAAGAAAGTGGATCAAACAAACAGCTTTCTCAATAATTTTAATAAAGATAGCCATTATAATTACAAATACAATCGAATTTGTAGTCAAAACACTGCTCCCAAGTTATTTTAAAACATGATTCTTCTATTTATATTAAAAAGTTAAAATAAAACGCTCTCTTGAATGTCTAAGACTGTTTTTGCTATTCGACACAAAACCGCATTGAGGAGAATTTTATTTTTAAATGTAAATTATTTTGCTAAATTATTCATCAACAACTTAAGTTGTAACGGGTGGGCCATTTAAAATGTAAAATTTGAATCGGCTATAAAAAAAAACTACTGATTATTTTTTTAAATTTCTGGTTTTATTGGAAAGGTTGAACTTTGTCATTTAAGAATGGAACACAATATCATTCATATGACTTCCACGACTGGCTCGGCAGTACCCCATCCGATCAACCCAATTTTTCAGTACATTTTAGATTGTTTTGGCTTCAATCTCTTCAATGTGACTCGTTGTGGATGCATTGGCTTCTCAGTAGTCACGTGTGGGTTCTCTGAACCCCATATGCGGCAATTTTGCTGATTGACATAGCCACCGAGATGAAAATGAGCTTCATCTGAAAACACGATTTTTCGGTAAAATTCTCATCTCCTGCCAAACAATCTTCAGCCCATTGGGCGAAGCGAAAACGCATCGGATGGTCACGAGGCTTCAGTTCTTGGACCAATTTTACTTTGTAAGCCTTCATACCGAGGTCTTTATGCAAAATTCTTCTCAGAGAAGTACGAGAAATGTTCAGTTCCTGAGTACGATGACGAGTTGTTGTTGATGGATGTTCTTGCACATTCTGAGCCACAGCAGCAATGTTTTCGGTTGAACGCACTGGACGAGAACGTACACGGGTTGCTTTGTCCAATAACGATCCATTTTCACGAACTCGCTTCACAAATTGACGCACAAACTGAACTAAAGGCAGATCATTTCTCGAAAATTTTCCACGTAAATTTCTTATAGTTTGCGTTAAAGATTCACTACTTTGGAAGTAAGTTTTTAATATTTCCTCCTATTTTGCAAATGTCAAACAAGTCAAGTTAGTTTTATACTAACTTCCTGTCAATAAATGAATGTCATTCTACCTTTCAAAGTCAAAGTAATCGGTACTTCAAATTTAAGACACTAGATGGCCCACCCGTTACAACAACAAACAATTCATGTAACTTGTAAGTAATTGTCATCACTGAAAGGGAATGTTTTACTTTCTCTAATGTTGTGTAATCCTGCAATTCATGCAAAACTTTCAACGAGAGAATGGAGTCCCTTAAATAATATGACGGAAACCCCGCCAACTATTAACGAAATGTATAAGTATTTATAACATTTCCCGAGATTTTTTTCTTGAATTTCCAGTCAGTGTCAGCCCTATTTGAGTGACAATATTGACAGAGCGTAGGTGCCGCGCGGAGTACAGTAAACAACCCTAGCACCCTCAACCCTGCAGATGTAACCTGACCGAAATACGACAAATATTGACCAAACTACTTATAAGTATAAGTTGTCAAAGAACAAGAACAATAAATCTTTATTAATTAGGTAGGTAAGTGTTTGATATTTCGATGCCACGTAAAGTGACGTGGAAGAGTCTGCTTCTTCATTGTAACGTTTTCTTGGTTAGTCTCGCACATTCTACCTCGTTTATGAACTTAAATAATGTAATTAAACCAAAGATTTATTTTAATGAAAGGTTTGTGAATCGAATATGAGGTAGCCAGTTTAGCCTTTTTTTTACTCATTTGCTTGAGTATTTTGGATTTGACGTATTCTATGGTTTTCAGAATTCCCAACTCTCAACGCTTTTTCAGGAAAGACACACCAGTGAAATGAAATCCGAAGCTCAAAACAAACACTTTACAACTGTGTGCAAGTACTTGCCTGCACCCCCTCGCGTTACAAGACACTTCCAATTATCCTACTAATTATGAACGAACCATTGTGTGCATTTAATGCTAATTTATTCAATGGATACTTTATTTTTTCCAGGTCCTAGCGACCTCGATACACTGTTGTTGTTTTTGCGCGATTGTGCAATTGTGCATAACAAAGCAATATAAGTTTTATCAATTTTTTTTTGTATTTGAAATACTATGGTTTATTTTTATTTTCTTTTTTTTTTCCTTGTTATTTACATTAAAATCTAGCCTATTCGCTATTATGTAGTTTAAATATAACGGAGTAGAGGGAGGCCTTTGCCCAGGAGTGGGACAGCGTAGGCTAGTAAAAAATATAACTTAAACTGCTAAGCAACATAAAAAAATCCTCTCTTCTTAGATTTCCTCGAATCTTTCTTATTCACTTTATATTAAGGGGAAAGGATGTGTGAAAGGATTTGGCCTTTGCAGTAGAGAGACCATGAAGGCTAACAAAAAAAAAATGGGGATAACATTGAATTCACTTGAGTGATATCGGTTTAATATGAATATGATAACGTTTTTAATTTTTTTACTTGCTTTAATATTGTTGCTGTTATTCAACTACGAATTCACAAAAAAAAAAAAAAGGACCACAGAATGACCAGGTCTATGGTCACGAAGTCTTGTTAGGTATGAATATTAGAATCTATGAAGAAAGAAAAATATTTATAAACGTTACTAGATACGTAGATAATGTAGGTACTACACACATCCTTTTAACCTCAAGAGTTAGGTAAAGTACAGCAGCCAGGATGATCTCATTGATATAAATACGATGTTAAATAAATACAAAATAAATGATAAAACAAGTCGCGAAAACATCATAAGCTTATTGTTTGTGGAAAAACATTAAATTTTGAGTATGCCATGTTTATCTAGCAGAAATGTAAGTACATTTAATGACATTACAATTGCTATTTTCACTACCGACTGTGTGCCCGCGACTACGTGCACCTCATACTTAAGTGTTTATTTTTTGAAATATTGAAAATTATATTAGTTTAGAGATTACAGAAGTATTTAATTTCATTTCTCCATTGTTTCAGCTGCCACCAAGTGAATGCTAAGGCATAGTTATCGCATGTACGACACCGAACAGAGAGTAAGAAATGGAGATAATTTCTAAGTAAACTTTTAACTTTATGGTCCAATGAGCTTTACCATACAGTACATATACTTGATATACTGATTCTATGGCTAGTCCTGCGATGATGCCATCTTTTCATATTTAGCTACTTAACACCCGGTTTCTGAATGGAGAATTGGAGGTTGAGAACTTGTCCCCAACCTTAGGTAGGCCTTTGCAATAAACGTCAGAAATATTGAATTTCTCGCGCTATATTGAAGTAGTAGAGTTTCACAAGTTCTCAACTTTAAATTCTCAATTCAGAAACCTGGTGTAAGGCTTTGTCGTTATTGGTATTATAAAGACTTGTAGTTACAGATAGTGAGTGAGAGACACTATCACCTTCGTGCAGTAGTAGTATAAAATAAGCAAATGTGTGGTAATGTAAAACGCGAGTGGATCACGCGCAGGCGAGCGGACATCTGCGACACGTGCGCGCGCGCAGCATAAGTAATGTTAATACCATCATGCAACTGCCTGCAGAATACGCACTCCTGATCACTGCACTTTATTAACCGAACATTACAAGTTTATCCTAAGTATTGTATAGTCCACGTACATTTTAGGATTACTACAGCCTCTAATAGGCCTACTCAATATTTGGAGAATTTTTTCGCTCGATATTTCCCGAATTGTCATGCTTAAACAGATTAAACAGATTGTTAGAAGTCACCGTCAAAGTTATAAAGTTTATTGCAACTTAAGTGTACAAATATTGGTATTATGTTATTTTGGCCGTGTTCAACAACGGTAATTGACGGGCGCTACTAAAACTAACAGACCTTAGTAACAACCTAGGAAAATTACAACACTAGAACACTATTTTTCCTCAGTAGCGACTGGGGTGACCTTCCTGCCTCGCCACAACATACGCCCCGTAGACGAATACATTTGAATACGATGTATGTGTAATTCGCGGGTCATGGCAGGACACCATGGCACCTGCAGGCAGTGGGGTGACACACTCCTGGCAGGGCAGAAGACTGTCCTGGTAGAATTTTTAATGGAATGCGGTAGTGGAGGGTGTTCTTGTGTCTAAGAATTACTTACCCCTTTAGGTCGCTGACACGTTTTATCGCGTGCGTTGATTGGTTGATAACCAGGTTGTTATCTACATAATTATCAACACACCAAAACCAAAAGTATCTATTTAATTTAATGGTTACGTGTAACAATAAGATAGAGACAGCAGGTATCTCTGCTAGGTAACCTTAGGACCGGAGAACGTGTAAATGAATTAAGGGTGATCCTCGGTAATCCATATATCATCTACATACATACTTCTTGAACGCTTTTATAATTCCTTATTTTTTAAATCCAACACATTAGTCTGTCTTATCTTCCAACACAAATAAAAAATCCAGACGCACCAAACACATTAAACGCGTAGATTTTTAAATGATAGCCATACAAACATCATAAAACTGTGATTCGTAAGCTAGCCATACAATTTATGCCATATACCAACCAAACTTCGACGGCCATAAACCAAAAAATGATGTTAAAAAACCGCCTTGTGGGTTGCGTAAGCGCAGATAATATCTTATAAATCAGAATCAATAATAATTTAAAACAGGATTCATTTTCTTTATTTGTTTGTGGTCACATAAAAAAGGCTTATCGATTCTGAGAGGCGTTATAACGACTGTAAACTTGCGGTATAAGCAGGGGTACAGGTTTAGTTATGAAGGTATAAAGTACGGTAGACTGGCAGGGATTGAGTAAAATTAAGCCTGCATTTGTACACACTGTGCATTAAGCATTAAATAAATAAACAAATAAAGCAATAACTAAGGATTCCTTTACCGAATCTCTATTTTAGTTTGGTATACTTTTTTACAAACGAAGGATATTAAACTACGTCCAGTGGACGTAGTTTAATATCCTCGTCCACCATAGCCAATAGCATACAGGCACAATTAAAACAAGCACCACTATTCTGACCAGAGACTCAAGTGTAGTCTATGGCGGCCAGAGATTCGGGACGAGGCAAAGGCGTGTCCCATACTGCCTGCTCATCATTAACTACATCTGGAACCCTTACTAAGGGAAAACTTGGTAAATGAACTCACTTTTGCCTATGTAGGTAGGGTTAGTTAGATGTGTTGTACTACTACAACCCTACCTACCTACCTATGTATGTCGAGGGGCCATTTCTGTAAAGAAACATACATACATTTCTGGTCCTCATGATACAGGCGCCGCCGCCGCCTAGTTAGGGGACCGCCGCGCGCCGGAAAGATCCAAATGATCATCGCTAACAGTTACAGACCGATGTTATGTTAATTTTAAGATAATAATTGTAACATTGGTTCAATTTTATTAATATTATAATAATAATGGGGAATGTGGAAAAGATCGAGTATGGTGGACTATTAAATTAGTCCACCATACTCCATCCTTTCCACTTTTCCCACAATGTGGACTGTAGACCTGGTGAAGGCCACAAGGATCCTCTGGATGCCAGAAGCACAGAACCGGTCGAAGTGGCGATGCTTGGGGTAGGCCTATGTCAAGCAGTGGACGTCTTTCGGCTGAAATGATGACGATGACTCAATTTTTTTGCTGTAACAGACGGACAGAAATTCGCGAGATTCCTTCTATATTCATATGTCGCTTATTATGGCACGAAAAATCATAATTTTGTTTTCGCCCTCCATTATAATTTCAAAGGTTTCAGTTTACTCTGTAGGTACCACAGAACCCGATAACAGCAATCGTTCTAAATGTAAAATCATGTAAACGTTTTAAATGTTATTGATATGATTTCACGGATATATATTATGTATTTATTGATACGTATAATGTATGTTTGTTCTAATGCCTTGAGTAAACAATGGAATGTGGAGGGTAAATATAGGGTTCTAATGGGTTGTGGGATCAGTGCGATGTGGTATTGATCCGTTAATGTTATTGTGACGTCTATGGTGGGTGATCAACTCATAATTCATGAAGCCTTTGATTTGGAAGGAAAACAGAATTTATTGATGTTTGCTTAGTTGAGTGAATATTACAGGGTTTCTTGTAAATCCAGAATGACGTATTGTTGATACATATAGATATAAAAAAGTGACAGACGCAGCGACAACGCATAGCCTGAAACTCTGAATATATCGCAGCGTTATGCCAAGCGATGGCTGTTTTGCGCGGATGTAATGCATATTTTTTTTCCATTTGGTTTATTTTTAATACCTTATTTTAAATTTTATACGTTTTGGCGTAAATAAGCTTATTTTCCTCCTAATTTAATTTAACAAATTGCCAGGTCCATGACTAGGTACACTACATAATTCCAGAATATTCGAAGCTAACAACTATTTACCACACAACTTCAACAAGTGTACCAGGCACTTACACCAGTCCTCAAACTTCTCAACACGTAGGTCTCCGCGACCCCTCTAACACGCAGTAGGTCTCTGCGACCCTCCAGCATGTGGATGTTTACGACCCTCTCACGTGGATGGTGCTAAGCAGCCCCGGCCGCGGGCTGTCGGCTAATTGTCACCACTTGACTCCCCCACACATCTACTGCACTTTACAGCTGTCATTAAAATCCCTCTACTGTAGGTATATTAGGTAGTAAGGTACACGTTTCTGTGTTATGGGGGTGAAAAAATGTAAGTGCGTAATTAGTGGCTTATTTCATTTAAATGGTCGAACTGCGCTTGACGTCGCGGATAAAAGCGAGATGGTTTGTGCACGTTCAGAGAAACCCACTTTACCTAGGTGGGTACTAACTACATAAGCAATGAGGCATATTTTTTCTAGAAGTAGGTCCAGAGGAAGGCTGAAAGCTAGATATATAGAAACGATCAAGATTGACAGCATAGATATGTTGTCAAACTTGATCGTTTCACCTTGACCTTGAAGGAGACGTAAAAAAGTCCTGCAATAATAGATGTAAAATGGAAAGATGGATAACTAAATTTAAAACAATATTTGGGCTCAGTAGAGATACCAAAGGAGGAAAGCTGAAATAACTAACAAGTTCCCTAAAACTGAAAAAAGACATGGGTGCTCAATCTTTAACACAAAACACATTAAAGGCTAGCAAAAACAAATGTAAAGTAGGAAGCAATACTAATCTACCAATCCAGTTTCCGAGCATACAATAATGAACTCATATCGTTCAAATGTAAACAAAAAACCGTTTCTTGTTTAGCAAAAAACGCGTAACACAGATACCCGTTCATAGTAGGTAGGCAGTCGTAGTAATGCCAAAATAACCAAAGAGTAAAAATAGTAAGGCCTGCGTGGTGCGTGGCGAGCAGTTGGCCAATGTTCTACATGGAGCTGTTGTGTTGCGATAATCCGTGGTACTTTATATGAGAGATAGCGGGTACTCTGTGCCTTGAGCGCGATGGACAAGACTAAAAGTGTTGATAATCAAGACGATTCTGAACTCAATACGTAATTACAATAAGCTCTATTGTAATGCAGACTAATTGTTGACTTGGACTTTCAATATTTACTTTAGATAGAGACTTTTCGTAAAGGCCCAGCTCAGGTACGAAACTGTAGGTCAACTGTAATATCTCTTGGGTCACTTGCCTATTTTGTTATAGACATTAGAAGTCTATAGACACTGTCCGCCGTCCGTCACCCCGATGAGTCTGATACAAGATCCACTTTAACATCGTAACACAGCAATGCTTCAAAGTCAAAACGTTTATTTTCAACTAAGTGTACACTGTTCGTGTTTTGTTATGCTTCGATTTCGTCGGAAGATCTCTATTGCAAGGAGCCTACTAACCGCCTTTTCGGCCGACTCCTTATCGTTCAATATTTTATTATATTATTCTTTTCTTTGTGGAATATCCGAGCTCAGTTCAAGAAAGTCGTAAGTCCCCCGCCTCAGCGTATCACATGAACTGACCCTTCTAACACAGTATTGCTTAATCCGCTGTTGCCACGCGACCGCCTCGCGCAGAGCACATAAATGGGCCTCTTTGTGTCTTATCACCGGTACATAGCATGGGAAACACGGTTCTTTATGTATTCCATTATGTACTGCGTGTCTATTTGTGTTCATTGTTTCTTTACTTAGTAACAAGGCCTGGTGTAGCGGGCTTAGCAAAACCTCTTTTTTAAGACTAATTTCCAGCACAATTGTTTTCAATTTGCTTCATTGTCATTTAAGCCTTGAGCCAAAAGACCTCCACTGCTGCACATTTCCTCTAAAATCACTCGTCGACAGGTCCTACACTGCAACCAGCGGATTCCCGTAACCTTCTATAATACCATAGACCTCGGAACTGCCGCAGCGTCTAGATATGACCGGCTGTACTAATAAAATTCATGGCACCGAAAGTGCGATGAGCGCTTACTGCTGTCACGCCCACGATTCATCATTCAGTCGCCATTTTTGGCGTCCTACGACTAAAAGAGTGGTAAAAGTCGCGACTTAAGAGTTGTAGGTCGTAGGTTCGAACCCAGATAGGCGCTTTACTTTGTGTAAATTATTTCATCACCACTGTTCTCAAAATAGTAAAAAAAACATCGTGAGGAAACCGGCATGTCCAAGAACCAAAACTTCGAAGACATGTGGGATCCACCAACCCGCACTGAGCCTGCGTGGTAGATTACAGTCAGCTTCCTCTCGCCGAGTGGAGGCCCGTGTCCCAGCAGTGGGAACGTTATAGGCTGATTATGCTACGAGTAACAAAAGTACACGCAGGTTTATATGGAAAGTGTTGACAAAGCCGCCTCTGGCAGCAGCCCCCGAGGCGCCTCCGTGCTCTGTGCTAATACGATTGCTAGAAAAATAAAACATGTTGACATAACAACAATACACACGCACAGGACGCATGCCTAATTGATTAGTTATCGGCTCGCAGTAATTATGTTGTGATTTTATAATACCTAACTGCAGAGCTGTTATGGTAGGCTTAACAGCTCTTTATACTCCCACACGTACAGGGTCCCATTAAAAAAACTGGCGAAACTTCACACATCACGGGTATCGACATGAAATCATGATAAAACAAAACAATACGTAACGTACAGTAGCACCCCGGAGTCTGAATTTTGTGCCCGGTTGATGGCAATCAATTTGATTCCACTCTGTTTAGTAGACATTCAGTGTAGGGGTGCTGCTCATTGGCATGGGACCCTGTAGATAGACAGTTATGGTTTTAAATAGGTCAGAAGTAGAAGAATAAAATATCTCCGAGTAATTCAAGCAATTCAACCTTCGCAGAAAATGAGTTTCCATTCGCAGTATGATGTAATCAGTTGCCTAAATATTGCATTTCCGTGAACCCGAAGATCATGACTGCCCAAACAAAAATCATGTTGGAATAAGAAGATTGCCATCAATGATACAACAAGAGATACTGGGACTCTGGATTTGTGCCCGGTTAATAGCAATAGGCGTGCCCCCTATTACATGAGACTTGAACAGAACTCGCGATATATGGGTGTACCTCTGCCTAACACTTTAGGGAAAACACGCGTGATGTGATGTAGGTATGTAATGCAACTCATGATTCTAATTAATTTTGAACGGAAACTTTGCAGAGAACATTAATATAATTTTCACCCCAAAACTGGCCCCAAACAGTCTACTAATATTTAACATGGCCGTAGTGAAGTACACCCATATACTGAGGTTACATAACCTTCCCTGAGTACCTCCGTATATACCTGTAACCTCAGTTTAATATTACAGAATGTTATTTTCAAAGCATAAAGATTACAATGAGTTGCGGTACTCCGTGGTCGCTTGATCGAAAACACTTTTCTATTTCTGTTTCCATCTAACATACGTTATCGGGACTTTGACGACATATATTTTAGTGTTTTGTTTACGATAACAACCGTATACAATTCTACGTCTTATGTGGTATTGAATACAGGTGGTTTTAGTGTGTATTTGAAGCAATATTCCGATAACACTTATGCTTAGGAAACGTGACGGCGAGCCATGACCAGCGCAACGAGGCGCGTTGCAAATTTTTCTCATTGTCAGTGAAAAAGGAACATTTACTTATTAAACCTTTTGTTTCACTTCATCAGCGAATCGGGTTACTGCCGGTGTTATTGTGGCTACCTTTATATATATATATAAATTGTTCACGTGATTGTGGAATGATGATGACTAACGATATTTGCGACTGAATGAAAAACTTGTTGATTAATTTGCGTTTTTGAAAATGTTTACTTCAAGCTGTGCCAATATTATTTAGGTGTGGAGAAGTATTGTTTATCGCAGGTGTTAAAGCCATTCTTTGACGATGAACTCTGAGCTTAGTCATAGACCAAATACTTAGTCGATTTCGTCACGACGCTGAACGTAACTAATTCGATATTTAGTAAAACATGTTTTTCTTACATTTATCAGTAGGTATGATCGTGTGGAATACGTGGCCAGAGGACCACGGGCCGCGTCAAGCCTGCAAATACTAGGCATAAAGTCAAGTCAGATTAACTTTGTGGCCAAGGTCGCCCGGCAACTAAATAATCGATATTGGATATTCTTGTTTGTTGCTGGTGCAGATATCAATCTATGAAGAGGGGTAACGCGACTTACGACAGTCTGTATGGAAATATAGAAAGAAAGAAACCATTTTTGTGATCACAGAAACACCAGCATATAAATAAGATAAATTAACATCACGCCTGTATTCCCCGAAGGGTTAAGTAGAGGTGTACCTTAGTTAGTACACCCACATTTCGCCAGTTATTTTTAAGTCCCATGTAATAAGGAGCGAGCCTATCGCCATCAACCAGGCACAAATCCAAACTCTGGGCTGCTACTGAGAAATTCCTGATAGAAAAAGCCCAATAACGCTTTGCCCGACCCGGGAGTCGAACCCGGGACCTCATGCTCAGCAGTAGCGCGTGCGACCACTAGACCAACGGGGCAGTTTCACAAGCACGTAACAGAAATAGTCGGCGTATGCACGTCGTGATTGTGACAAGATGGTTTCCACTCAGCATGGTGCTGAGGTGTGGGGGTCAGCGCCGACTGTTGTGGTTGTCACCCAAAAACGAGGTAGGAAACCAAGTCAGGTATTTAGTAAACGTACCTAAAACATGACAAATCAAATCAAATCTGTAACGTTTTTAGCAACTTTCTACCTTTTGAGAACGGTAACGGTCCTTTTTTGTCTGGGGACCTTTAAGATATATATTTCTTTGAAAGTGTGAAACAAACACAGGAAAACTACAGTTGAGGTATGAAAACCTTGCAATTTTTCCGATTACAATATTTCCGGCGATAATATGATGTAAGCAAAGAAATAGTTTGAAAATTGCTCCACCAACTTGAATTTCCCAACAAACTCGCATTTCCACCCTGTCACATGTTTAACAACGTGATGACCAATCAACAAACAGCCACACAGTAGTAACATTATATGTATAATAGCTGTTGTCACCCATCGGCACCGCCTCGCAATCACGACGGCCGCTACTCAGGGGCACAATAATGTTCAAACCGTCCATTTCTATAACCTGTGTTATATTTATAAGCAGTTGATTGCGTTGCTTTTGCTATGGAACAGTGTGCGAGGTTGTGTGTTTTGATTTGTACTCGTATTGATTCTGTTTCTAATGGATGTTCATGGCTAATATTAAACCTACATGAATTAATCGGTCGCGAAGGTTAGACTGTGTATGTTTGTGGGAGAATTGGTGTAGATTCTTTATTGAGGAGGTCACAGAAATTATGTGAAACTATCCTGCTGTCGTGTCATATGACAATATAGTTAGGAGTAGTGAGGTCAGCTCAATTGTAGGCTTGTGGAGTTGCAGAGTTCAGATGGAAATTACGCTCTTTGTAAACACCGAGCTGCCGACCGAAAATTAAAAGCCGAACTACTCCAACATAAATGTAGTTGAGAATGACGTCACCAGCACCCATCGATGCTGCTTAGCATAATCAGCGTTTAAAGTTCCCATTAGTTCCCAGTTCCGCTGGGATACATAGGCATGTATCCCAGCGGTGGGAACTTTAAAGGCTAATAATTATAAATAATAGTAATACCACGAGAGTGCATAATCAGCCTGTAATCAAAATCAAAAGTCATTTATTCAAATTAGGCGGAGAATCAGCACTTTTCGAATGTCAAAATTACAAAAGAAAGTCCCCCAAAAACGCCCGCCTTTCTGGTGAAGGGCGGGCGTTTTTGGGGGACTGTCTTTTGTACCCACTAGCACTAGGAAGTGGTCTTCCTGGTGCTATCGCTGGGAAGAAGAAGTGGCGCAACAAACTCCCCAGCAGCACAGCTGTCTATTCAGTTAGAAAATTGATTGTATACAATACTAGGTACCTATGTTAAGTAAAATAAAAGTTAGTAAAATTCTGTGCCATATGTCAGCTAGCCACGCCAATATACCAACAAATATAATAAAAAACTATACGTGTGAGTACGTATAGTTTTTTAGCTAAAAAATAATTAATTAAATTTAAAATGTAAATAAAAACTTACTACCTAAATAAAAGCCTCCAGGCACAAAGGGCGTGACAGCTTACATATTTATGCATTGCTGGGTTCTGTTCACATACCTGTCACTTGAAGTCACAAAATATGATAAACTAGGACCACCGTAGTAAAATAAATAAATAAGTTAATACTAATAACAATTACCTGACAGTAAGCTAATTCTGGAGAAAGAACACAAACATTGTCTGGCGTTAACTAAGGCAACCAACTATTCCGTGTAAGTAGTCGTTGATGGAATAGTATGCTTTTGAACAAAGGTTGGATTTTAATTGAGCTTTAAACGCATTGAAAGGCAAGTCTAGCAAAGAAGAGGGTATTTTGCTATAAAGGTTATACCAAGCCCAACAAATGAGTTATGAACCTTATGAAGCCGGTGAAACGGCAATGCACGTTGTTTGTCCTTATTTCTAGTGTTATTAACACTGTGAATATCACTGTTTTAAGTTTTGTTTTTTTTTTTAAACGTTGCCCCACGCTAGGAATTTCTCCTGTATCGTGGGTGCGTTTACAAACATTTAAACTCACATATACAAACAGCCAGACCCGGAACAAGTACTTGTAGGTCATACAAGTATTTGTACCGTGCGGGAATCGAACCCGCGACACGCAGCGCAGCAGTCAATCGCTTAACCACTGCGCCAACCGTGCCGTTGTTAGTGTAAAAGTAATGTTCCCAATGCTGGGACATTATAGGCTGATTGCTTGCCACGGCTGCCTCCTCTCGGTGAGATAGAGTGGGCCCTAATCCACCACGCGGGCCCAGTGCGGGTTGGGAGATGTCACACATCTTTAAATTTTTGGTTCTAGGACATGCCGGTTTCCTCACGATGTTTTCCATCGCCGTTTTGAGAGTAGTGGTGATGAAATAATTTACACAACGTGAAGCGCCTGTCTGGGATCGAACCTACAACCTACAACTCGTAAGTCCTCTTGCCCACCACTGCTCTCACTACTGTTTAGTGGCAGAAATAATTAAAGCTGTTACTAGTACTTCACCAAAAGGACCTCTAATGCTACAGCTGTAGATAATCAGCATCTAAGGGTTTATAGTCAGACAAAAGATTTTTCCTCTTAAGTTAAACTAAGTCACGTGTGTGATCACGTTTACATCCGTTGCTAACTCAGTTCTATTTGCCATCTCAGCAGACGTTTCGTAATAAACACGATTTTGTGTCGCTGACCTAATGAGTATTAAAATAAGACTATGTCTGTATGATAGCGGAACGTATAGCGGGTGGCGTAGCTTTATGGAAAAAAAGGAAATGAAATTACAGGGACAGGGACTTTTACAAAGTTTTCAGTAGCAATGTTGCCGTGTAACATGTTTGGTTTCGACATGTTTCGACTAAACATATTGCCCCTGTTTCACACAACTCCGCGCAAAACGCTCATTCCGCTTTGTACAGACAAAGCGGAATGAGCGTTTTGTCTGTTGTTCCGCTTTGTCTGTACAAAGCGAAATGAGCGCCAGCACATCAAGCTACCCGAAACTGTCAAATTTTCCCAATCAACTTTAAACCTAACGCTTTGGCGATAAAGTTGAAAATCTATTAAAGAAATTTGACAGATTGTAGTAGCTTGATGTGCGCACATCGAGCTACTACAATCTGTCAAATTTCTTAAACAGACGCCAATCTGTACCTTCTTAGCAGCAAGTTCCTCGTATACAACATATTCCCATGTTGTTTATTTCCATGTAAAAAGGGGACCCTATACAATTCCCATTTAATAGGTACGAAATGACTTGGTTCTGGTTCCTGACAGTCGCGTTTGGGACCACAATCAGGCAGATTATTTTCATCCTGAAAAATGTTATCTCTTACACGCTACCTTACCGAGCTCCATCTCTGCTTACTCAGTGACTCACGTGCTTCGAAGCGGGATGTCTGTTGCTAAGTCAGCCGACTGCACCGATTCGTAAAGCACACGAGTTTGTATCGCTGACCGACTGGCTTGACCCAGAAGTTAAGCCAAATTACTGCTTACTTTGTGCCTCAGCATTGTGGCTTCTCTGTCTCGAGAACGTACTTGTGTTAGTTAATTTTATGCTGGTTAAGTTGCTTTTAATTTAAATTCTAGGTTTCTGCAAACATTGCAACTTAAATGCAGCTTCTTGAATCATCTTACTATTACAAAATAATTTGTTTTTGCCTATCAAAAATAATCAGACTCCCGACCTCGCCCGGCTAGGACTACGACTACTCCGGCACTCTATTTGCGTAACAGACTGTCAATCTGAATCATTATGAAGGATATTGCTAATCTATTGATTCATATGTTTGAAAAATTTGTCTGGTCAATAACGTAAATAACGCAATGAATGTTGTTGAACTGTCAAAATTAAAGCCATTGCTACTGATAGTGTGTTGCGCAATTTAACATACTATCAGTAGCAGTGGCTTTAACTTTGACAGTCGGCCACCTTGGGTACTGGCACTCGGGTACTGAATCGATACAGTAAGTAAGAAGCTCCTGGGACTTTTTTTTTTTTTTTGGGATGGGAAATCATCAAATGGCCCCTCCCGCTCTGGGTGGAGCGGAAGGGAGTGTCAGACTCTTACTGACTAAAACCCACCCATGTTCCTTCCTTCGCCCTTTATGTTCCGGGGTAGCGGTAACCCTTTCGGACAATCCCGCTGCCCCGGCAGGCTTCGGCCCTGAGGGGCCTCTCGTTATGCTGACATCTCTTTGAGGCGCGCGTGGAACACTTACGCGCCGTCCGGCACGGGCCTGGTCCTGATCGGGCGGTGAGCTACCCATTGCTCTCCGCCCGCAGGCCCGCGCCTACGGTGGCCGGTAGTCGTCGCTCGACTCCCGACGCCCGGGGCGTCTCCCGCGGCGGCTGGGACGGGAGGCTCTCTCCCTCATCCGTCCCGCCACCTCCTTCGCTAGCATGACTGCTTCGCAGAAGGAGGCGACTGCCTCCCACTCCCTCTCGCTCCGGACCATGGCTTGCACCAGGTCCGGGCGCGAGAGGCCGCCGCCGCTGCCGATCGCCTCTACGAGGACACGGCGGTGCTCCGCCCAAGCGGGGCAGACCACCGTGTCCTCTGGGCGATCCTGGCAATGGTGACACCCGGGCGTTTCCTCCAGCCTGATGATGTGCAGGAACCTCCCGAAACTTCCGTGTCCGGTGAGGACCTGCGTCAGGCGGTAGGTGAGGGCGCCGTGGCGCCTCTCTAGCCTGGCACTTTAAGTATACCTGTGGGATAAGGTATACTTAAAAGTCGCAGGAGCTTCTTACTGTCCACACAGGCGATTCGAGACAGGCCACCCATAGAGCGTAGTAAATGGTGGCAAGAGAGGAATCCACCACCTCAAGACTTCGTAAAGCCCCAAGAATACTTGCTTCCCGGTCGCGAACTGCAGCAGCCTATTTGGAAAGCACTGTATCGATTCCGTACCAAGTTGGCCGCTGCAAACATAATCTCGCGAAATGGTGCATTATCGATTCATCCAACATCCAGTTCGAGTGAGGTGCACCTGAACAGGCTATGTCCCATCTGCTGGAGTGTTCCAAATGTTCACCTGCACCTTTGACGATCTGAACAACGCCTCTGACGCCGCAATAAACGGGGCCACCTGCTGGACACAAGCAGTGTAGGCTACATTGATGTACATCGAAACGAAAACAAGAAGAAAACCAATCAAAAGCAGCGTCGTATTGCTTTCCAATCGTAAAGGCTCCCGCAGACAGACGCGACGAGTTTCTGGTAGAATAATTTTCATAGAAATTGTTCTACTAGAGTCGCGTCGCGCTTTCACGTCGTGGCTGTATGCGGGAGCCTTAACTTCACAAGTTCACACCCACATAGTGATCGGAAAAGACTCAAAACGCAATTCAACTTGTGAACACATTTAAAGGATGAGCATGTAGGGCTTCGGCTAAGCTATATGAACTCACTTTGATATTATTAGTGTAGTTAGTAATTAACGAACGAGAACGAGTCAGTACCCAGGCTTAAGGAATCGGGCTTATAAAGGGATCTATTTGATTATAGATAGCATGCCACTTAAATAGTTAACCCTAAACGCAATAAGTTGGGAGAAACGCCGTTAAATCTTGTGGTTAAACCTTTCCACAAGAAATGAACTCAAAACGTTCACTGCGTGGCATTGAACAAGTAATCTGACTCGACCGGGGCTGATAGTCAGACAACATTTTATTTAGAAGTCGGTACTTTTGATGCGCAAGTATCCACATCAAGTTAAGAATTCATAAGCACTCTTAATTTAATTAATCATTTTACATAGAACGAATGACACTTGTAATTGGACACGGGTTAGTTTCAGCTACTTGCAAGGTAAACCAAAAATATTTTTATCAAAATAATAGTGCTTAATCTATGACCTTTTGCGTTTCTTTATCGATATCGATAAATTTCGTTGACGCACCTACTATATTGTAATTATTTTACTAAGGGCTGATTTTTCAATTATCTGATAACTTTATTCGAGAAATAATTTTGAAATTTTGACAGTTATTTCATACAGAAACTCTCAAACATAAATTTTATTCCCAGAATAAAAGTTATCTGGCGATGGAGAAATTAGCCCTAGGGCTGATTTTTAAACAGTCAGATAACTTTTATCTGAGGAATAAATATTGCGGTTTCACAGTTTTAGTATAGAAAATATGTCAAACTATCATAGTTATTCTTCAGATAAAAGTTATCTGAGTATTGAAAAATCAGCCCTTAGTCATGAAAATATTAAGTCTTACATTTAAAAATCCAAATAAAGCATACGTTTTTAAAAGCCCGTCTCTTTCTTCTTGCGAATATTTACACTATACTGCAAAAACCTTTCAAATACTTAATTATCTTGTGTAGGTAGGTAGTTGTTTCATATTTATTTAAATTGTTATATCCTTTATGCTAAACAGTTCGCTCACGGCCGCGGATGTACTCGATAAATATTTAAATAATAAACATTAAATCCGTGCAATTTAATTAATTTCTGTAGCTGTTATTTACACCGGAGATTATGCTTATTCATGTTATTGTCATGTATTTATAATGTTTATTTATAGAACAGTATATGCGTTGCCTTGTACTTTTTGCCTGAAAATGCAGTTTTGATTGTCTGAAGTTAGGTACTTATTCCATTTTATAAATACCAATTTTCTTAAAGTTTTCAGGTTTGTTTTCTTCATCGTTGTTGTTCTATTGTTTTTACATTCTGCGACCCCATCTGCATTGCCTGCTTCGGAAAAACTTGTTATAAATAGATATATTTACATAAAATCTACAATCTGTGATAAATAACAGATTGTAAACATGAGCCAGCTGAGTTGATGACATTCACTGTAGAAACAAACACTGGAGGCATACTTTAGCATGAAAATAGCTTAAATGATGATTACGTTGCAGACCGTGTAACATAGACCTTTAACATATTGTTTTTAACATATTCGAACGACGATACCAGATAAGGGATTACCAATGGGTTAACCTGTAAGACAATGTACGTCTTTCAAACCCTTTTGCCGTCAAAGCGGGACGATTATGTAAGGAGGTGAAAGTCACATCAGAATACAAACAAAGCTTTGGCTGCTCACTCCTAATAGGCCGCAAAATCGTTTTCGTAACTTTTCAACCGCACGAACAACTTTTCTACCACATACTCGTAATAGCACGAGACATGCCTATACGTTAAACTTTTATGAAACCTCATCAAAACAGTCTAAAAACTAACAAATCACTTATCTCCATATAAAAATGCAAATTCTACGCCAAGAGAAACCTCGTAAGATTATTTCAACATCGTTTTTTTAACCTGCTCAGCGCTAAGAATGCATTTCTAGTCTGTTTTAGAAAACCTAGTCCCGTCCTACATGGCAAATGCATCCGCCATTTAAAATATAAGTCCATGTGCCAACATGTTTTTACTTTATAACAGCTATACATATAACCTAGAAAATAGATCGCGATTCTATGAACTGGTACCACCGAACATTATTTCTGCGACTGCTCCTAGATTTCCCTACACATTGCATCTTGTGCATGCAATCTATTTTTGCAGCTTAATAAGGAACCAGCAATGGTTTCTATAGGTGTTTGAAGAGAAAGGTGTGGTCTAATGCGATGGTAGAGGCCGCTGTAGTAGATCTTTCTGCCTTCACTTCGGTTGCTAGGCGAGGACTGTGCCTGTGTGAGTGGGTGCAGTGCCCGAGGCTGTAGTGACGTGCCGTCGATGCTATCGACTTTGTTTCTTATCGATGTTGTACCTACAGGGCTTGTGAAGAAACATAAACATGCTCATTATAAGTAAGTCTGACCTTTTACCTTTACCGTTGTTTTGGAAAATTGCAAATTATAGATTAGGAAACAGTTTTATTATTTTTAAAATTTCGCTAAAACATAAAATTTGTAATAAATTATCTAATATCTCAGTTTATCGCCCCAAAAGGAAACAATCGAAGAGTAATCAACAGTTAATTAAATTCCCCAACCAATTTTAGAACCACCAATCACCACTAGTTACACAACTCCAATCTTTTACGCGCAATCTAAGACAATCGACACGATTCCTAATGTCTTATATTCAGTTTCGACAAAAAATTTCGCAACTCTTTCACAACACTATTATTATCTTTCGAGCGGTACGCGCACATGCACAAACTGCATTCGATTATGACAAAAAACCATTTACATTCTGCCGTTGTGAAACTGAAAATTAGACCAGTTTAGACCTTATTTGTATGCGGAAATGGTTTCGAGGTTATTGTGGGACTGTAAAGGATTGTTGGTGTGTGTATAAAAGTGACGTGCATTAGTAGTGTGAGTGTTGTGTGCAGTCATCGACCCGTATCTCGGGCGAACCTACCCCAACGTGAAAAATATAAGTATTTCCGAGTGGCAACTAGTGTTGTAATGATTCGTCAGTTTTTGCACCACTTTCTAAACAGATTCGCGTCGAACCTAGCTTGCTGAGCCACCTAGCTCTCTATCTTTCATCGGTCGTCTCATCGCTCGCCACGAATCGTTAATCGCTAGAAGAGGCCAAAGGTGTAGTCTGCGTTTTATGTTAGCACTTCTCACTTTACACATTTATTCGTTTAGAATCGTGCCCAATGTTATGGCAACAGGCTCGCTGCCTATTACATGTGGCCTGAATATGTTTACTGGCATATTAAGCTACGCTATATTTCTTGCAAGATGCTCTGCACAACGAAATTGTGTTCAAAATCAGCTGACTGCAACTTTGAGCACCTTTTGCATTGGAAGACAGTTCTTAGGGTGACACAGCTTACAGCTTCATACGCATAGAGTAACCAAAAAAGGGGCTGAAATCGTGTTCATGCTTTTCTAATATAGTGCTTTAGGTTATAAGCAACATATTTTGTACTAGCTGCGCGCTGCAGTTTCTCCCGCGTCTCAAGTCTCACTACCGAGGGAATATCAGGATTTATTTATTTAAGTTAGCCTACAATTGTTTACACGTTACATTTCTTTTAAAAGCACACATATACATTAGTAAGTGCAACAATTACTTACAGGTTAACACCACATGCACTATTTTATTTATATTACATCATATCGTTACATTATACATTTTCATTATTGCAATTAATAGTGAATTATTAATGATAAAATTAGTGTAAAACAAAGCCTATATCTAGAAATTGAACAAACAAATCAAGATAATCGAATTAAATGTATTACATTGATTGGTAATAAAATAAAATAATAAAAAGAACAGATAAGTACTTAAATTAAATTAAACTTAGATTACATATTTAAAAAGTATCCTTAGTCCTAATACAGGTCATGGTCTACTCATGTGTCAAATTTCTTTAGCCGTTTTAGCGTAAAAATGTAACAGGCAAACAAACAAAAAATCATTTTTTTTCTCTTTATAATATTAAGTTTAGATGTATTAATTCTGCGTTGTAAACTACTATTCCTTGTTGTTGTAGTTGTTGTTAATTAATCCCTTTTCCATCGACGATGAACAACACGACTTTACTTAGTGATCCAGTTGATCATCATATTATATTTATATTATCATCAACAGTGCAGATTTATCTTTACTGTCACTATGCAGTAGGCTAGGCAGATGATAATGTGACAAGCTTCCGGATACGACCGAGTATAAATAACTAATTCACACGTATATGAGAAGTCAGATGGTACTGCCACCTGCCTAATGCCTGACCGCATACGTGGTTATCATACTGTGGTATAATTTTATCAATACTTCGGTGATCACTGCCCAACCTCCTACAATATAATATCAGCACTTATAACAACGCTTGACCCCTTACTCCATATCCATCAAACACTCCATGTAATGGTTCTCTCTCCAATATCTTACAAGTACCCGTTACACATGTCCATCGCTAAACCTGCCCGGGCCCGTCTAATCGAGTATGGGTATCTTTATAGCATTTTTATTCACATCGCAACGGTCAAATGGGCAAAATTATAGGTGGATGGGCCATAATTCGGAGACACCGGTGATGTGGGATGCCCAAAGTTGGAGAGCTAAACCTTTATGGGCAGCGTCTTGGTGCGTTTGATATAAAAAATGTTGGGATTGTGAAATTGAATGCGTTTTATTTATTTACGAGTATTTTTTTGTTTGAATCGTATTAGTTCCTTCTATAAAGAGATGGAGGGCTACACTCTGCAGGCCCGGCGATGTGGTAAATGTCTTGAAACTCCTACTTTAACTTAGTATTACTTTGTCAAACTGCCAATGAAAGTTGTTCGAAACACGTATTAGCTATTTATATAAATATATTAATCCGAAAATAATAAAAATCACAAATTCAAACGCGTTTCATGGCTTGAGAAAAATAATGGCTCGTGGTAGCATCTTACCTAAATCTTTCAGTTTTAATCGTTCAGGAAATGCTCCAGTGAGTGCTCTACAGCCTCCATGGGTGACGATACAGGCTCCCTTTACCCGGGTACTCAGCCCCACTATCCCCCTTATACCGAAGAAGGATCCCCAACCTAATCTGTACGTAATCGTAACATTGTATTGTTTACATTAGCAGAAAGCAGTAACGTACTCTATCCGAACAGGTTCCTTGCTCTGCTCGCTACATTTGCGCGTGCCCTTCACGAGATAAATTGCCCCGCGCCCTTTGCTCCGACTAACGATTGTTATTTATTATATTGCGCGGCTGTAGCCCTGATATTACAATAATAGAACGTACTTACTTGTTACTTTTGTTGTTTTCTAGTGTTGTTGTAGGGCTTTGATGTTTGGAGATTTAATATGGTTGAAGACTATAGGTACGTTGATTATGATTTTCTAAGTGAACAGACAGCTGTGCTGTGCTACTGGGGAGTTTGTATTGTATACAATCAATTTTCAAACTGAACAGACAGCTGTGCTGCTGGGGAGTTTGTTGCGCCACTTCTTCTTCCCAGCGGTAGCACTAGGAAGTGGTGAAGGACGGGCGTTTTTGGGGGACTGTCTTTTGTAATTTTGACGTTCGAAAAGTGCTGATTCTCAGCCTAATTTGAATAAATGACTTTTGATTTGAATTGTTGAAATTGTTGTGATATCATAAAGTTGAAACCTAAATATAGATGAATGTGATACTAATTCCCTTTAGTGAGTGATTGCGTAAGAAATGAACCTGAACCGGGGGTGTTTACACTTTTATCTGATACTTATTTACCAGACAGCAGTATGAAAACCCAAGTGCTGAACCTGCAGCAGAAGTAAGTCAGTCCCTGTATCAAAACCAAACCAAAACACAGCAATGCTGCGAAGGGCAGAAGTAATCGCTTTGATAGCGTAACATATCAACAAAATGATTTCTAACAAAACTGTATTTCACTGAAACTGAAAACTGTATTTAAGTTCAATTAAAACTCTCAGCAATCTAAGAAAATCAGTAATTGTAAACACAACACCAAACCAATTATTATGTAGGTATCATTAACGCCAATTTCCAAAGCCAGTTTGGTGTCGATGATACCACCACCTTAATAAAACGCACGCAACGGTATCAACAAAGTGGTCCGTAGAGCTGCGCCGCTAGAGGTGTCCGCGCTGGAGTGGGAAGGGTTCCGCACGTCTATGGGACCGGTGTTGTTGCTAGGTGAAGTGATCTCTTGTCCTACTGGCCGGTACAGACGGGGGCAGAAGTGGTTTGAAATTGGATTTAAAAAAATAAATAATTTTACTGACTTTTGCAACCATTGCTATGTAACACATATTGCTCATCAATATCGAAATCTTATCGTTTACACCACTGGAAGAATTTTTTAATATAATTTAAGAAAACACTGTCAGGCACATAACTAAGTGCAATAACTAGACTCTACTAAAGGTTGCATTGTGATTCCGGTTGTTTTTTTTAAGAGAAACCTATTTTTGTTTACTCACTCCCCAGTTTTTCAATTTTTTGCAAACATTTGCTCAAATAATTTCGTACTTGATAATTTTACGATCAAAACAACTTTAACCTCTTCTGCCCTCGCCTGTACCCACACAGTCGATATTAGAAAGCGAGATGACGCTGGCGCCGGCGTCTTCCACTTCTCGTGTTATTGTCCCGGCGCCCGGCAACCGGCACTCCGGCACGGCAGCCATCCGGCACTACGGCACAGACATATGAAAGTTGTCTGATCGTGCTAAAAGCTCTGTTCGACGGTCGTCGCTACCGGCTTCCGTAGTTTGTTGCTATACAGAGAAATTGATGGAAATTAGATTATGATTGTATCTTCACGTCGGGGGACTTGAAATGCTACCGGGTCTGTCGGGGTTGACTTAGGCAAAGAAGCAGGGAAACAGTAGTTTGTTTAATTGGGTTATTTTTCTCTGACAAACAATAGTTTAAACTTTCTAAATCGAAACGCCTTTCGTTACTAATTGTGCAAGATAAACCCTTAACGGATGTCTTTCGTGCCCATTTTATTTTATTTTTATTTTCCTTTAATTACCAATCAACAATTGATTACACTGCAAATATTTAAAGTGACTATCTACCATAATCTAGGGTTAGTGTAACAGTTTCTTGCAGGTTAGCAGCGCATGCGCCATAAACATTAGGTGTGCCACAAGCACTATACCATAAAATTAAAACTAAAATTGATATCTTAATAACTAAAATTAACAAGTTTCAAATGATATTACGTGATGGAATATAAAACTAAAATAAGCAGTAAAGGTAAAATTTATTAAAGCAAAGCAAATAGAGACCAAAAAATGAAGAAGAAAAAAACGGATTTAAACATTACTAATAGTTGTTCTATGAAACTTGGCATATTTGTCGAAATGCACGTCAAGAAGATCGCTACAGCTATTTAACAATTTGCAAAAACGAAGAACGACAGAGTTTGCACCAAGTATTGTTCTGCGGAGTGGAGGGTGTAAAGGGGTAACAGGAGCACGAAGGAGTCTAGCAGGAGCCCGAAACTGGAACTTGGATAGTAATGGGGGACAATCAATTATTTTGCATCGGAGTAGCTTGTATACGAAGCTGGAATCGATGATTACTCTACGATACTCCAGTGAGACCATCTTAAAATAAGATAGTCTTCTTAGTTCGGGCTTCATATTCTGACCGTATCCTTTTTGCGTTTCCACTGGCATAGGCTAGATGCCAGAGGAATCTCTTTTGTATTCGCTTCAGTCGAAGGATGTGCGTGTAGTAACGAGGTCTCCAAATTGTACTGCAGTATTCTAAGATACTACGAACGATACAGTTATACAACAAGATCTTTGTCCGATTGCGCTTAAAACCAACAACATTCCTTACAACAAATCCCAGCGTTCTAGAAGCCCTTTTGACGATGTTCTTAACATGAGGTGCCATCGTCAAGGCGTTGCCGATTTTCAATTATACGTCTTCATATCATAAATATGTACGGGACCTTTGCAACTGTAGCAAAATCAATGAAGATTTGACTAATACGTAATGAATTTCATCATGGCATTAAAAAATACATAACAAAAAAAAAACAATTTAACAATACAAAACGTACAATGGGCGGCCTTATCGCTTTTTGCGCTCTCTTCCAGGCAACCTTGGAATGGACACTGATTGCGTGGACATAAAAAGGGGATTGTCGTTGCTACAAAATAATTATAGATACAATACATTATTAAACATCACAAGACACATCGATATATAAATGCTATATAATAGATACCTACATACATACTAAACATATAAGTAACGAAAATAAATGACGACTACAGATTATTATACCTACGAGGATAAGATCACAACAACAAGTAATGTTCCTTCACGAGTCACTTAAGTACAGGTAACGGGGCGTCTTTTCCTTACTAATTTAATACCTTTCCTAAACCGTCCCAACCCGTCTGATGTTACCATATTAATAAATAATAAATACCAAGCGTGTATAGAAAGCAGCATGTTTGTACAGGTTCATATAAACAGCCTGTCTGCCTGTCTGTCCGTCAAATATATGGTAACTGACATCTTCGCCTCCGTGCTGCCGCGTACTGTTTTTGTAGATCGAACGGTACAGTTAGCAACACAGCTTGTTGCGTTACGTAGTTGAATTGATAAATATCGTATGTTACAATATTTCAGACCCCTTTATCTAAAAACATTGCTTATAAAGAAGTAGTGATTAGCGACAGATTAATGCAATACATTCTGACGTTTAAACGTCTCTTAACTTTAAACAATGGTTATAAATAAATCCCATAGTGAATAAAAGTGTCTACTAAACACTTTCGAAAAGAGTTTATGAAGATATTTTAGGCATTCTATAGCGTAGCGTGACGTAGCGTGGTGTAGCATGGCGCAGCACAGCACAACTCGGCGTACCACGCTTTAGAGCACAACGTAGTAGCATAGTATAGCTTTGAATAAACTCTTACTTAAAGAGTATACTCTTCACCTTACTGGTCCATAAATGAATTAATGTGGACGTTATCCATTTTGACGACACAGAAATTGCTGTACTACCTCAGCTCCGCCACATGATACGCAGTGAGACCCTCTGTAGAGTTTAGTGGACGACCACTATGCATTTCAAACTTTGTCAGTGCTAAGTGTGAATACCACAGTCAAACAAAGCAATGCCAAAACAGATCCATCAACATAACCAACACAATCTGTCACAATCCTCTAACACAATATATGATTTCACAATCCTCTTAAATTGGAATCTCAAATCACTAGCCTGCGATAAAAAAAAACAAGCCATTCTTTTTCTAAAACGTTTGTATATTAAATTGGTTTTTAATTAAAACTCAATTTCTATTTAACATTTCGTTTCTAACTGTACTCGATGTTTGTGATACGAGCGTTGATTCCGCTCTGACATTTCATAAAGAAAACAATTATTTGTTTGTTTGTTCCGAACGTACTATTAGGTACTGCTGGGTCATTACATAATCATCTATTTTCGTGAGTCGCATGGCAAGCAATCAAACCTACCATTTACCTACATACGTCCCATTAAAGAGAATTAATTTGTCAAAAAAAACCGTGTGATAAATTCGTGAAAAAGGATTTAAAAGTTTCATTCGGCTGAGTTCGGAAGAGTTCGTGCACGTTCGAGAGTGTTCGGGTCATCGCTCCGACCTAGATCGGGTGCGCCCGCGCAGAGCCACTGTTGCTAACCGCGCGTTTTATTCTATTATTTGTGTTAAATAGTGGAGCGTTGCGTGTTCGTGTTTAGTTTGTTATAAAATTACACATAACTAGCTGTAACAGGTTCTTTTTATGACCATAACAAAGTAGAAAATGGCGGAGTACACGCAAAAACAAACACCATGTTTGTTGATTATCGAACTGGCTTTCGATTTGATGAACGGCTGAGCCATCGCGATGTTTATTTGCAGCACATCCAGGATGTAATTAAATACTGGAAACTGATATTAATGTGTGAACTCGTTGCAACAGCTTTGTTTTGCTAGTTTACTTTTTGATCACGTAAAGTTTGAGACTTTCTCATACTTTTTCTCTGAACCTCTCGAGCATGGCTCCATAGATCCTAGTACAAGATACGGCAACACAAACGTCATAGAGATATCATCCTAAAGGCGGGTCCATTGTTGAAATACTGCAAAAATTAATAAAGAAAGTAAAATTTCTTTTAATACAGGACTCACTCTTCTAATTCAGAATGTAGCAGACATGACCTATATTTAAGCCTATATAAATATCATTCACATGTATATGTATATCTACAACTTTCGAGACCGTTTAAATTTTCTCAAAATCAAACTGTCTTTTCCTAAATGTAGCCTAACCTCGCGCTAACATTCCTTGTTTTGTAACAGCGCGTTACATGTCTGTAACAAACATCAACACGTATTGTATAACCGACTACTGGCATTACGAACTTGCAGGTGTGAGGTGGCTAACCCTCGGCGACACATAAGCCCCATTAGGTGGCAACATTGAGGGCACATGTGGGGACCAGCATGCGGGAAACGGACTTCGAAGAAGCGGGTTAGTCGTCAATAAGAATACACATAGTAGTTTATGATATTTGCATTCAAATATGGATATTAAAGGAAGGGTTAATTATACTATAAAAGGGCTGAAATTGCTAATAAATAAGGTTTCCGATTCATCAACATCATCCACAGACCGACACCGGTGACTTCACCCACTTCTCGGTATTTTATACCTCTCTTTTCGTGAGCCTACGATTAGTTTGGACAAATCTCATGAAAATTAGTTTATTACTAGAGTGCCCTATACTCTTAGAGATTGTTACCTTGCCTAATCTTATTAGATTGGGTGATTGGGAAATATCCTAATGGTAGATTCACTGATGAATGGCCCTCATCTCCTTTGTAACATCCGCTACTTTCGGATCGAACGCCCAAGGTTTAATGAAACATAAAAAATAGCTAATCAAAAAACCACTTTTGTTTTCACATTCCGGTAACTCCCCAACATCCCATTAAAGTAGCCATATCAATTAATTGCTGACACATTACCTTAATAATTCCCGCTTGCATCCACAAGGTACGGACCTATGAGGACACACCTTTAGCTTTCAATTAAATTACCAGCGACACGTAAATCATGGCCGGCCCACTGAAATTAACAAGCATTTATGTAATTATGAATACATTTATATTCGTTCTGTGCGTTATTATTGTAATTTAATTGATGTGATTATGTTTGTGTGGAACATGGCGTTTTCATACACAATTTGGGCACATTAGCTTGATGGAAGCTCAAAAAATAGAATAGATTTTAGCTAAATGTATTAATTACAGCGGTTTTAGTAGTTTTCTGATTTCTAACCAGTCATAAGGTAACGCTGCCAAAAGTTATTGTCCTTATGTTTATGTGACTATCTTCATAATTATCGTAATATCAGATCGAAAGTGCAGCGACAAGGCAAAACATCAGCCTGGTGATGCAAATCTTGTGATTGTTGAATCATTTTACCTTCCTACCACTCGTTTTTTTTTTTAAAGACATTTCTCCCAAATCTCTACAAAGTATGATAACATAGACGACTGTCGTGGTGCCATTACATCAAATGTCCACAAGATCGTGCAGCAACGGGCTGCGGTCGAAGACACTATTAGCCACTTGGAGCCACGCAGAGCCACGCGCGCGGCCGGTGGTTACGTGACCAGAGAGGAATCAAACAACATGACTTGCGGGAGACACAGCATCCGAGAAACAGTACATCCAGATGAAAAAGATATTTATTCTATCTATCTTGGGCATCAGTTATATTAATTTTCGATACTACATTAGATAATTATAACTGTTATATAATAGATGACGATTCGCAATCATTGTAAGTATTTGATTATCTTTAGATTTGTAGTATTCGCCATTTTACTTATTTTTCACCATGAACGAACCCGACTCCATTTTCTACAAAACATCAGAGATGATTAGCTGGAAATTACTATTTAAACCTATATCAACAATCTATTACCCAATGAATAAAAGGATCCCATGATACACATAAAAAAATGTGGCTCCAATCCATAGTTTCATTCTACATAATTATAGGCTTCACAAACTTGGGCTACTGCATTCCCTTCACTGTGGCTCTCCTGCGATAGTTAAACTACATGATTCGTAGTTATCGCCTCGGCGCTGGTGATTCAAAAATAGCCACAAAAACCTCGTGTATCACCACACGTACCACAGATTGCTTACAGTAAAAAATACTAATCGAATTTATTATTGGACTGTCACTGTCTGTGGAGCTTTTCATGGCGAACCACGATCAAGTAAAAGTAGTAACAATGATGAAATGGTTGACATTTCTACTGCAACCGTAATAAAATTAAAATTAAAAAAAAACTTTTTAAAAAAGAAAAATACTTTTATATAGGTACAGACGCCAGCAGGTCAACCTACCCGAATCTGTCAAAATTTCCCAATCAACCTTGAACCTTAATGCTTTAGCGATAAAGTTGAAAATCTATTAAAGAAATTTGACAGATTGTAGTAGCTTGATGTACTGGCGTCTGTACCTACTAAATAAAAGTGTGTAAAGAACATTTAGCATATTACACCTTTATTATTTTTCTTTTGCAATCACAATGTAACACACTTTTATTTAGTATGTACCTATATAATGGTATTTTTCTTATCAGGTTTAAATTATTTTTAACTTTTTAGTTCTTTTTATTAACAAGTAATAAAAGCTTGCTTTTAAAAAAAAAAATTTTTCTTTTAATTTTATTTTTAACTTTTTAGTATTTTTGATCCGAGATTGACTACGGCGTAGTTCGTAGCGCGTAGCAGAGTTTTCCACATTCATAACAAACGGAACGAACGAACTTATTTTCCCAAACATGGGGTCTCATATTGACGTCCACCAAACCACCAACACTCACCCATCAAAAACGGTCCACCCATCAAGACGTTGTGTGGTTTAATTACTGAGTTCCTATGGCCATCTTCCAGCTCCATCATCAGACCCTGGTTACCATCTAGCACCAAAGTACTCGTCAAGACGAATCAAGTTGGTTTATTATTATGATTATGTCAAAGATGCATTGATCATATTGGTTACATGATATCAAATTTTGTCGTTAATAATTCTAGAATACTGTAATATGCTTTCCCCTCAAGGAATATCTTTAATTTATTTTTTAACAGACGGACATTAAGCTTTTTCCAACTACTTGGGAGTTTATTGAAAATTCTAGGGGCCATACAGAAAACACTTTTGTGCATTAGTGTTGTTTTCGAACTATGTAGACAGAGAACCCTGTCATCGCGTCTGCTATGATTCCGATCGACTACTTCTGATTGACGTGGAAATAAATGTCGATTAGATTTTACAAACATGACAATTTATACAATGTAAAGGCAAGCATTTTACATCTTTTAAAGTAGGGCTCACAACTTTCGGTTGATTCTAACTTAAACATAGTCCTGATGCACTTTTTTTGGGCTTTAAAGGGTATGCCCTTATCAATTGAATTGCCCCAGAAAATGATCCCATATCTTAAGTGTGATGAAACCAAACCGTCCGTGAGTGTTAAGTGTTAAGCACTGAGACTAGTTTAAACAGCGCGTAACAAGAACAACTAATTTTTTTACTTAGTTCTTCTATGTGTGCCTTCCAGTTAAGCTTTTTGTCAATCGTCACTCCAAGGAATTTAGTACTGTCAACTTTTGTAATAACAGACACTAGAGTGACCTCGTGGTAATTTCATTAAACGAGGTGGCTGTCAAATAGTGGTTCTACGAGAATCAATCCATAATGGAGAGATATAGGCCTGAATAGAAACAAAAAACTGTAATAAGCAATAAAAAAATAATAACATCATTAAGCCGCAGCTTATTTGCGAAGCAATGTACTTAATATACTCATTTATAAGTATATATCCCTAATGTAACCACATAATGTAATGACACCATAGCGTGATGATATTTGCGATCATAACAGTGAAAGTTACATCTAAATGGGTGCAGCAATCTAAGTGATAGTTACAAGTTTGATACACAAACAGGCACACATGAATTATGATGTAGTTATGAAATGAGACGAATTAAAACGGTTTTGAAATCGTCCCTGTTTCGTTGTTTTTTTTTTTTGATCGAGAAAATTTTAATTAATCTTGTTTTGAACCATTAAATACCGTAAAACAAGGATTTATCCATGATTTATATTTTTCTTAGCTTAAAGACACTAATTTAATCATTTTATTTCAATTCTTAAACAGGCAAATTCGCATTGGTTTTATAAGGAAAACCTTAATTCTATTCGTTTTAGTATCGCATCTTCAACAATGCCATTGAAATCCATCAATCCTTTGAACTCACGATAGAGGGATATAGTTTCCTTTTTTTGTATTCATTTGAATAGTTCGTTGTGTAATAATATATTGTATATAAGCATTTTAATGTATATGGAATATAAAAGATTTTACTATAGATATTGGGACTTCAGTTAGAAACAAGACAAGATGGACAGTAAGGAAAGGGTTATACAGGTTGACCCCCCCCAGCGTTAAAAATATTCGTCGGTTATTAAAAAGATAAATTTGCTGCTCCATACATTTGACCGCGTAAGTATTCCACTTTTCCATGAAACAGCAGATTTTCTTATAACGTACGTAACGTACGTGAGGGGTCTAGAATCATGTGCTGTATTCATGGTTCCAGTTTGTACGTCGATGTCTCTGCCAGGGCGGCAGGGAGTAGGGACATCGACCTTATACCACGCAGACATTTAATTTTCTAAAATAAAATATATTTTTCTTAAATTTTTACGACGCCTTAATTTTAAAACATGAATAACAAACATAAAAAATGTGTTCATCAACAGATTATATTCACAGATAGCAAACAGGATAGTTTGTCACGGCACATAACACGGAATGGAATCGTTTTGTGAACCATCCCAAGCAGAACGCCGCGAAGATACGCACAATAACAACATACGTCATCCAATATATTTTTAAACTCACGCAGGAGAATCCTACTAATATTATAAACGTGAAAGTTTGTATGGATGGATGGATGGACGTTTATTAGGGTCAGTTCACACCGAGACGCGACGCGACGCGACGCTGCGCGCACACTTTAAAAGAGTGACTCAAAATATACTTTATTTTCTACACGAAAAGGTACACATTGCATTGTGAGAGTTCAGAATACGTTGCGCCGTGCAGTAGGTCGTTTTAAAGTGTGCGCGCAGCGTCGCGTCGCGTCGCGTCTTGGTGTGAACTGACCCTTACTCTTTCACGCAAAAACTACTGAACGGATTTGGATGAAATTTGGCACACAGATGTTTTATAACTAGGATTAACAAATGGGATACTCTTTACCCCGATATTCCCACGGGATCGAAACTTATGCGGGTAAAACCGCGAGGCACAGCTAGTATATAATATAACATCACGCCTGTATTCCCTGAAGGGGTAAGCAGGTAATAGACACCTAGATAGATAAAAAACATTTTTACAAAAAAAAACTCACAGACTTCTAAAAACGCACTACAAAGTACCTATAAAATAACGTTAACTCCGCAGATCAACTGCCAGTCCATAACCTGCTTTTTAAAGTCAGTTGAAAATATACTTAATTGTAGGTACACCTAATGCAGAGGAATTGCAGAGATGTACTTGTACGAAACACCCACATTTCGCCAGTCACATTTAATGGGTGCTCGCCCGTTAAAAAATGTAACTTTGTCATTTTTAAGGGGCCAGCTGCCATTAAATTTGACTTTAACATAACTGGCATCTACCGGCCGCAACTCCAGAACCAAGCTGCTGCTGAGACATCTATTATGAAAAAACCCAATAAAACTTTGTCAGGCATAGACATCGAACCCTGTGCCCCACGCTCAGCTGCCACAAACACAAATTGACAAGCACTAGTCCTACTACAAGGCAACTGAGGCAGAGAATAAAAATAAATTAAGCATACTAGTTTGTTATAACTAACCTACATTACATCAGCAACGTTGTACAGGTCAGGTAGATCAAAAAACTTATAATAGAAAGTCTGTTTTCCGTCGAGTGCCTCCATCCGTCAAGAATTGTTAGTAGGTTCATTCTTGATTGAATACTATTCTGCAATGGAATTTAGGACAATCCAGTTTCGCAATTCTTTACACCTGGGGTAAGATGGGTAACCTGCTAAGAATTGTGTTAGAAATAATAATAGCCTCCCGACCGATTTCGGTCTCGGTGGCCAATCTCAACGGAGATTAGCCAGGTACGCAGGAGATTGGCCAGGTACGCATTATAGTGCACAAGTGTTTGCGCAAACACAGGTGCACTCTCTGTTCCTTTACTGTCATAGTCCGATGGACGGCAATCCGACACGACCGGGGAGAGATCAGGTCCAGGACCAACGGCTTTACGTACTTTCCGAGGCACGGGGGTATTAAACCGCCTACTTCCAAACTCCGGACTGTTCCTAAGAAATTCCTAATGGGAAAACCCAATAACACTTTGTCCGACCCGGGAATTCAACCCGGGACCTCATGCTGATGTATTTTATCTAGCCTGCATGATACTTACATTCACAGCCAGTTTTCTCTTTCATGTCACCAAAAATTGTATGAGTCACGTAAATCAATAAAAATAAAAATGTCTATATTCATTCTAAAACACTTTGTATAAAAAGTTTGTTGTTTGGACATTCGAGTACCTTAATTACATAATCCCAAGCCTTTTTATCATCCAAGTAATCTTTAACTTGATGGAAACCTTTTTGACAGAGTTTCTGTTTAATAAATGATTTTAATTCATTGATGCTCAGTTATTTAACATGGCTTAGGAGTTTGTTGTAAAAACGTATACTTTGGCACTTAAATGAATTACAAATTTTCTGGAGCCGTGGGCACAATAAGTAAATCTTTGTTTGTATCTGAACTGACACATAAATATTAGACTATAGGTACATTGTATTGTAACATTTTATTAGCTAAAAAATTACTATTCTTTTAATTTTACATTTGTTTTGATTTTAATTTAATATTTAGCTTAATGATTAAGATTTAAAAATCGAAGTGTTGCAGCGATTTTGGTCGCTGACTGTACCTATGTAAGAAGTAGCTTCATGACGCAGAGAAGATAATGATTGGGACCTCCATTCATTAGTAGATCTGTCGTGATAGGATGTCGGGTAGACATACCACCAGCTTTAAACAAACAGCGGAGTAATTGCATAACATACCAACAGTAGCAATGGCTTTCATTTTGACAGTTCAACAACATTCATAGCGTTATTTACGTTGCTAAGCAGACTAATCATCCTTCAAAATTATTAAAATGGAGATTAATAGTTCGCGTGTACGTTATTAGGGTGCTGGTTGATATTTAATTTACATTAAATGCAACCATGTTTTATTAAAGAAAAAGACATGAGAAAGCACAATATTTTTTCTGAAGTAAGCTATATGTGTAGACGCATTACTGTGAGTCACTTGGCACAAAATAAACTAAACTACTAGATCACTAAGTGGACCATTTCCCCCCATTAATATCTTCATATCACCTCTCTTCTATCAAATCCCACTGATCCTCACCGCCATGCGCCATTGACGCGTCATCACCGACATTATCCGGACATTCGTTACAAAGCGTGTTCAATATGAAGGAATCTATGTCGCGGGTATTAAAAGATTGTTAACGCCACTACAAAGTGTGAATATGCGAAACATCGTGAAAGATGCTTCACTTTGATGTACTCTGAGAGAAATATGTGTTTAGACCACCCGAATTGTAGCGCAATAATCATCTGTCATGTAAGAATAAATCGTATTGCAGACAATGTAACAAAAAGAATAAAAATCTGTGGTATTTGTCTGTACCTGAAAACGCAAAACAAAATACAACAAAGCCAAGAGACACTAAGTGCTCCCGCGCACTAGGCAGCCAAGTAGCAACAGCTAGGCTGCGACAGCCGGAATAATGAGAAAATTCTTGGCTGCCTAGTGCGCGAGCTCCAATCAGACATTATTATGTTGGATGGGCAGTCGTAGCCTGGCTGCCGCAGCCAGGCGACCTAGTGCACGCCTGCCTTAATTATGAAAACGTATAAACAACACAATTTGTGACTGAGCTCTCCGCTACATAATTTAACGTTTTTCTAATTAAAAGCGTTTCCTAAACCCAACTTTTATAAACCACCCATTTCAATTGTTACCAAGAAGCGAAGACCTACATGCAACAGTTGACAAAGCTACCTCACATAAAATCCTGGATAAGAAAATTAATTAAAAAAAAAATCCAACCAACTGAAGTTACTGAAGCCAACAAAAGTAGTTATGAGTACCGCACAAAATGCCTGAATAATGTAAACAGCGCTCCGATGAATAGCGTGATACGTCACCGGCAGAGACAATGGTGGACGCTCACGTGGCTCTGAACACGTCAGCACGGGTCGGGTCGACGAACCCTTTATTTTTATTGAGCGGCGCAAAGCTGGCTCGATGAAAGTGCTGAAAAAATGTTTCGTATTGTAAAAACTGTTGAAATACAAAGTACTAGTGATTTCTGGGCAGTTTGGATGAAAACATGAGTCTTATTACAAAAACAATATTGTTGGTCTGAGCTAAGGTTTATATTACTATTTTCTTTGGTAAAAAATAGTCATTTGTAGTTGGCTTTTATCAGTAAAAACGATCAAATTTGTCCTTCAGTAAATAACGTACTTTGTTATTGCCAAGCTACTACATTAATATACAGGCTGTAACAAAAACCCTGTCCGATCCAATAAAGGCGTATTCCTGGGTCAACATACGTACTAGAAAAAATCGTTATAAAAATGTAACTCATAAAAACCAAAAGTTATTGATTTTTAATTTTTATAATCCATGCGAAATTTAACACTGAATATGGCAAATTTTCATAAGTTGACAACACTCCACCCGCCGGCAAAATCTTTTTATTTTTACCTATTTTTATTTCAAAGAACACCGCCCTACACTACCGCGTCGTAGACACTCTTTCAACTAGTCGCCGACTCTTTTGATATCGCCGCCTAGTTACCTACCGACGCGATACTTGTTGCTAGTCTTTCGTGGAGATAGCTTTCGATCTGACGTCCGTACGTATCAAGCGCTGTCGTTTCGCGAACAATGTCGTATTCTAATCAGGAATATTTTAATATGTTGATGTGCTTAGGCAAGACCGACTGCAATTATGCAGCTGCGCGTAATACGTAGGTACGAGGTGCGTTTCGCTAATAGACCAGGTGTGACAGTACCGTCGGAGCGTGCGTTCCAACGCCTGCATAACGGTGTATACACCACAGGCAGTGTTCATGGGCACGAGTCGCAAGCCACTGATGCTGGAAGACCACGAGAGCGCAACGAGGAAATTGAGGAACAAGTGCTGGATATGTTTGCCGCGGACCCCACGCAAAGCACACGCTCTGTTGCGCGACGATTAGACACAAACCACAGTGCGGTTTGGAGTGTGCTGAAGGGAGATGGTCAGCACCCTTATCACTACCGGCGGGTTCAATCCCTTCTGCCCACTGATTACGAACCAAGAATGGAATTTTGTAAATGTGTTTGTGTGTGTTTTTTTTATAAATTTAGCAAAAAGGTGTCGAATGTGTATTAGTGTTGGAGGTGGACATGTGGAGCATGATCGCCGAAGTATGCAACAACAACAAGTGAACGTTTTAATAAACTAACACCTGGAGTCGGTAAGTACATTGCCAGAAGCACATCACATTTAAAAAAAAGCCCTTATCAGTGCTACATTTAATTCAATTAATTGTTTCTTGATAAACAGAATTAAGTCAAAAACACAAAATACAGAGAGTATCTGAAATCCGGATTACTATGCCTACAAAACAATATCAGCTGATACCTACGCGCACCGCGCGTAATGTAGGTATGTTTGGCGGCACGCGACAAAGCGCGGTTAATGACACGGGCGGCTTCTTTGACACAAAACTGTAGGTAGTAAGACGTGAACTTTGTCGAGCGATCAGTGTTGCCTTTGGTCAGTTTTTATTTTTTATTTTAATTTAATGATATTCACTGGGGAAAAATAATAATCTCAAATCCATTAAATGATTACGCATATGTGTACGCAGTACGATGCCGAATAATACTCTTAAGGATCGGACAGGGTTTTTGTTACATATTGTATAATTGAATCGTCACGACCATATAAACGATCATTACCTTTCCTAACCGATGCATTGTAAGAGTAAAAACACCTTAGTTCGCTACATTATAAATTCTGATAATAAAGAATAAACCGATCGGCTACTATCATGATGCTCCTCTCTTAACCTAGTTCCGTATGATTCAGACAAAGATACATAAACTATTGTGACCGAGAATTCGCAAATAATGCGAAAAATTCGCGAAAATCTTTTTAACGAAAACCAGTTATAACCGGTAAAAAATCGCTCCCAACTGGATATATCTAGTACAGACCTCCTAATAAATTACCACAATAAAAAAAGCTTATTATAATCGCCCCTAATCACGAGACTTGGCAAGTATATTGGTGATAGTATATTATCACCCAGTTCTTCAGAAACTAATTTTGCTTGAGACTTGTCTTATTGAGCTTTATAATATGTAAAAACCCGGACTGAACAAATAATTATAAATAGTCGAAAAATGCGTAGTTAGACATTTTCTAATTGCGCATATTCCCACAAAATCACTGACCTTATTACATTCTAATATAAAATATTGTGTAGGTTTTATTTACTAACCGGGAACATGTTTAAGAATAGGGTTTCCCTTAACGTAGGTCGCCGCCCACGCCTGTGAGCGGAGCTGGGAGCGGAGCTGGGAGCGGAGCTGGGAGCGGAGCTGGGAGCGGAGCTGGGAGCGGAGCTGGGAGCGGAGCCTGGGAGCTAGGAATATTAGGTTAGGTTAGGTTACCCAGGGGATCTGTCGGAGAGGTGTGTCACCTACATGGGACGCGATGGCGGAAACCAGCGCCGCATGTCGTGCGGCGTTCCCCAAGGCTCGGTCCTAGGACCGCTCCTGTGGAACGTCGGGTACGACTGGGTGCTGAGGGGCGAGCTCAGACCGGGGGTAGACCTGACGTGTTACGCGGATGACACGCTGGTCACTGCCCGGGGGAGCTCGCACAGGGAAGCAGCGTTGCTGGCGACGGCTGCGGTCTCACAGGTGGTGGGCCGCATACGTCGCCTAGGCCTGGAGGTGGCCCTCAGCAAGTCGGAGGCCATGGTGTTTCATGGCCCCCGGCGGGCGCCGCCGCCCGGTTCACACATCGTGGTCGGGGGGGCTCGGATCGCTGTCGAGTCTACCATGAAGTACCTGGGATTGGTGCTCGACAGCCGGTGGGATTTTGGCCCCCACTTCCGGCGGCTGGCGCCCAAGTTGTTGGGCGCGGCTGGGGCGCTGTCAACTCTGCTTCCCAATCTGGGGGGCCCGAGCGCCGCCTGTAGGCGGCTCTACGTGGGGGTCGTGCGATCGATGGCCCTGTATGGGGCCCCAGTGTGGGCCTCTGACCTGACGGCCGGCAGTATCGCGATTCTGCGGAAACCGCAGAGAGCGATGGCCGACTCATTCAGTCATCAAAGAAATTTCGAAAATATGCTGTAAAATAAGGATTATGTCGCATTCCTTACAAAATGCGTGGGATGCTATGTACGCAAGTGACTAAATATTTTTTTCTGACGTCCCAAAATTAATATTAGCTCGGCAATGACATAAAAAATCGTTTATTTTCGGCTGAGAATGCAATTTTGGTTACCCTACAAAGGAGAACATTCTGTATATTGTGTTCTGGTATCGTTCAGGTGATGCTGACGTTGCAGGCGTACCAACACGGGTCGATCTCAGACATCAACTTTAAAATGTCCCATAGATTATTCTATGGGACATTTTAAAGTTGATGTCTGAGATCGACCCGTGTTGGTATTTCCCGTGAGTTAGTATGTGCCTAAAAGCGGTGATAACGCTTGGTTAAGTAACACCAAGGTTGCCTCGAAGAGATCGCAGAAAGCACTAAGGGTCAGTTCACACCGCGACGCTTCTGAACTCTCACAATGCAATGTTTACCTTTTCGTGTAGAAAATAATGTATATTTTGAGTCACTCTTTTAAAGTGTGCGCGCAGCGTCGCGTCGCGTCGCGTCTCGGTGTGAACTGACCCTAAGGCCATCCATGTTATGTATTTTTGTGGTGTACAATAAAGTATATACAATGTGTAACTGAATGAATGCACATTATGAAAATAGTTTGTTCAGAATCGTTTACTGAATCGATTTCTGTAATTTTGAATATAAGTAATATTTTATCCCAAAAATAAATAAAACTACGTAAATTACTATCACACTTCCGCTGTACAGTCTGTGTGCATGCGTAGATTTGTAATGTGACCATAGTTTTCTCCCACAATCAATACATATAACTTTACAATCATGTATTTAAAAAAGACAATGTTTTTTACGGTTCACCCTTGTTTGATCGAACAACGTTTGATATAATATTACTAAATCGAATTTTAGTTGCAATAAAGTCATTTCGAAGAATTATTGGGAACCGTTTTTTACATAATAATAAAAATTCAGTGTATGTATTATGATTATAACATAATATTCTTATTGGGGTGTCTGGTGGTGTGCGTAATTCCGGGACATGTTGTATAAATAAATAAATACCACTTCGCAAACAAATGACAGCAGTTGTTACGTGTGGTGTCACACATGAACTGCAATGAACAAGTGCAGTGATAATCGGTGGATGTCACTGCTGTCAATTGCTAGCCTAAGTTTAGATATTTGGTTGATCACTTTTTATGGTTAGTACAACATCCATTATTTTGATAATGGATGTTGTACTAATTTAATCTGACAAGGTCAAAAGACCTTGTCAGATTAAATTAAACCACAAAAGAGCAACGAAAATTCAGAGAATCTGTATGAAATGAGCTTTCATCAAACGCCCCATCTTTCTACCCGATCTATAAAATCGTGTTCGCGAGGTCGTCATTTCTTTCATTTCGTTCTATTTCAGGATTGACACAGATCGGGGCTCGTATAAACCTCAGCGGCCGCGGCGGTTCATTCAATGGCGACAGCTGGAACAACAGCCATTAGTACAGATCTCTTTCAAACAACCTCATTTACGAGCAGTACAGCAGTACAGACACGACAATCATAAACATACTCATTGAGTGAGTAAGGATGCGTGCATTAGAAAAAGCATGCGAGAATTCGTGGTACCCGCATGCGTTGGACGTGGACGGGATCATAACATGTAATGACGGAAAGCTGCCATTTGCTCGAGATTATCTTAATGATGAAACCCATACCAAAAATAGCCAGAAAACACTGGGATCACACGGAAAGTGCAGATGAATCAACTAACACGACAATGAAATGATCATAACTAACCGAGAATCAATAGTTTACTGAAGAATGCTACACCTTGCATGGAGAGAAAGAAAACAGCAAACGTATCTTCATATAGATTAAAGAAGGTCCCTAGTATCATAAACCACAGATGCTTTTGACGCAATCAAGGAAAAAACGATTCGGTTGTTTATCAGCTGATCAAAAAACCGTCACACTCCAGTGGGGTACTTGCGTACCATACATAAAATGACAATCCCTTTCATTTTGACAGTTCAACAACATTCATTGCATTATTTACGTTTTTGAGCAGAATTTTTTTTCGAACAGGCAGGCAGCAATGGGTTAAGAATATCCTTCAAAACTCTTGGATTCTGATCGAAAGTGTGTTACGCAATCAGGATGCTGGGCAGGAGTTGTTGACGATTTTTTATGACAATCATTTGAATTATTTCTATCGGTACATCACCTCTTCGAGGTGTGTCGTATAATATCGTTTGCATATCTGCCGGCCGTTGTCACTACTATTTATAATTCAACGGAAATATGCGCGTGGGCATTTGTTTTACTATGAAAGCGCTTTTAATCAGGGTTTATTGTTCGCTTATCTAGGTTGGACATTAGACGATAGACTTAGGTACTTCTGAAAGTTAAATGAATGGCTTATCAGAAAGCTTTTCTATCATCCATTTAAAGAGGTTATTAAGTATTTAAACTGATTGATAAATCCTGGTTTCTAAGGGTTTATGTTGTCTAGACTTCTGAAGATTATAATTTCTAATGAAACGCTGTAGTCGGCAGTACACCTAAAAGAGAATGAAAGAAAGATTTGGTTGTTAAAAATATGCAAGGGGTCACTGATGCCAACCTAAGTCGCCTAAAAGATGGTTTGCTAATCCTTTGTTAGGTAGGAAACATAAAACAAAGTCAATCAATTTTAAACGTTATTACCATTAGTTCTAGTATTGTTATTGTACCCAAGCTTTGTGTCTTGTATATATCTGGAAGAGTGATGTCTTCTATTACAGGTATCTCCATACTTAAAAGAAGGCCCTTACAACTTATTTGTTTAAACCTGTTGATTATGAAAATAAACTTATTATATTTTTACAGAAATACTTCCTCTACGTGTAAGCCCAGCGGGGTAATTGCGTAACAGACTATCAGTAGCAATGGGTTTCATTTTGACAGTTCAACAACATTCATTGCGTTATTTACGTTGTTGAGCAGACACATTTTTAGAACATATGAAGCAATGTGTTAGCAATATTCTTCAAAATGATTCAGATTGAGATTGATAATGTTTTACACAATTAGGGTGCAGGTACGCAAGGGCGCGTTTTTCCCGCGACGATTTTTTTCGTGCACTGGATTTTCAATGCACTGCTTAGCCCCGAGAGTTGAAAATCCAACAGTATGTTTTTTGACGCCCTGGGATGCACTCTGTTGGATTCACAATGCTCGGCTCAACACTGAGAGTTGAAAATCCATTGCGCGATTAAATCCCACCGCGATATTTCGTCGTGGGCCTACTATTAAACAGATAAAAGAAATAGATACATTTTTAAATTCCTGCGCTATTTAAAACACAGAGTTACAAAGTAATTTATTATTTTCTCTTTAACACAAGCGATGTCACGAGACTCGAATCGATTTAACACACGCATGATAAAAACAAAGATAAAAATTATTTCAACCACTTGCTCACTTTGCCAAAGATTGGGATAGGTCTCATGGCTAAAAAAACGCTAATAATATACCTAAGAGAAGACTGATGAAAACATGAATACTGTTCTTAGTGATAAAAATACTAGAGCTGCATACAGAGCCGTGAGTCGTGGACAAAGGCTAGCATAATCAGCCTATAACATTGCCACTGCTGGGACACAGACTCTTCCCTGTGAGGAGGTACCGTAATCCACCATTTTTGGTTCTAGGGCATGCCGGTTTCCTCATGATTTCGTCGCCGTTTTTAGAGCAGTCGTGATGAAATTAATTACAAAAAGAAAAGTGCCTGCCTGGGAAGCCTGGGTCGAACTCACAACTCACTCACAAGTCTGGGCCGATACCAGCGGGTAACTACTGACCTCAAAAGCTAGCCTGATGTAAATCACAGAACACATTACCTACATTTAACCTCCCCATTTAAATGGAAACAGTTGAACAATATCACAAAACAAGTTTAAAAACTGTTGCATTAAAAACTAAAAGAATAACTCTAGTATTTCATGCAGTGTACAAATGCACAATCAGCCTTTAATGTTCCCACTGCTGAGACACAGGCCTCCGCTCTTCGAGTGGGCTATAGTTCTCCACGCGGTCCCAGTGCGGGTTGGTAGATGTCACATATCTTCGAATGTTTGGTTCTAGGACATGCCGGGTTCATAAGATAGATAAGAAGATAATAGGAAAAAACTACAATCATTCTACAACCTTTCATTATTTATTCCAGAAAAGTATATAGAGAAGTCAGCGGGGTAATTGCGTACCACACATAGAATGGCAATCGATCGCATTTTCGTTCATTTTGACAGTTCAGCCACGTCTCATTGCTACATTTACGTTGTTGAGTAGACGAATGTTTCCAACCTATGATGTATGGATGCCAAAATGAAAAGCATAGTGATCGATTGCCATTTTATATATGTATGTATGTTGTTGTTACCCCACTGGTAATATTTCATATGTCACCACAAATTGCGGGACTGGTAATTTACAGTCTTTATTTTCCTAGAGCTGTGTCACATAAATGAAAAGTTTGCGATTTTCCTGCTACTAATATAACTGCGGAACAGAAACACACATATAAATTAGTCACCAGTCCACTTGTACGTCAGCTGGCTTGCAAACAGTCTCTCAGCGAACGGATATAAAATTAGGATCATTACTGTCTTAATAGTAGTAGTTATTAGTAGTTTATTGTATTGTAAGTAACCGGTGAAAGGTGGAGGACAGTGTGCCATGGCGCAACTTCGAAGGGTTTTGCGTGGACTGTGAAGATTCTATGAGTTTTGAGAAGTAATGTAGTCAATTTTCTTTGAAGTTATTCTTTTCAACGCCTTGAGGGGTCACCTCCTTTGACACATTTTAAAGCTTACTACTGGTACCGTTCGCTAGGCGTTGTCATTGTGTGGCTTGTGCATTGCCACAATAACAACGTCTAGCGAACCCTCACAAGACAAGTCTCATGTTCAGGGCCGTAGTTCTCTATGAGTTATGACTCAATGAACGAAACCGCGCGAAATCAACGCGAGATTTGGCGGGATTAGCTAAGGAATTGACGTGGTTTCGGTAAGGAATCGTTAAGTGGTCCTAGTGAATTAGGGCCCAGTATTCTTTCGTATTGCACCGTTCAAGCTAAGAGCAGCTCATACGGTACAGAAAATATTAGCCATCCAGCATGGTTGGCGTTTTCCAGGGTGCGCCGGACGTAGGTCCGTAGGTAGGTGTCTTCTAATGAAAGATTAACTAAGATAATTAGATAATGTTCTCAAGAATTTCAAGTGGCTGGTCTGGTCATAAAATCTTAGATAGTGTTAATGCATTTGTAAAATATTAATGAATGAATATGCAAACGTTAATTAAATTAAGAGTTGTACTTCAATTATGTGATCGTTACATTCTCGGCCAACAGTTTTACTGTATACTTTTACTTGTTTTACTGTATAGTTTTACTTGCTTCTTATTTATATTGCCCGCGACTTCGTCTGCGATCCCGGTTCAATCATGATTCGAAGGACACGTGGCGCCATCTATTATCATAATAACGTTATTGTTGTTTTCCTCGGGAACAGCACTTTTTTCAGGATGGAAGGTACCCTATATCCGTTTCTGTACACCTGACAACTTATATGCAAAATTTCAGGATGATCGGTTCAGTGGTTTAGGCGTGAAAAGGTAACAAACAAACTTGCTTTCGCATTTATAATATTAGTTAGGATTTTTATATCTATTTCCAGAATACGGTTTATTACGATCTACTTTACGACCTTCATTTTCTCTGAGCAGTTTATTAAAAATTCTTGAATTTCCTATTTCTCAACACTCTACGTTCATTAAAATTATTGGTATAAAACGAGGCGGTAGAAAACATCGCTACTAATATTTTAGTGACAGATACTCATTTCCTATGTGCTATGAGCAAACTGTGACAAATGACTCACAGCATCTTTATAAAATTGATAAAAGTATAAGCTAATATAACTCGTGAAACTGTCTCGTTGGTTTAGTAACCAACGAGATAGTGAACGTGTGTGTTTATTACTTTGTAGGTACATAATGTTTACCGCAGATGAAATTATAGAATTTAATATGAAAATGACAGAACCTGTCGGTCGAGTAAAAGTAATGCATAATTAGGCCCGCTATTGAACTGATTGCTGAATGGGCCCGCTCTTCACCTCGATCACCACAAAGCGATGGCTGAGGTCTATGATGGTACGAGCATACTCAGAAGATGCTTGTTCACTCTGGCTTTGAAAGCAGATGTGTTAAATATGTGGGTTAGATAAAAGGGAACACAGACGCGTGCAAATAATTTTTTGATTGCGACTGTGTGGATAATAACTGTGGAGGAGAAGCGCTGAATACGACTGGTCGGGATATCAACCAAGTGCGCGAATGGTACCCTGCAGTACGTCTGGTAGTCCGGACCAATTGTTGTAGCGGTTATGAGAAGGTCCAAGATCAGTAGTGATAGTGTTTATTTAATATCGATACATGAAACGTGTTTTCTAACAAATAGAAAAAAAATATGTTTCTTTAATTATGCCAAACTCGCCCTAGTAAACGTAAGTGAAGTAAAAGAATCCATCTGGCATCCAAATCATAACAGGAACTGATCTCATAAACCGGATAACCGGTCGAAAACTACACAAACCGACAAGTTTATTGTTACAAAATATTGAAAAAAACACGGCACATGAAGTTTTTATTACTTGTTATCACAGCTGAACAGTTTACATGTTTCATGTTGAAAAATATAAAACAATTATCCCGACTTTTCTCGTATTTTCACGATACATATTTTTAACTGAAGTGACATGTTGTAAATGCAGTCACGGTCAGTTCCTGGTTGTCACCGGCAGAGAGCTAGGAATGTGGTCCATTCGCGTCATTACCTTGTTGATTGTGATATGTTTTCAATATTACGTGGGAAATACGTGTTTTGTGGATTTAGCAACGAATATCTTAAAATAGATGAGGAAACGCTTCAGCTAAAAGCTGATGATATTGTTGGCACATGAAAACCAGGATACATACTAACCATGTGAGGAAATTGTCTCATGTCATGTGGAATTTCGGTTAGGTTGGTATCATAGAATCAAACCTGAGCGAGGGATATGTTGGAGGTTTTTGAAAAATTATCCATTGAAGATTATAGCCCTCCTAATACCAGCTAAAACTATCCTTTTTTTTTTCCGGGGTGGGAAATCCTCATGGATGTCCGCCGCCCTGGGGCGGGCGGCGGTGTCTGTCAGACTCTTACTGACTAAAAACCACCCCAGTGTTCCATCTCACACCTACACCAGGGTCGCGGGAGCTAAAACTATCGTAAACCAACATAATATATTTCGTAGTGGTAGGCATTCTAGGCACCCCCTTCATAGCCTAGGTATTTGTGGGCATTTTGGGTCAATCCATCCCCAAAGGATGTCTTTTACTTGTGTAGGCGTAGAGATCGCGCCCAGATCTCGCCGTTGAGGTGCAGTTTCGTCAAATGTTTTCTTTTAAAATTGGCAAACAGGCTCAAAGCCAACAAAACGAAAAATGATAAGGTACTGTTGTCCTGTCCACAGTCGCCTGCTACGTTAAGGAGCCTCAAGAAGGGCCATTCAAGGGGGTTGAAAACAACGTTAAAATACTATACGTAGGTTTTCTGCAATTGTCTGAAGTTAGCTCCGTCTTAGTATATACTAATTATAATATATACATATACCTACTACCACTACCTAAATAATTTTGTAAACGAGAGAACACTTTTCTCTGGTTTGATTCCATATATAAGAAGTTCGATTCCCGGGTCGGGCAAGGGTTACTGGGCTTAAATTTCTCAGTATCTGCCCGGAGTCTGGATTTGTGCCCAGGTGATGGCAATAGGCTCGCCCCCTATTACATGGGACTTAAACATAACTGGTGAAATATCGGTGGTACCTACAAGTACTCCTCTGCCTGACCCTTCGGGGAACACAGGCATGATGTGTTGACTTCATGAACATTTTGTTGATTTGAGTACATCTAATGATGCATGTAGTTTTAGTATCATACAACAACCTCACACATTTCTTGATTACTTTTAACTAAACTCAATCTATTCTTGGCATCGTTTAAGAAGATGGTGATGATATGCATAAAAATTACCTTTTCATTATAAAATTCAAATTAAATTATATATTAAAAACGTTTGAAGTGTCCAAACACCTAATAAGTTACAATTTATATAATTGCCGACACTACCGGGCCCGTTTTGAATTAAAATGGCTTCCATGATTGGAGATACCTTCTTAAATATCCGGCCCGCCCGGGTAGGCAGCTCTGCAACGAATACTAGATAATGTTTTTGAATAGGTACTGACTTTTTTATCACTGGGCTAATTAACTACAAAAAAACAATCTTCACCTCGTTGCGGTTTACTGGCTTCTAAATTGTCTAGTCTAGTCCAGGTACTTTCTTCTGATCGATATATCATTTTCCATGTCTCTACTAAGAAGGACTTCGACTATCTGACAGAAGTTTGCATTTTGTATACCGGAAATCATCTGAAACGAATGTATATATAAGTAAATCAGTTTTATACTCTAAAAAGTAAAGCTATGTTCATCTCTTAAAAGAAAAACACGTGACGTTATCATGAAGCGCCTCCCGGGGCGCCTCACAAGTTTTAATAACACCTGACATCAAACACTTGTAACACTAAATGAAACCAGAATCAATTTGATATCAAGGAAAGAATAATAACACGAATTAATAGCACTTAATTTTTCACTGTTGGTCTCAATTTCCCAATGTTTTAAAACGTTAAAAAGCTAGTAATAACCGAAGCCATTAATTATAAAAAAAAACAGAAATAATGTGTTCCTCTCGCTCGTTCCAAGTGGGGCAGCGTAAGTGATAATTTCATATGCGCGCGCGCCGGAAAGTGACCTACATCGATGCGGTGATCTGGATTAAATCAAGACAAAGATCAATGAAAAAATGCAAATAAGTTTTATACCTAATTTTTTACATTTTTGTTTTGTATTTCGAAAATAATCATCAACTAAAATGTTTGCTGAAGAAGCCTGAAATAAAATAGATTTTTTATTGCAGATCATCTATCTATTTATTTATTTGTATTTAATTACAAATAATAAAGGACTCAAACATGTTAGAAGCAAAATTTACCTACCCACTTTTCCGAACACTGAAAGAAAGAAAATACATTTGTTTACTGCAATATGGTTTCTTTCTATGGTTTGACATTTTTTTTATAAATAGGTGGAATATCCATCAAACAATAACAAAAATTCTGACAAGTAAACGTCAAGCAATAAGTATAAACAATACGCAGAAAAGGCTTTGATTCATCTTTTGATTTGATCTCAGCTGTTGCCTGATCATATATGTTTCATTCCCTGTCTGCCCCCTCCTTGCGTTACCTCATATCAGTAATATGAACATTATATCTACAAAACGAGCCTTTCAATGATTTATCGCGATGACGCTGAGACAATCTTAATGGGGTTTTCGCCATTAGAAAGCTCCGCAGAGCCGGCGCCATAAAACTTTATGGTGTTTTTACCTTCAGACTTTTAAAACCACTTTTTTAACGTTGCAGTTATGTTTATACCTTGTAATGATGTCGATTCTATAATACTACTTCCTTGTCTGTTTTCTACGATATTATAGAATTTACGAGTGTTTTGAATTTAGCCCCAAATAATATTCTATCTATTCGACCTAACTTTATCATTACTGGACAAGCAACCCTTCAGAATAGAAGGAAATAGTTAAGATGGCGACTATTTTCTCACCGTTATGAACGGTGATCTGGAAAAGCTTACTTGCAGTGGGCCTGGATAAAATGTCATCCTACCAGCGATAACGGTGATGGAAAAGTCAAGAAATTATTGGATTGACATAACCGAAAAGCTTGTTTCAATCCTGTTGAAATTCGTTGTAGAAATACGCAACGCTTTGAAAGCGATTGCCACTAAACTTTGAAAGCGATTGCCACTAAACTTTTCTTATTAACAACTCTTATTAACAGTTGGATATTTTCCGACAATTATTTCGTCGTAACCTTTTGCAAACTAGCTTTAAATATTTGATAGTAATCAAAACACCATAATTTCCACAGAAAGCAGCCCCACAAACTGATACTGACAGTTAATATTACGACTTCCTGTTTTTCGGCGAGCTGCACCGGTAAGAATCTGCATTAACCCAGATGGGACCAGACCGGCAGACCACCAGAGCGCCACCTCAACGGCACAAGTAATAAAAGAACGGGTTTGTCTAAAATTACACAAACAACACTTAATACAACCGTCCCAAAATAATACCACGTAGGAAGTTCTGTACCTGTCTTACTGTTATGGAAGAGATGGAGCAGAAGGGCAACTCCAAAAGTAGCATATTATGCTACTTTTAACATAATATTATTATGCACTCGTATGAGTCTATAAATGACAACTGCTAAATATAGGCCTTCCCAAATTTTTCATGGCTACAAAGAAAAGTCTTAAACAATTTTTACGTCTGCGATTTGATCGTGGCGATAATATGTCTTCTTGAAATGATCTCAAAGTGCAGCACAGGGTATCTGCCAATTGCAAGTGATTTGGGACAGATGAGATTCAAAAAGAGACTGTAACTTCGGGTCAGTTGTAGTGTTCCATCTCAGGGTAGTCGGCTAGGAATCACTGACATCAGTTTTAAAAAACCACAACTTTCTGATTTTAATAATTTACAAAAATTAATATCCATTATCACATATTTTATCAATCAAATCAAATCATTTATTTTTGCAGAAAACATTGTTACAATGGTGTTATTAATTTTATACATGTTACAAGTGATTCTACCGTAAGGCATGCAAAATGTATACAATCCTGGTTTATCAAAATCAAGATTAACAATAAAATTAAATTTAAATATTTTAAGATAATAAAATACTGGAATGTCCTTCTTAAAGTTACATTGATACAGATTAATTGTTTATTTAGTAATAATAATATTTAAATTGTTTCAATGTAATTCCTAGAATTATTAGAATACATTAACAGTTTAATAAAATTATCAATTGTGGCGGATGAGTTGCAGTTGCAGTGCAGCAGTGAACAGTGTGGCCCAGTGGTATCGGCCCCGACCTATCCCCGACCAGGTCGTGGATGCGAGTATATATATATAATTCCATGACCACTGCTCTGAAAACGATGAAGGAAATCATCGTGAGGAAACCGGTATTTCCTAGAACCAAAAATTCGAAGACATGTGAGATCTGCCAACCCGCACTGGGCCCGCGTGGTGGCTTACGGCCCACTCCCTCTCACAGAGAGGAGGCCTGTGTCCCAGCAGTGGGAACAGTATAGGCTGATTAGGCTGGATGAGTTGTAAGAGAAAAATTGTTGGCGCTCAAGCTTACCTTCTGACGTACCTTCCACAACGGTCCATGTTTGTCAACGGTTGCTCAAAATTATTATAATAACACGAACAATAAATAATGTCGGCTTACGTCTATCATTAGCATTTTTATTAAATTTTGATTAAACTATCATGAATCCATCAAGTTTCTCCTTGTTTTGGAAACGCGGCACATTTTGTGCGTTAAGTTTTTAATTTATCGTGTAGTGCTCATTAAGTTACGTACCTTTAATTTAAGCTACCTAAGAGTTAACGACGTTCATTAGTTGTTGGGAAATAAGCTAGTGATTATGGTTAAAAGTTTATTTCGTCATTTCCGGCAGCTGGCGAGCTTGTCCACTTGGAAAAGGTTCGTATGTTGCGGCTACTGGGTTTTATGAATTATCTTGATTAATAAACTAGGAGATAACACTGAGGAAATACTATTTTATTGTAACCTTTTGGCCTATAAAGGTTAAAGGTGTCACTGTCTGAAAATCTTGTTTAACTAAAGCTGTTGCTTTTGTAAGTTATTTACTTAAAAAATAAAATGTCAATGACATACTGTTGTTAAAAATAACAAATAACTGTTTTAGACATAACATAAATTAGTATAATTTAATGGCAGTGCTAAAAATGGCATAATCGTCTTAAAAAAGATGTTTCTATTTCTGATTCTGCATCTAAATTTAAATTGTAGTATTTCCGACCTACTCACAGATCTTGATTTTAATTCCTAACAATCTCGGTTATTTCATTAATATATTGTTTATAGCAGCTTTTTAAGTGTATAAATGAATAACAACCAGAAAATCTTAAAAAAAAAAGTAAAAATAGAAAACAAATGGGGTAAAGCGCCACTCCACACAAAACGGCCGTCACTTAGCATAATGCTGCGACTCATGAGCGAAACGGAACCACAGCTCTGTCTTACTAGATGACGTCGACGGGTGCAACATTAGTTAAAAACACAACAAATAAATTCGTAAATAATCGCCCAAACCCAGCATTCACCGCGGGGGACGCGCCACAGCAGCCACCAACACAGATAATATATACTAAAATCATTGAAAAGTGTAGAAAATTATTATTTTTATGGGTTATTTTGTTAAGAAATGTGTGTTTTAATAAAAACGTTTTAATTTCACGTGGATCAGTCTGTTATTAGGGTACTTAATTTATTTTTTATTTCACAAATTAATAAAAATGAACTTTGCGATATGAGTTTCGTTACACAATAAAACATAAAAAATAAGAGAAAAATTCCTTTGCGCCGCAATCGATACACGTGCCAAAGCACAATATTAAAAAAGTTGTGTTATCTGTGCACATAGCTGTCACAGAGAAAATACTTTTTGAGATTGACATTTATTAAATACTAACTTGATTACAAATCTTGTCACATAATACGCAAATTGCACAATGGAATTTCAGTAAGTATGTGATAATGGATGAATTGTCAAGATGGGATGGGATGTTAACGAAAATACAACAAGGGTAACATGTTAGATCTTCGTCATTTATGTAAAATATTTGTCTTCCTTTCACTCACTACAGCATTGTATGTTCACACTCTTGGCTAACCTCACAGAGGACTTCTTAATTTAGGCATGTTTACACCAATTCAAATAATTTACAATTCTGTTTGTTGATCTGTGCTAATATCACAAGTGGGTCTATAGTAACAATAAGTAGCGATGATTCTGCGGACGGTACACGCAACGACCTAGAATTTTTATATCACAGATATTTGTGGCTGACCGTACCTACGTGCAGAGTAGAGCGGGGTGGAGTGAACATCTACTCAATTATGAAGAGTTTTAAGTTTTATTGTCGTTTCTTGTGGTGCACCGCAGGGCCACGTTTTGTAGCAATACAAAACGTGGTATCTTTAACTATTGATGACTGATTTATCGATGAGTCTGTAAGGCTATGGAATTATGTTCAAGGTCAAACCAATTCTGATGCGGTATTATTATTATTTCATTGAGTTATAGAAAATCGGCAATATATCATCTAAGTCAAAAGCTAAATGAAATGTAAAAGCATTGATAAATAATTGGACACTTCTGAATCGTTTAGAGAAGCATCGAAACTTCGAAAGATTTGACCGCCCGCCACACCTGCACCCTAATTGCTATAAACTATAAATCTCAATCTGAGTAATTTTGAAGGATATTGCCAACCCATTACTTCATATGTTCAAAAAATTTGTCTACTCTACAACGTAAATAACGCCATGAATGTTGTTGAACTGTCAAAATGGAACCCATTGCTACTGATAGTGTGTTACGCAATTACCCCGCTGTTTGAAGGAACTTTAAATGCTGACATTTAAAGTGCACTCATTACCAAGGGGTGTCGTATTACCCAGTAACTGGGTTTTGAAGGTCAGATAGGCGGTCGCTCCATGTAAAATACTGGTATTCAGCTGCACCCGGTGAGACTGGAAGCCGACCCCAGCATAGTTGGGAAAAGGCTAGGCAGATTATGATGATGATTTAAAATGCACTTATTGTATAAAATTCCAAAAGAAACAAAAATTAATAGATCTGCTGTCAGCCCTCGAACTCAAAGGCAGAATCGGAAAGGTTTTAAATACCTGAGGGTATTTAAAACCTTTGGTACCCGCAGGCGCAGCATTCCCAAGTAACCCAATTCTGTACGTAGCCACATTTATTAACAAGTAAACTTATGTCAAGTTCCCTGCCCACTCTCCCATTCATCGCACATTTCAGATCTAGTTCAGACTAATTTCAGCTGTCAGCTAAAAAGCAAGTCCAGGCAAGTTTTGAGGTCAGCACTTTTATCTTTACCTCGGCACCAATAGAAGTAATGTCTTCAATAGACTAGGTCTGCCCGCATGTCTGCTTCTAATGACTGGTGACACACATTCTTGTTGCAGATTTTTGTGTTGTGACGTCAGCAGTGTATTTTAGAAAAGAGTTTAGTAGTTGAGCTCTAGTAGTTTGGAGGTAGACCTAGTATAACTAGGTCTGTTGCGGAAGGATCTTACGACCCGCGACCCCCAGCGTAGGTGTGAGATGGAACACTGGGGTGGTTTTTAGTCAGTAAGAGTCTGACAGACCCCGTCGCCCGCCCCAGGGCGGCGGACATCCATGAGGATTTTCCACCCCGGAAAAAACAAAAAAAAAAAAAGCATTAACTAGGTCTACCTAAAAACCTATTTATTCTGCCACTACAACGGGCCTGTGTTCTTTTAGGCACATGAATATTTTCATCGTTTGCCCGTTTTAGATGGACAACTCATGGCCATTTTTTGCAAGTATCTTTATATTGTGGTAACTGTCTTCTAACTACTTCTAACTATCTAAACTCTGTGGGGTGATTGCGTAACACACTATCAGTAGCGATGTGTTTCATGTTGACAGTTCAACAACATCCATTGTGTTATTTACGTTGTTGAGCAGACACATTTTTCGAACATTTGTAGCAATGGATCAGCAATATCCTTCAAAATGATTCAGATTGAGATAGATAGTGTGTTACGCAATTAGGCAGCTAGTCTTTTTGATACAATGAAACTCAGGTTGAGTTGTGGACAACTCTGCAATCAAAGTGCGACAATACCGAACTAACTCATTTATTTATTTATTAAAACTTTATGCACAAGTAAAAAAAATACTGTACAAAGGCGGACTTACTGCCCGAGGCATTTTCTACCAGTCAACCTTAGGGTGATGCAGAGATAAAACAATATGGCAGGTGCAACATACGGGATAATTAGCTAGGAAATGACTATAAAATACAAGAATAAATACTAATATATACATATAATCACTCATAAATTCCTCTCTTTTATTAAGAAAAGAAAATGCCTAAGGCATTAAGTCCGCCTTTGTACCTTTTTGTGCGAGAAGATTAAATAAATAAATAAAACAGAAAGCAATATTCGACACGTACCCTAGTCCCTACAAGCTGTAAAAAAAAACATTAAAAAGAAGTTCATTAAAGTTAATTCGAATCGTCGTTTTAAAAGCCTCGCCTTAAGGGCAAATCTTAAGGTCTAATGGGGTCAATCCGCGCTGTTTAGCATATTTCGCTAATTAAAGATACGGAATACTTTTCTACTGTAAGAGGAGGTGTTCACTCGCGTTCGATGCACAGTGAAAGCAAATAGTGATCTGATAAAAGTTTGGAAGAGATTTAAGGAACTTCCCAACTTCCCTATTTGGGTAATGATGAGTGTTGGTATGTTCGCTAGATTGGTTTCCTTTTTTTAATTTCTTGTAAGAAACTTTTTCCTTCTCTCCGTGGGGTAGACAATATTACTTACAATTCGTCTTTCACGGCTTTGTTAGTCACGTGTAGTTTACTACTGAAACTACACACACAAAACTCTGAAATGAAAACTGAAATAAATTATTTGGTTGCCCGTACTTAGAAGGACGCGATAGAGATAGAGAATCTTTAACTGTTTACTTATTATAGAGTGCCCCGATGTCCGGCTTTTAATGAAAATTACCACCATCCAGTGAAGCTCGATAAAAGCTGACAAAGCCTCTTTAAAAGCATCGCATCGCCTCCTACATTATCCACAACGGCGTCAGTAAAAACTTCAAGTTGTTGACGTTTTAAAGCTATTACAGAGGCGCATTAAATTAGCATAGCGAGTAGCTCGAGAGGCATTATCAAAATGGCCGCCTCTCCTCGAAGGGAGAAATCACGGAAGAATATGATTACATAAATCCTGTGTAAGTGGACACCAATTATTTCGCATTATCCGTTTAATATCATTTACACGAAGCTTTGTGAGGAAAATTTGAGAAAATATTGAAGATCAGAGGCCCTTTGAATGTCAATCTGCTGATGATACGTTTGGGTTCGCTTGATTTAGTAATTAGCCAGGTAAATAGAGTGTAAATAGGTGTAATTTACGAAATATTCCTTATTTTATGAACACCTTTCGTCTCAACGAAGTAGGTACTTAGATTGGATAATCCAAAACGTGTAACGCTTCATGCGAATGTATTTGTATATAGGTATATAAACATTTTTTGTCAAGGATTGAAAATAATCGCAAATGGTTACTTACAACAGTTTTCCACATAATAATAAATATTAGTTATTGAATTTATTATCTGGTAAGTCACTGTGTTTAAACCCTAAATTAACAAAAGGCTGTCTCCTCAGCACATTCGGTCCTACCGTACCCAAACTTTTCCGTGTAAGGTACCTACATAACACATAATCAGTCTATAACGTTCCCACTGATGGGACACAGGCCTCCTTTCGTTGAGAGGGAGTGGGCAATAATCTACCACGCGGGCCCAGTGCGGATTGGTAGACGTCAGATGTCTTCGAATTTTTGGTTCTAGGACATGCCGGTTTCCTCACGATGTTTTCCTTCACCGTTTTGAGAGCAGTGGTGAAGAAATAAATTTACACAAATTAAAGCGCCTGTCAGGGTTCGAACCTATGACCTACGACTTTGTAAGTCGTGGTTGTTACCAATGGACTACCACTGTACCTACACAATTTAAATATAGTTGAAGTACAACATAACAAAATAATTAGCACACACAAATCCGCAACCAGCCTAAAACAGCTTCAAGCACATAACAAAAACATAAACAGACCGACCGACGTGATTACAAACATGCACGAACATTAGCACCTCCCAGTTACGTGGCTGAGTCAATATTATAATAATAACTGGGTATTAAATTAACACGGAAAAGGAAGACATCGAGAGCCCTTTGTGTGCACTGCTAAGGTCGAGTGCACACTGACAAGGGCCGCGGACCTTGGGGCCCTAACACCGTGTTGTTGTGTATACAAGGCTTTAGGTTAGTACTTGTGGTTGTACAAAAAATGTTGTTGTGAGCACGTGTTATTTATTACGAGTTTTTGGGAGGTTGTGTATGTGCATTAGTTTAGGAATCCAAGGGCATGGTTTTTGTATGTTTTAAGGTGCTTTTACCAACACAGTTGGTTCTGCTTCACTGCCGAGCGTAAACTTTTCCGTAGTGTTAACAATACTGAGAATAATCGCCGATGCAGATATCATTGGACTTAATACCATGTTGGCTACCTATCCAGCCCATAAAAGTGTAGGTATTAAGGTTCATTGAACATATAATATCACAATATCACATATGGCGAATGCTGAGCATGGGGTCCTGGGTTCGATTCCCGGGTCGGGCACAAAAGTGTTTTTCCATTGAGAATTTCTAAGTAACAACCTGGAAGTTACCGGTATGATACCCCTGTGCCTTGAAAAGCACGTTAAGCCGTTGGCCATGCGCCTGATGTCTCTCTCTCCGGTCGTGTAGGATTGCCATCCCATCGACTATAAGAGTGAGGGAAGAGAGAGAGTGCACTTGTGTCTGCGCACACACTTGTGCACTATAATATCTCCCGCGCCGAAGGCTGGTCTCCGCAGAGATTAGCCGTCGTGGCCGAAATTCGGTCTGGACGATTTTATATAAAATTATCACCTATAGAACTTTGCCTGACCCTTGGATTTCATAATCTACACGAGAATATCGCGAATAAATTTTTCTCTAGTCTCAAATATCAATCAATCTTCTTACAAACTCCAAGACCTGGAAACTATCTGTCTGTAGTCTATTCAAATATTGATTATTCCATGTATGAATGGATGCCACAGCACACATCAGTAGCTAATCACTCAGACAACACTTTTAAACCTTAGTGTGGAATATATTGATCAATACACATAAGCTGTGCGCACACTAGCTGCACGCCCACGTGTTTACACAACATAAGGCACGTCGTACATTAATTGCTACTATTGCTAAGGCTTTCAGCGCTACCGCGATTTATAGCGCCATCAACGCAGTTGCGCACTCGCGCTTAGGAAACATACGTGGATGAGGAGTGAGGGAGAAAACCAAAGAAAATTTAAAACCTAGACAGTAGGTCCACAGCGTGGCTTGCACCATAGAATATACAAAATACCTGCGATCACCGCTTCTAACTACGTTATGATAGTTAAGCTGGGACTGAAACTAAGCGGGTTTCCCTAATGTTTTCATTGCAACATTGCAATCAGCCTGCCTGGCCTCAGGACTGGCAATTTTGTTCATAAAAGTGACTTTATCTGGACAATCAGCTCTAGATTTTATGATTACGAAATGTCACAGATGAGCATAACAAAAAATTACAACTGTTGAAAATAGGAAAAGAAATTGCCCTATCACTCCGGGTTACCTACACATAAATTGCCCTATCACTCCGGGTTACCTACACATAAATTGCCCTATCACTCCAGGTTACCTACACTTAAATTGCCCTATCACTCCAGGTTACCTACACTTAAATTGCCCTATCACTCCAGGTTACCTACACTTAAATTGCCCTATCACTCCAGGTTACCTAGACATAAACATAAAAACACATACATAAACATAGACCAAGTCATACATAAACTAAACAAACGATGGATGGACTGTGCGAACAATGGCATGGCTAGATAGGGGGTGAGTACCAAGATGACGACCAATACAGAAGTATGGAAAAAAAGACATTTAAATTGCCCTTATCCAAAATAACATACATAAACTGACTGCTTTGTCCTGTGGGGGGAGGCAGAAACTACAGAACGTCACCTGCTTACATACTCATTTTGCTTCTAGGTTATCAGCCCTTAATATTAGTAAACATGTTACTGGTTCCTTCTAACATAGTCTCAGTATAATTCCAACAATTTTATAACGAGTTGCAAAGAGCAGAGTGTTCACATTCGAACCGGCGCTAATAGAGAACCTGGCGCTGATCAATATATCGTTATTACCCTGCCGCCACCCGGAAAGCTACGGCCTGATGTTTTAGATAGAACATTATTGTACAATGTAACTATGATGCTGAATAACTCATGATGATCATTCGTGGAAATGTTTCCAAACAGTATTGTTGTTTACCGATTGAAAAGGTACGAGTTTCCTTGGAATATATCTTGCTATCCGTGAACCCTTGACTCCTACAGCCCATCTATTCCGTTAAAATCTCACTATGAACGCTTAGGTATAGTGTCCTGCCACCTGCTGCTGGGGGTTGGCACTTTTGTCAGCTCACTTTGCAAGCCTAATTTGACACGGTGAGAAGAGTTTATTTCTGCAACAGCAGTTACTCTAGAAACCTACTCTAAGTTGGTAAATGGTTTTAATCCTGTGCACATTACACCACATTCGTATTAACATTCGGTTTATTACACATTACATTTTTTTGTTACATTTAATTTTTATTTATATTAACATTCGGTTAATTTCAAACAGATCCTACTATCCTACTGTGTGATCAAGATAAATATAAGTAAAAGAAAGCCGCCCGCTATCAGGCACGCTGTCACAGTGATAACAGGAGCATGTCTTGTGAAATGCGGGTATTGCGACAAAATACGTGTTTTGTTTTATCGAATATAGGATAAATTGTAGCTGCAGCATTTGGTTATTGAAATAAGCCACAAGACAAAGGCTTCAGTTATTTTTATATAAGAAAAAAACAGTCAGCTTTTAGAAGGCCTTGTGTCTGAAGATCCATAATTTCAGGGATTTTTTATTTAGTATCACATCATCAATCATAGTGTCAAAACAGAATTTTCCAATAACCGCTAGTTACATTACGTATGTCCGTTAAGTATGTACCTAGCGTTCTTCTTTACGATCCTTTTTAATTAAGTAGTTACCTACATCGTTATGTTTGCCTGCACGCTCTAACATAATAATCAACTCATTATATTTTTCAACTCAGGCGCATGTTAATGTTATCGTCGATCTAAGTTCGCGGTTTTGCGTAAGAACCCATAAAAATCATAATCGTCATAAACATTATAGAATTATGTTTAAATTATACCACGGCTGACCACGGCTGGCCACGGCTGGCCAGGGGCCGATACACCATAACACCATGCCGGGCCACCATTGCATAATTTGTAACTATTTTTTATTTCATCATGTCGGAAACCTTTGAAGAGATTATGTAAAGATTCATGTTCTGATAATATATTTATATGTATGGTCTGATTTTATGTAAGTTTTGGAAGGTGTGTGTAAGAGTTGTAAGAGTATTTATGTATGTCTGTTATCATCCAGTTCTGGTCACGAGCCAACTAAGTTTTTATCATAAAAAAATGTTACAATGGTCTACCTATTTAGCATAGATAATTAGCTACCCTATAATGTTCACTCTGCTGGGACACAGGCCTCCACTCTGTCAGAGAGAGGTGGCCTTAATCCACTACGCGGTCCCAGTGCAGGTTGGTAAATGTCACATGTCTTCCAATTTTTGGTTCTAGGACATGTCGGTTTCCTCACGATGTTGTCCGTCACCGTTATGAAAGCAGTGGTGATGCAATAATTTACACAAAGTAAAGTGCCTGTCTGGGTTCGAACCTACGACCTACAACTCGTTAGTCGAGGCCGATACCACTGTGCCACCACTGCTCTGCAATCCGAGAGATATGAAGTAAATTCCTAATCCATTGCTTTATAAGTTTAATACTACCTATTTGTTTTTAAGAAAATAGACCATAAGATACACCTTCGTCACAGAACAAAGAAAACATCCAATTATAAAGTCGGTCGAAACACAATGGAAATCCAATATTTTCCGTTTACTGGATAGTAGGTACAAAATGCTCTCATCTTCAAAACTCAACCAATTACGCTATTTTTCTGTGGTTAATAAAATGTGTTAGCAACATGAATGACTGAATCACAGCTGCCCCCTGACTAACTCGGCCGTACGACATGGTCCGATGTGGTTAATTAGAATAAATGAGTAATAACTCATTAATGGTTGTTGTGCATTCGTTTAGCCACGACACACCATTCATCTTGTGAACAACAGGAAAATCTGAATTGAGAGAAAATAACAGCATACTGCCATTATTGTTTCCAAGGACATATTCCATTAAAGGGTTTTCACTGGCCTGAAAACGACTTTACAGGGAAAACAACTTTACACAAATACAGCATAAACTTTGCAAGTTTACCTTACGTGTCAAAGTTCTAAACAATGTTATCAACTAAAGTTCATACAAAACCTCTAAGGCATCGAGCTCACGTGCGACTAAACATAAGGGCGCGGGCACACTTGCGACTCACGTTACACAATGAATGCCTAAACTTAGTCCACCGCCGAGGTCGAGCCTTACAGTCAAAGATTAATTTACAGATAGGACATGAGATTGTGCCTATTCTTGTAGACATATTGCAGTCATTACGATCGACAGAAGATACTCAGACATATTGCGCAGAGATGAGGAAACTGGTTTAATAAAGGGTTTATTCAGTAGTGTATAACATTTGTAAAGGTCTTGCAATATGATCGGATTACATTGAGTTGGAGTTACAACGGTTGGGTTTGTCAAATAATAACTTGACTTATCACATGGATTTGGATATTAACTATGGCATCTAAAGTATTATATTATAGAGGTGTACCTAGAGTACACCCATATTTTGCCAGTTATGTTTAGGTTCCATGAAATAGGGGGCAAGCCTCTTGCCATCGACCGGGCACGAATCCAGACTCCGAGCTGTTATATGAGAAAATCCAGATAGAAAGAGCCAATAACACTTTGCCCGACACGAGAATCAAACCCAGGACCTCATGCTCAGCAGTAACGCTTGCGACCACTAATTTAACGAGGCAGTCTAAAAATATTCGTGCATTGAATTAAGGTTTAAGCATAAATTGCTGTTAAAACTCTTCTTAAATCTTCTTCTTCTCTTCTTGTTTCCTTTCATCATCACCATCACGTCCCTGCCCTCGTCCCATGTTCCTTGGGGTCGGCGCAACACGTTTCCTTAGGGTAGACTGGACACGGTTGAAACGGGGTACGGTAGAAACAGAGCGAATATCTCAACCAACAACCGTGCGTGATGAGGTGAGGGGTACCAGGGGAGAACAAAGCGGCCGACAAGTCGAAACACGAATTGTAGTGTTGCGTCGCCTTTCGCGCTGTGTGGCTGTGTCTAGGAGAACCCATTGTGTTATTTGACGGAAAAGTAAGTATTTTTTGTTCGCTTATTTTTGTAATTACTGTGATTCTATTAAAGTTATCATCTTGAGACTTTTGTTTTATATTCATTGAATACGGCTGTATGGTACGTTTTTAATCAAATTTATTATCTTTCTTACTATGAACAATTTTATATCTGGAAGAGAGCTGGGGAGAGTTGAAACATTTTTTTGTGGGTACGGATAAAACAGTTTATTTATCTAATTCTTTTGTTTCTTAGATGCCAATGGTACGCCAAAGGAAGACTACGAGAGCTCCGGCCGATTTATCATCGTACAAACAAGCCTATGAAGATGTAAAACCTGGATCTTCGTTGAGAACAGCGGCAGAAAAGAATAAACTGAATCACTGTTCTTGTTGAGGTATGTACAGACGCCAGCACATCAAGCTACTACAAACTTTCAAACTTATTTAATAGATTTTCAACTTTGTCGTTAAAGCATTACGGTTCAAGGTTGATTGGGAAAATTTGACAGTTTCGGGTAGCTTGACCTGCTGGCGTCTGTACGTAAACGAGATGCGACTGGTGGTGATGAGAATCCAGAAACGGGATATAGGGCTCATAATCGAGTGTTTAACTAGCAACAAGAGCATGAGCTATCTAAAATCTAAGTTGTACTAAGTACTTTGACGGCTGATTAAAAATAATGTTAGATTATAAGTATCGTGAAAGACTTGATTATGAATAAAAACTAGTTGTGATTTTCAACTGTGTCATTACGTGTCGTTAAAATGGTATTAAACGATAAATAAAACATGTTCATCTATACTAATATTATAAAGAGGTAAATTTGTTTGTTTGTTTGTATCTATGTAGTAGGGGGTAATCTCCGGAACTACCAGTCGGAATTCAAAATTCTTTTTGCATTTGATAGCCCAATTCTTGAGGAAGGTTATAGGCTATTTAACATCGCGTTACAATCCTTAGGAAACGAGCAAAAGGAGAAAATGTCAGAAAAAATGCTATGCGCATACGAAGTAGTAGCACGGGCGAGTGATGGGATGCGACGCGATGGGTCGGGGGCTAAAAACTTACGCAGACGAAGTCGCGGGCAGAAGCTAGTTTATTATATTTTGTATTATTTGCATGTGTTTCAATTGACCACAGGCATTGTTTCAACCGACCCCGGCATGGGGACGGTTGAAACAATTTTTTTTTAATCACATTTTACACCTTAATTACAATATAATGATCTCAAATAACATTGCCATTTGGTGGACAGATATATGGTTTATTTAATACATTTCTGTCATCGTTTGTATAACTAATTCCGACGCAACAGACGATAATAGCAAAATTGTTTCAACCGTACCCAGTCTACCCTACTATTGTTTTCAATACTAGTCGGCAGTTGACAGGTCTACACAATTTGCGTAGTGTTAGGCACTACCCTACTATGTGTTTAAAGTTTATCCGAGGCACCTCACATTTGCATACTGTACGGCATACAGTACGTAAGTATGTTTGTACAAACCGACAAACATGGCCAACCTTGTGCCTAATAATTTAGTAATGATTGGCGCCAACACTCCATGTTTGACATGAATGACAGACGCTAAACTGATCAGCAAATGTTTACCTGATTTGTACCAATATTTGACCTAAATGTGTATATGTCATTATGTCTTAATGCATATCTAGACACCTTATTTATTTTTTTGTATTTTTGTCGTGTTGTTTGACACACCTCAACATGTTGTTAATGAGTCTGCTTAGTCATAAAGTTCTTCCTTTTAAATTGTTTTATTTAACCAGGGAAAATATCTTAACATTCTTCAAGAATAAAAGAAACCATATTGTTATACATTATTTTACCTGACTTTAAAAACATATTCAATTTAATCCCGCATAATTTCAACACAACCACAAAACAAATAAACACTATTAAAACAATAAATGTCAGTATCAACTATAACTGTAAACAAGGATTATCGAAAATAAAAAAATGCATTTTCTGGCAAAATATCAAATCAGGCGCAACCTCGTCCCATTTGGAGATGGGACATTATAAATAAACGCTTTCAGTACGCGGAAGTGCGACAACAGACCAGCCTCACCTGACCTATGACCCGAGTCAAAGACCTGTGAACTAAGGGTCACTTTACACTGGTCTAATCCCCACAATGGGCTATCGTAAATTTCAGTCGCAAAGACGCTATTTTGTGTGAAATTGTCGGCGTTAGTTAGACTTAGTGTGGGGCACACGGAAATAATGTAAACACGCATATTATGTGCGGGTTAGCCGTTTGTTAAATACGAGAAATGAACGGAGGAATGTTTTTGTTGTGTACCTTTGTTTTATTTATAACAGTGTGTTCAAGTTCTTCAATAATAATATTGAACTAGAATGCTAACGGATAGGCTCTGACTGTAAATAGAGAAAGGTTAGAAAAGTCAGTTTCTTGCTAATCTACATAGGATCTACATAACTATGAATAACAAATATTTAATATGTAAAATAACAAAAATAAATTATATTATAATACTTAATAATTACTGCACTAATACATAATAACGAACAATTTTAAGCGAGCAATATTACATATAATTATATAATAATAAATGAACATACTATACTTGAATATACATACAATATTAATAGAATAAGTAAATGGAAATATAAATACTTAACAGGATATAAAATAATTCAAACTTAATAACTTGAGCTTAAGGAAAATTTATAAAGCGCTCTTCCTCTCTACTTATTTAAAAATTTGCTGTGCCCGACAGGGTCCATAATTGTTTCTATTGTTTTTTATTTTACTACGAAACGATTTGAGATTTGATTTGATATCATAAGGAGAGACAGGTACAACCTTACAAAATCAAAAATAACAAACGAAAATAGCATAAATTCTAGGTACTGCCTAGAATAGAAATGCAATTTATGATATACACATAGATAGGTCAGGTACCAGCTACTACATACATACATGAACTCACGCCTTGATCCATGATGGGTAGGCAACAACTACAGACGTCATCGGCTACGATCCTTACATACCATTTTTGCTTCGTTTACAAGCTTATTAGTTTTCACAAAAGCTTTTGCTGAGAGCTTTTACGGAAAAATTGCAAAAAGAGCAGTAAGGATCTCAAATATTCATTGATATTTTATCCCCAAATCGATGTTGAAACATTATGAAAAGCCGGATTAGACCAAGTGCCATTAGCTAATAGGATGAAAACTCCCATTCATTACATTTTGAAGTCAGTGCCAAGAAAAGCAACATAATATTTTACAAGACAGTAATTAATATCCGGATTATGGCTGACAATTAATCAAGAAAATCCGTAATTAGGCGATAAATTATGTTCTTATTACGAACTTCCGATTATTGTTTATGCTATTGATTTAGGAAATTATTTTACGTACACACTATAACACGCGCATATAGTACTAACTTTGCTGTAAGGCTACGTCAGCGTACCTATATGGTTTTCTAGACTTTTCTTAACCTCATTTTTCTTGAACATTTCATGTTGGAACGCTGGCTGAAAAAATTAGTTAACCCAGGGTAGATTTCCCCCCCAGTGGGTTCCCGCATTGTCGAGGCGGGGGGGCTCAGTAGCCGTGGCTTGGACAACAACGGTGAAGCTAAGAGGAACCCGAGGAGGGGCCGCTCGTCAGGGCTTTGCCGGTAAGTCGACGACGTAGCGGCCAACAAGTAGGTTGCGGTGCCGCTTGGGCGACATCGCAACTGAGGCGGGCCGTGATGTGGTATGGGAGGCATCACGGCTGAGGGTTGGAGGCCGCGGCGGGGGAGGAGTGCCGGTATTGCGGTGCGCCGCTCTCCCTACCTTCCGCGGCCTTGACGGGGTCGCCACCGTCTGATGGCGGACGCGGTGGGGCCGCAGGGGAAGAGGAGTGTTGGTATGACGTTGGCCGTTCTCCCTATCCTCTGCGGCCGAAAATTGGCAGGCGGCGGGGCCAATGACCTAACCTGTCGCAGGGGGACCAAGGGTGCCCAGACACGGGGTCGTCTGGCACCCATGTGCTGGTTTGGTCCCTGGGGTGGTCACGGCGTGCCATGTGTTCTGGTGCGCCGGTAATGGGGAGTAATCCCCAGAGGAGGGTCCGGTAACGGACGGCCGCGGCGGGTTCACGGATGAGTGCTAAGGCGTGCCCGTGATCCCGCCGTAAGCGGCAGAGGAGGACACCGTGGAGGTTTAGTGGGTTAGAGTCCCACATAACTGCACTATCTCCCCGTGGACAAATATTATCCGTGGCCGATTTACCGTGCTCGACTATTTTTATTAAAATGCAAATTTTCTCGCCGCTAATAATTAGAAATTCAATGAATCCACTGTTTTATAGATAGACGACAAACCCGATAGATTTTGCCATCACGACGAGTTATCAAAAAAACGGTGATACAACTCACTTTTACAAAACTGAAGTCTGAGTATTAAGTTCCATATTTCTAACTTCAAAACTGACGAACTTCGATATTCCTTTTATCCCTTACTTTCCCTCCATCAGGATACATTTTCAAAAATCCGTTTTCAATGCTCACTTTCTTATTAAGGAACTCTTGTGTGAAATTTATGATTAAACGAACTTGGCGACGACGAAGCTGAGTATAATTACATGCTTCTAGACCTAGGCTTAGGTTGTGCGTTGTGTTTCAGTAAATGAATGAATTTAAGGACTGGACAACGTTATGATAATGGATCACGGAGAAGACCCGCACCCTAATTGCGTAACACACTTTCAATCGCAATCTGAATCATTTTGAAGGATATTGCTAATCTATTGCTTCATATGTTCGAAAAATTTGTCTGCTCAACATTGTAAATAACGCAATGAATGTCGTTGAACTGTCAAAATGAAAGCAATTGCTTCTGTTAGTGAGTTACGCAATTATCCTGCTGATCAGATCTAATATAATTGTTCTGAACTGTTACTGTGAGACCAGGGAAGCATGGTACAAAAGGGAGGTGACCTTTACTCAGCAGTGGGTGGAACAGTGTGCCGATGATGATAATGACCATGACGATGATAAGGTACAGACGCCAGCAGGTCAAGCTACCCGACACTGTCAAATTTTCCCAATCAACCTTGAACCTTAATGCTTTAGCGATAAAGTTGAAAATCTATTAAAGAAATTTGACAGATTGTAGTAGCTTGATGTGCTGGCGTCTGTACACCTCACGTTCCTCCCTAGTTCACAACCTTATAATTTGATTCGTCATTCTGTTTTTCGATATTGGCGACAAACAGAACAACAAATTAGTTTTATTGATCTGCTTTAGGTGCATGATGACACCATGTATTTTAAGATGTTATTCGATTTCTTAAACTGGTTTAAACTAGTACTAACCTAACCTTTACAAAATAATACTAATAAAAATATTATTCATTCACAGTATTTGGAAATATGCTTCTTGTGTGAGATCGTAGCCGCCGTGTTGATTACCATAATTTTATGACTTCGTATTTTGTATTTATGCCGATAGAATTAATTTTGGTTAGTATCGGTGACCAATAACGGGTTCCTAACGCTTTTCGATAACAGCTATCTTTTGGTCGTTAGGAACTGAATGACGCACTCTCAAAAATTGGCTTTTTTTATTCTTTTTTATATTTATAATTTTTAGATAAATTCTGAACAACCTCTGAAACCAGATTAAAGATTTTTTTTTCAAAATAGCGGCCAGGGCTGAAACTCATATAAATCGATTTATAAATGTATTACCCATATTTGCAAAATAAATATCTGTTCTATTCTATAAAGGTTGCAAGTGTGGCCGCCATTATGAAAAAAAAACAAAATGGCCGGACAGTAAGTATGCCACGGACTTTCAAACCTCATTCAAGTATTTAAAATGGATCATAATTATTCTTTATCATAGAAATATAATACTACACCGTTTCACGGTCGCTTCCCCATTGAAACATCATGAAAAATGTTTCAAGTTGTTTTATGAAGCCACTCGCGGTTGCTCTATTATTATTTCACATTAAGATCTAATAATACATTGAACCGATAAATATCTTCAATGGAAGTATTTGACCTTAACATATTTATCTAACGGGGACCTGTAACACGCACATATATTATTACTATACAGGATTGCACATCGACGCGCAAATTGTAACCATGAATTCAGTACATGGTCCTAACGTAAACAAAACAGCGGTTAGTAAAAAAAAATCTGCTGTTTCATAGAAAAGTGCAATAATCAGAAGCCCATACATAGAAGGTCAAAATAAATGGAACAGCTAATGTTTCAACGCATTTTAGCCAAAAAATACAACGCAGGTGGCAGAATCATGAACTGAATCCATGGTAAAAGGTTGGACGTCGATGTCCCTGCCATCCTGTATACTACATTATACAAGCTGTAGTTTTAGATCCTCGTCAAATTTCAGGAGCCTGTTATGAAAGACATAAATAATCAAATAAAATGACGATCCCTGGTAAATAATGAATACATACTTGATTTTTTAGTTATTTAAATTTGACAGTATTTCAGAATGCACCATCACTTTCAAAGAATAGAATCGCGTTATGGTATCGTATAAGCGTTTTTATGTGTGTGTAAAAGGGCAGTTACTGCTAGTGCGGTCTCACACAGGCCTCGTTTTAAAATGCGTGTCCAACACATGCCGATTTCCGAAAATTAGAAAGAAAAATAGGTACTTATTTTATTATTGATTCGTGTCGAGAATCAGTAAGTAGCATAGTTACCTCCTTGAATTTGACGAGGATGCAAAACGACACCTTGCACGAGTATATACTTATCTACCTCGTAAATAGTTTACCTACTAACACTTTAATTTTCAATTTTAAACCATCACTGGTAGGTGATGTACTGACTTATTTTAGTCAGAAACTTTAAGCTTTGCTAAGTTTTGACACTGAATTGAAGTCACTTTCTTTACTTTTACTTTTAAAGTGTCGTGATAATAAGATTATGTCAGAATGGTGCTTTCCAGTAGTAGCGCGGCTGTTACACGCGCCATCTCCGCACTATGTCACAACTGTCATTATTCTTGAACGTGTAATAACTTTTTATGCACTAGGCACAGTAGGCACGCGAGCTACTAGAGCGATCTCAGAGATTGCCCAATCTTTGTAATAGGTAACTTTTTCAGCGGTCGGTACTCGAACTACTCGCGTAAACTGATTGAGTTCAACTGCATGAGGTTTAACAAACAGATAGCAAACAAGCCATCAAAGATAACCTACCTACCTAACCTAGCAGCTTGCAGCTTTATATAATTATGATAACTTTTAAAATAGCATCAAATCAAATTATTAGTGAGATCAACTCTGAAAGTCTGAACTCATCTCAAAACATTTGTGTTCCGAATTATCGACATCAACCCAATTCTTATTCCCGAGTTGTGCTGAAAATTGTGATTTTTTGGAAGTTTTTGCCCCTCTTATTATTATTAACCAGCTTTAGCCTGCGGCTGCGCCCGCGTTGTTGTCGGAAATTATCCCACGGAAACGTACTACAGGGATAAAAAGTATCCTATGTGTTAGGTAATCCAGGTTATAAACTACCTATATGTATGTCCAATTTCATCCAAATTCGTTCAGCCATTTTTGCGTGCAGTTAGTAACAAACATACAAACTTTCACATTCATTATATTAGTAGGATAGTAGGATTTATCCTTCCACTACATACCACAGATATATGTACTACACTCATCTGTATTGCTCACCACAACTAATTGTAATGCAGCTCACAGTCTCACTATTAAGATTCACAGTATCGTGGTAGATTACTTGTGTGTATGTGATTTATGGTGTGGTATTATTATCAATTAGTACACAAGTACTAATTGATACCACGTGTAGGTACCTATTCGTAAGTAATTGCTTTTTCAACCAATTAGTAATTAGAAGTCAAGGCGCTAAAATTGATGTTTTACAATTTATTCGAGATCTGACAAGTACCACTGGACACTTAAGCCCACGTCCGCACTTCATTTTATTGCGGCGTCAATAGAACAACACTCAATAACAGTCAATCTCACAAAAACAACGTTAATTTGCTCATTTTTCTACCACAGCATGAACTAATCTTTAAAGCTCATTTCGACACAAAAGCAGGCTAAACTTGTATATCTTCTTGACTTATACCATCGCTAAAATCATATCAGCAGGTGAACTGAATATGAGCCTTCCAACAACAGAGGTGGTTGATAGAATTACCACGTTGGTTAGAAACATAGAAATGTAAAAAACAATCTAAAGGTAAATCAAACAGCACAGTTTATAAATAGCCTTATTTCCGCCATTTCCTCGGAACTAAATAAGCCAGCTCCCCAAAACGGACAGCCTCGTGCCTGATACAAATAACTACACAACCTACTTAATATTCATAAACACACAAACAATAATTAACAGGTAGGCAACACGTTATCACGAGCTACACGCTTATCGCTCCATCGTGTGCCCCACCCCTTACTTTCACGACTTTATCTTACAACTTTATCTTTTTTATATTCTATCTAAACTCATTTCCCTAGGGCGGGCTCAATTTGCTTCAAAAACTATCCAAAAATAAACCAAAACTCAATTCCCAACTCTATCTTCAAAGACGTAAGAGTCAATATCACCTGTGTGCCAGTCTGTAAACAGCAAAGTTTGTGGTTACCAGTAAATTACCAATCAGTTGACGTTTCGGAGATCGTAAAAGTAACCAGCGCTTTGAATATCGCCCGTAACAACGTTGCGCGCGGTTAGTCGACGAGTATCGATTTATATCTACACGGATATTGTACATCAAACGATTTTTTGACGTTGATTAAGATTTAAATAAATATTAGTGTGGTTTGAATTATTAAGCTGTTTTCAGAGAGATTTAGCATTTTCAATAGTTTATCACGCCAAACTTTAATTAGTACCTTGCAATATCGACTTACGTAAACATCCACGACTGTACATCCTTTTAAGAAAAATGTCACAAACACCAGCCCTGGTAATGCCAAATTTTTCATCAGAAACAACACATGCAAACATCTAAAAGCTTTTGTGACGATAACATAAACAGCTAATTTATAATTAAAAGACCATAAAAACATTAATCACCCTCTATTCCTAGGGAGAGGTCATCAACGTACATAACACCTACACATAAGGCCGCGCCCTGACTTGCCACTAAAACGCGTGGAAGCACCCATAAATTAACTTTAAGGCCAGGGCTGCATAGTCGCACGTCACACACACATCCCTTACGACCATAGATTGCATATATTTTTATAACAGAGTAAAAATATCCCTTTATAAGTTTGAGGGTACGCCATGACCTTTAAGTAAATCGATTGGTCTATATTTGTCACAGATAATTTTAATAACGTAAATATATATGCCTAATTATAGGCGGTAGGCGGCCTCGTGTCGTTGCGATGTTCTATTAATAGTCGATGTTGCCAAAACAAATTTTTCTCAATCGAAAATCCTATAAATGAAAATATTTGTACAGCTGAGAAGTCTTCAAATTCTGTAAGCAGCTTACTGGAAATAAACGAATTTGTTTTTAGTCATGAATTCGCGATCCTTTGGAGATAACTAATTAAAGGAGAATGACCAAAAGTCGTACCAAAAAGCCTCATGCATCAAGATCAAAATATTATAGTAATCATTTTCATAATTTTTTACGACATTACGCGTCAGGGATTTGATTTTTGAACAGGGAATTTAATTTAAAGTAAAAAAAGTGTTGATATTGTATTATTCTTTTTACATGACGTTCCGTTTCAAATATAATATGATTAATATAACCTTGAATTTTAAAAGTGTCACGTCTCATCACGTCTTTCAAAAAACATCTATAAAAATTATACTTTGCCGATTCTACATTAATTAAAAATAACTAGAATATAATAGAATAGAATTTTTACTTGAAACGAATATCATTTTTTAGAGCAATAATGGCCGTTCGCTTATGATATGTCAAACAAAATAAAGTACAGACGCCAGCAGGTCAAGCTACCCGAAACTGACAAATTTTCCCAATCAATCTTGACCCTTAATGCTTTAACGATAAAGTAGATAGTCTATTAAAGAAATTTGACAGATTGTAGTAGCTTGATATGCTGGCGTCTGTACCTAATGTTTAGGTTATTTCGATATTTTTTTAATCTCCGATTTCCGGGTTTTGTTTACAAAAAGAACTTTTGTAGGAGTTAATATGATAAGTGTAGTCTATAAAAACCAAAGTTTAACTTTGATGCAGCATGGTACGGGATTCCATACATCCATGGGCATTGTCCTTTATACATATTTTGTCGTTTTACCAGAGATTCTTCACTGTTCTCATTTTAGAAGTCAGTATTTACTTAGTTGCCCCGAAAAGCGACCACACCAGCCAGATGCATCCTAGTTTACTTCTTTTAGTCGATTACCAAAAAAAATAACTAAAATCGGCTAGAAACAGCACCGTATTCGATTAAAACGCTGTATGCCGTGCGTGGAAACACGAACGAAGTGGAAACGTTACCGCCATGATTTGTGGCACAGTGGCAACACATAAAAAAAACATTGCTCACGACATCCGTATCATACTGTTTGTTATGTTACTACTTCTGTGAGGTATTCGCTCTTTTTGTTTACGTGTGAACGTGATGGGAATAAGGTGTGACCAGTTTTAATTACTAAGTGGTCAGTGTTTGGTCGTAAATTGAAGTATTTTTAAAGGTTAAGGGCTGGTTCAATGTTTCCGGATAGGTATCTATTTCTACTACCCACCAGGTTAATCCAAGATGCAACAGAAGGCCAATTCCCGAATTTAACGTACAAAGTCTAGTCATAATCTCATCTCAGCGACAATCAATGACAAAAATTTGTCAAAAATGTATTTGTAGTAGTAGAATTGTAGTGTGCTTTTACGTTCTCAAAAATACGAGAACCTCTTGGTTTGTACAAATGGTCCGCCAAATAGGGACCCCCTATTTACACTACATGATGCTTAGGGCCCGATATTTAGATGATGTGTTTTTTAATAGGGACGCTTCCTCCCTTTTTCTTATTACACCATATCGATTTAGGGAAAAGTCCCTAAATATGGCGTAGTGCGCGTAGTCGCGTAGGCTTTTATTCGAAGGTGGCTACTGACTACTGGCAGAACACTCATTTGACGTGGTCTTATTTTACAGCATAGAGTCACATTTCATTGTTAAAAATAGGTAGGTACAGTACCTACAGTACTAGGTGGCTCACAACAGTCACCCGATACAACACAATGCCATAATTTATAATTATAGCTCCGGAAGTACATCCATTATTATATAAAAATAATACATAATTAACTTTGAAACTACAATTACATTACAAATCGCGATATCGCGCCACCAGGGGTGAGAAGTCGCGCGTTGTCGCGGGTCGCAGGTCGCGCGGGTCACACTTATCTATGACCTGCGCCCGCGCCACATGTGACCGCCTGATTAAAAAATATAAATATTATGGCGATAATAGAGTAGGCACACTAATTGATATGCTACTTTAATAGCCAATTGTGTAATAAATGGCTATGAGGCTATCATAGTTCATGGGCGTTCTTGTGGGAGACTTGCCTGTTGTCACCAAGGTCTACCACCAAAGATGGATTGGTGATCACAGTTGGTTGCAAAGTAGACAGGCTTGCTGCTTAGGTACCCCCCACCCTATTATGATAAGTAAGTACTTACCTACATCCTAGAAATATATTCATCATCCACGACTTTTCCAGAAACCACGAGAAAACGTTTCTTGCGTAATTAATCTCTGTCTAAAATTTATTTATGTTTACATACTCTCTGTAAACTTGATTGTCGAAGTTTATGTGTTTGTGATAAAAATTATTATTATTATTATTTTAGTTGTCGTTGACATATCTCAGGACCCTGGGGTCCAGGACCTTTGAAAGGCGTACCAGGGGCTGAAGCCAACTCGCAGAGGCCGTTTAGACAATTTTAAATAATCTATTATTATTAACAAAACAAACGACCAGAGGTCCACTTTAGCCCTGGATCGAAAGAGCTGGAAGTCACGGGCAAAGGTCTCTAGCGTTTGCCCAACAGTGGGATGATGCAGGCTAACAGTAACTATGAATTTGACTTTAAAATCTTGTCTTTTTCTAGGGTCCTTGTCGTGTTTGTCGATCCGCTCTTCAGCACCGCCAAGAGCTCAAGAGCGGAACGACAAATACATAGTAGAAGATCATCCAGGTATCAATTTAGTATCAGGAGGACTGACCTGCCCGGGATGCCGAGCGAACACTTGTGCTGACTTGGCGTCCCTTAAAGCATAAGCATTATCAGCCTATCACGTCCCCACTGCTGGGATAAAAGCCTCCTCTCTTTCTCTCTTTTAGCAAAACCAAAACATTATTGTAAAATAATTGTGTTGCTCCAATTCCTTGCTCCAAAAATGGTTCCTATGTTGTTCTAAATAAAACAATCTATTATTATATTATTATAATTCTGCCTACCCAAATACATCAACTTTCAATAACATCCAACTTCCAAACACGAGTTCATAAAACACTGTCTACCGATGGAAGCCATAACGTAATGCGGTACACTGCAGTTACCGGCCTATTACCGACATAAAAGGGTGATCTTTACGGTTATTGCAGCCTATTAACCGGTATTGTGGACTATTAACCGGTATTGATATTACTTTGATGGCGTTCGATGGGTAAAAATAGGCAGTTATTATTGTTATTGTGAATTTGCGTGTTTGAATGAAAATGGTTGAATATTGTATTGTTTTGGCTTTTATTTTTTATGGATTCATACACAGGGAGTTATTATGTGTGAGTACTTAAACCAGGCGTTCCAGGTCAGTAGGTAACATGACGTGTTTACAGCTGGGTTACAATAATTTTGGGTCCAACAACAAAGTCGTTGTTAATTTCATTAAACACGGTTTTCTTTTACCAAGCCCGCAACTGTAGGTATAGATAATATCTGCCTAGGCATAAAATTTAAAGTAAATGTAATGTCTTATACCCAATTGGTTATAATAGTAAATCTTTACATTGAATGAGGATTCAATCATATTATTGTATTCGCATATAATGTGTAATGACATTTACAAAACAAAACACAGTCGAACTTACCATGCCTGTAGAATTAATAAAAGGCTACCAACAAAACAACATTGTGTATAAAGCTACTTATTATTCCCGTCAGGTTGGCAGCACTGTCGAAGTAATACGGGTTACTGCTTGAAGCGCTGTACTCAAAACATTTAGCTGTTTATAAACAAGTGGGACCTACTAACTATTGTTTACACCTAACTGAACTTTCATCTAAGTAGTGCAGTGATCTATCAACACGATTAGAGATAGCGACTGTGCAATTATGTTCATGATTATGAACAATAATGGATAGGTTAGATAATTTAACTTTGACCAAATTTGGATTGAAGGTGAACCTCACAAACTCCATCACTGAATCAGTAAATCTCAAGCCAAACAAGAAAAAACAAATCAACCAACAAAACAGTTCGGCCATCTCTCCTGAAATTAGTTTGTCTTCAAACCCACGAAACTTGATCAAAAGAGGATATAGGAGTGGCAAACTTGTTAACGAAAGTCTATAATAAGAAGGGAAGCCTTAAGCCCAGAAACATTTTGTATATATCTGAAGTCTTTCCATCGTAGAACATGTTTGGAAACGAAAGATTATAATCACAGCGCAAGCTAAGCGACTATGATATTTCGAAACAATAATTGCCATAATTTGATTACTCCAGCCATAATTATATCTACAATCAGCCACAAATACAGGTACCTAGCACCAACTAGCAAACAGGTACTTAACCCAATTGCTAATAAAATCCCTAAACGATGAAGGTTGTCTATACGACTGGAGGCCCGTTTGAACGCGCTGGTGGTGGCCCGGACTGGCACACAATGCCTTGTTTACGTTCAGCTGAGCCTTGAGCGACTCGAGCCCACTTGCGAATTGCGCAACTATCGACGCTGGCTTGCTGTAGCTGCTGTTGCTAGGGGGGCATAGAGTAGGGACCATGAGAAGGGAAGGCACTGAAAGTTACTTTTGTGCCTACTCCGTCATTGTAAATTGGATAGGAAACATAGAAAAAAGTTTGTAGATGTTCTTGACTTAAGTAAACAAAAAAACTAATTCATTGCTGATACTTTATGATAAGTTTAGCAATAGATGCAATAGCATGATAAAGTTAGCTGTAGACAATAAAAATTCTCGAACATAACTATTCGAAAATAGTTGTACTGGCTATGGACGGTCTTCAGTGTTGTACGGTATGTCTACCTACAACCCTCTCAAACCATACTCTGTTAAATTTAAATGATTATAATTTGAATAAAGATTTCTATTAGTCCTTTAGTTTTCGTTTAAACAAGGACACAACAGACTCAGTGGACACAAAATGTCTTCTCACTACACTAAGTTTTCTCATTTTCCTTTGTTATAGTACTGCGGGCTACGCCCTAAGATCACTACGGCCACCGTAGCCACTCTGCACTTCATACTCTATGCCCAGTTCGTCGACCCCGCACTCGAGGCCTACCGATACCCAACAAACAACAGCTGAGCTGCACTGACACACACACACAACAGTACCATCGCACACACACACACACATTATCTGTCAGTTTGTTTAGAACACACACACGTAGCCTGCCTGTGTACAGACACACACATATAATGGTTTGTTTAGGTGTACAATGTTGAAACATTCGCGTTTCATACAGCTTTAGTTTTTCAATTAGAATGTGTAATTGATTTTTTAGTTGTTGCTGTACGTACTGCTTAATTTCCACACGTTGCGAGGTGAAGAAAGATCGCGGCGAATCTAAATTGTGTCCAAGGTTGAATCCTTTGTCTTTGTTTATGAAGACAGCTAGACTTAGAGACAATAGGTATTTGTAGATAAGACTTTGTTTTACATAATATTATTTATATCATTGGTGTTGGATGCGTACCTAACTGATGTGATTTTAAAGAGTGCAAACAGAGATTGGAAACGAAAATAGAAATAGAGGTAACAGCACTCCAGCATAGAGGTCTACCTACTTACCAACAGTGTGGGAGAGACTCAATAACTCAACTTTAGAGTTACGCGAATTACTAATTAGTTATTCTACAGAAACATGATGCCGTATTCAACCAAAATATTTATACAATAGTGTGAACGTTCTGCCTCTATAACTTCTAATCACTTGCTCAATTAGCAAGTATTTACACTGCGAGAAAAATTACTTAGTTGCCATTTACACGTATTCTGTTTAAAACTCATATGTCACCATCATAATCAGCCTACAGCAGTCCACTGCTGGACATAGGCCTCTTCAATTGCACGACCATTCAACTAGGTCCTCGGCCACTCTCATCCAGCTGCTACCAGCACCCTGCAAAGATCGTCGCTCCACTTAGCCTGAGGGCGTCCTACCTTACGTTTGCGGATTCGCGGTCTCAACACGTCTACCCCAACGATCATCGGTTATACGGCTAATATGGCCGGCCCATTGCCGCTTCAGCTTACTTATTATGTGAGCTATGTCGACAACTTTGGATAATCACCATATCGATCATAAAATATTACAATCCAGGTTTATAATTAACCTCCAAGGAGTAATAACTCATTACTCTGACGATAAGAGGACATTAGAATAGAACACAGTTCATTAATACAATATACTGCATAAATATGATAAGCAGACGATACAGAAATAACGTTAAATATAGGTAGATATCGTCGTACAATGGGCGGTGTTATCGCTATCGGAGATCTGTCGCGACCTAGATTGAGAATCTACAATATTTATTTATAATATCGTATGTTATTCTTAGATATAGGTACTTTAAAATCTATCAATCAACTCGGTCTACTGCAGTCTACTTCTGGCATGGGCTTTTCATAAAGGCCACATCTTTCGTTCCTCTATCTCTCATTCAGATAAGTATCTCCATCAGATTTTCATATACATCTATAACAATGAAAACGTTTCGTGAAAACCAAATAAAATCGCTCTAGACGAAACAGGTTGCATGCTGTTTGTAACTATAAACAGTAAAATCATTTTGTTAGGAGCACAAAACTTATTGATTCCATCGTACTGACAACTGCAATACTTGAACAGTTTTCCATGCATTGACAATATTTCCTTGTAACAAGACTGAAGAAAAATCGTTCACCAGAGGGCTTTCACAAGTGGCAATTTCACGCTTTCAAAGCCTTTCGGATTCCTACAACGACTTTCGACAATTCAATATATTTTTGACTTTTCCGTCACCGTTATCGCTGATACATGTCACTTTGTCGAGGCCTTCAGGGACACAACCACAACTATCACTATATGTGGACCTGTATTTTTGTGCACCCCACACAAGGCAACAAATAGTAAATAACATAATCAAAACAAATCCATTCAGTTGTCGTGATGGTCCAATGTTTAATGACCCCGCCTCTGATGCACGAGGTTGTGGGTTCGAATACGGGCAAGTATCGATGTGACTTCTTCGATTCATATGTATTTACTGAGTTTATCGTGAACATTCTGACATCGGTGTAGGAAAACATCGTGACGAAACCTCAACTCATACTTAATACAAGACTGAAATCGCCAACCCGTCTTGAGCAAGCGTGATAATCAATGCTCGTGTCTTCTCTGTATAAGAAGGCCTTTGCCCTGCAGTGAGACAGTGATAGGCTGGTGTTATCATTCAACCAAAATGTTTTATTTTTTCGTATCGGATTAATGAACGCCCCAACAGTTTTAATTTACTAACCGGCTCGTAAAGCTAAACCAGTGGCTTAATTAACATAAATAGACATCTAACACCATAGTACAGTGCAGTAGGTAATGGTAGAAACAGAAACGTGTTCCCGTGGCCAAGGCCAGCGATTTGCATGGCGAGTCATAATTGTTAGCACGCGAACAAACCCTCCTTCATTATACTATGCTAATTTGTAGCAGTTATATTGTTAGCTGTAACTAGGCTTTAGCAGCGACTTCGCTTGTGTAAATTAGATGGAATGAAGAACCTTTGTTTTGGCATTAACAAGATTTGAACTGATTTTATATATTAACAAAAAATTATGTATAATATGAATGAATAAGTGAAAATCTCTTAAGGAGTCATTGCATCTCATCATTAAGAATAACTTTTACGATACCAATATGAAATCGCGAAAAAAATCGGCTCCTCCATATCGGCAGTTCGCATAACTTGACAAAATGTAGGGTGGTGATTAAACTAATATTTATCTTCTGTCCTTTTCTTAATGAAATAGAAAGAAAAAGATGCACTGAACTTAAATTTAGTTTAGTTTGTGAACAAGGCAATGGGCGCCAAGAGCTCTCTAACTCTTAGTGGCGCAAGATGAATTAATTGATTAACCCTGAGTTAGCAGTTAACTCCGAGTTATTTAGGATAACCCATGAACGCGCAAGTAGGCCTTAAAGAGTTTTTCGATGTTTTTAATTATACTTTGTATAAAGAGTATTCATATAAGGAAAAGAAAATGATTTTACAATGTTGCACTTAAAACTTTACAATGTTGCACTCAAAACTTTACAATGTTGCACTCTAAACTTTATCCCCTATGCTTAATTTTTTTTATCCTCTATCCATGAGCAATACTGGAATGTAAAACTTACTCAACAAAGTGCAAGCGTATTTTATTATTTTCAGCGGGGTAATTGCGTAACACACTATCAGCAGTAATGGCTTTCATTTTGACAGTTCAACAACATTCATTGCGTTATTTACGTTGTTGAGCAGACATTTTTTTCGAACATATGAAGCAATGGGTTAGCAATATCCTTCAAAATGATTCAGATTGAGATTGATATCGTGTTACACAATTAGGGTGCTGGTGTAACCACCTATTTGCTGCAAGTATAATTATGTTACAAACAAACAAATGTACAGATTTATACTTCCAATATAATATTAATTGTGTGTAATCATATCGTTATATAAATAATGCTCAATTTTCTGCTATTAGCCACAGTATTGTTTGTGTTCTGTAAATGCATCACAGTTATTAAAATCTCATTACGTGTTTATTTATTTATTGTTAAATGTGAACTTGGCACTTAATAAAATCATCTCATGACTACTATGTGCAGTACTCAATTATGTCATGCAAATTGCGAGTATATTATTGTCATCATCAACACTCAATTCTTTATTGCATTTCATATGTGTTACATAGATGGTATAACAAAGTAAAAGATCAATATGGACCCTGTCGGGCACAGCAAAATTAGGAGAGAGGAAGGGGGCTAAGTACCAATTTAAGCAATTCAATATTGTTATAAATTATTAGATGTGTTTGATTGGGTGTATAATTCTCATCATCATCGGCAGCCTTATTCCACCCACTGCCCAATATAGGCCTCCTTCGTGCCATGCTTCCCTGATCTGTGGGAGTCTCACCCAGATCTTCACTCACCTAGCTTTTAGTCTGCCAATTTTGCCGTATTGTCGTTCAAAATAATGATTTAGACATTAAATACAAAATATCAACAGTGTATTCAGCCGTTATAGAAGAACCCGGAAAATATAGGAAGGTCTACTTTCCATTCAGAATAATGAAAACTAATCGCGCAATATACTGCGTTCACTAAAACAGTTAATTTTACTTCTGACCTCCAAAATTAGGTCGTGCCTTCAATAAATAACATTTTAGCGTTACTTATTTAAATCACCGGCTATAAAGAGAGTGTTAAAAAGCGTGAGTTTCAAAGAAAAGGGACGCTCGATAAAACGGTACATAGATAAATATAAATAAATCAAGTAATTAGTGTCAGCGCCTCCGAAATACGTGCCTTGTTAGATGGACGTCTGTCACACCGCAAAGGAAATGGAATTATTTGTAAAAAAAGTCGTACTGCTGTTACGCTATCTTCTTACTTAACAAAATGTTTATGACCAACTCAATATTATTATTTTTTTATTAAAAACAGTTTTTACAGCTTCATCCATTGTAAGGCTCGTTAAACATGAAACAAATACTTAAACTACCTCAAAACACTTCAACCAAAAGAATATTACCAGTGATTATCATAATTTAGGCATACATATTAGAAAAACAACATGTATGCAACATGCAACACATAGTGACACAACATATTTATTTATATTTTATACCATCATGTACCACTACATTACACCTATGTGTACAAATAAATAAATTTTAATTTTAATTTGAATTTGTATGATTGACATTTAAAACGTATTTTTAATACAAATTAATTTTGTTTTATTCATTTTAATAACTTTTTAATGATATTTTTCATAAATTTTGCATGCATTAACATAATAAGCATTAATAAATCCGAAATAGTATTTTCGCATATATTTTCGGCTGAGGTCTTAATTAGTTTCAATTTCTATGCAACCCACACAATTTAAATGGGTATAATGAGCGCATTTGAATTCATGAGTTGGAGATTTAGTCAAAACAAATGTGTTTTTGTGTGTGTGTATGTCAGCGGCAGTGGGCAGGAAATAAGTGGACAATAATAATAGCATAACCAGAGAAGTAAAGACCGACCACGATAGCATAATCAGCCAATAACGTGGGAACGTGAACTGGTGCACTTCTGAGACAGAGCGGGTACGCGGGCCCAGTGTGGGTTAGCCACTAACTAGAATTTGAAGACAAGTGACATCCACTAACCGTTAGTTGATGTCACTTGTCTTCAAATTACCGGTTCTAGGACATGCCAGTTTCTTCACAATGTTTTCCTTTGACCATCTACGGTTATCAGAAACCAATACTCACAAAAGTTTTAAAACTTTTACAAACACCATTGACAGAACTTAACACCCACGAAGCGGGATTACGTTACGGTGTTAATGCGGCCTATAATTCGTAACACTAAAATAAACAAAACCGTAGCTTGGTTTTTGGAAAGTCGTTCAAACAACGGGCTTGTGACACGCCTCGCCAGAGGTCGCCAACCTTTCACATTCGAGGACCATATACTTGGTGATCTAGCATCATGACTGTGCTTTAAATATTGCGTAATTAGCCTATACGTCCCCACTGCTGGGACACAGGTCTCCTCTCTGTGAGAGGCGGGTCCAGTGCGGGTTGGTAGACATCACATGTCTTCGAGTTCTAGGACATGCCGGTTTCCTCACGATGTTTTCCTTCACCGTTTTTGAGAGCTGTGGTGATGAAATAAATTGCACGCAAGTAAAGTGCCCCCCTGGGTTCGAACCCACAGCGTACTATTCTTATGTCAGGCCGTTACCACTCGGCCATCACTGCTCTCAAGATTGCGCTTTAAATATTGAATATTGCGTTATGAACCACGGCTTCTTCAAGCAGTACATACACAGATTTATTCTTCTGCGTATTACAAGGATATTGATCTTTTCGTTGCCAAATGACAAGTCTCTGCGACTTTTCTATTTCCACACTGACTATGCTGCCGCGATTGTTGTCGTGATTGACGCTAGTTCGTCAATGTTTTATTAAACAGATAATTATACCCAGTTACAATAGAAAGCCGTCCGCTCGTTGAGCACTCCTGCGCTGTGATCGCTTTGAACTCAAATTCACAGTCAATGGTACTCTGTAATGTTCTCAGAACCCATCTCTATGATCACTAAGCAGAATAGGGAAGTCATTACCATTTATCTTTGAGGATAAACATATCGTCGCCCTTTTGAATTAGTTTATTCAAAATTAAGATGTAAGATATTATTCAGACGATATGTTGATGTTTGAAAATGATTTAGAAATAGCAAGGCTGAGGAAATTTTCATTGAGGGTAAACTATTTCATTTAAATTACCACTGAATATGTATTTTCATACATAAGCTCTATCTCTGTACCTACAAGGTGGCAGGGAAATCACCACGCAAACCGAAACCATGAACCCAGCACATGATTTAGATCCCCTAGGTTAGAATGGTTTCGTCGGTTATCAAAAAAAAAAATGCTGTTTCATAGAAAAGTGCAATACCTACGCGGTCAAAATGTATGGAACAGGGGGTCTACTCCGAAGTGGTATCGGCCGAATGTTCGGCCGTTTCCTGCTACGAAGTTACTATTTGGTTCGGTCGGGCCCAATCCTACACTACACTCTTTCGAATAATGACTATGGTCCCGATCCAACTGCGCCGATCCGAACTTTTTTCGCATTTTTCAATAATATTCGGTTCGGCCATGTGTCGGTCCGATCCGATGATTCGCACTTTGCACTTCGTAGTAGATCCCCAGGTTATTTTTTGACAAAATATTTCAACCCTGGGCTTTAAAATCATGTACTGAGTCCGTGGTAACTGGTTGCGCGTCATGTCCCTGCCACCCTGTACATGTACTGTATACATGTAGAACACGACCTCGAACGGCTTCAAATATATCTGTAACTTGTTAACTGCCATAATATATCTGTAACTTGTTAACTGCCATAATAGTTATCAAAAATAGTTGAACATCAAGCACGCTATACTTACCCGTACATACCGACATACATACTGTGTAACACGTTGACCCACGTCTAGCCGTTATCAGTCGCCTGATAACAGCAGCCTTTGGTTATAATTAGCACCATAAGTACCTACACATTTAATTCTAGCACAAATACTACATTTTTTATCTTATTTAATTTGAACCAGCTTCAGTAAATATAAACCCAGTAAATACATATTGTTTTATTCTGATTGTACGCCTGTTTCAGATTTTTATCTGCTCTGTATACTTTATTTTTAAATGAATATCGTTTAAAAATAAATTAGAATAAAAAGTGATACTTTGATTAAGTTGTATGAAGCTCAAGTGTCTGACATCTTACTTATTTTTATTGGGAGGTCAACTTCAGAAAGTCTGCAACATAGCTGCCATACTGCCCACGCCGTGCAAGACGTTCATTTAAGTATCGGCACTTGTTGAAGACGTTTTCATACAAACCCCACACACATTCACACACGTTACATACCTAGTCTTGCCATAAATACTGTCACGAAGAAAAAAAAAATTTTTTTATTGCAAATAATATATTTTATTACTTTTACAGTGTGTTAGTTTAATACATAAATATAAAACAATTTAAAATATAAAAAGCTTATTTGAAGTGGTCTCCACTGGCTGCAATACAGTCCTTTAAACGTTGCGGCCAGTTATCAATAGAAGCAGGCACTCTTTCTATGGGAAAATTCTTCACTGCCAATCGTATGGATTGTTTTAGGAACTCCAAATTATCATGGCGTTTAGAGCAAGCCGTACTCTCTAAAGCTGAGCATAAATCATAATCCAGCGGATTAAGATCGGGACTAGATGGCCAGTCTTCAGCTCTGATGAAGTCCGAAACGTTCACTTCGAACCAAGACTGCGTGGACCGAGCTTTATGACCTGGCGCCGAGTCTTGTTGGAAGGACCATACTTGGTTATTGAACATGGTGTTGTTAAGGGGCTTAAATACCTTCTCAAGAATGGTATCTTGATACACTTGTGCTGATGTTTTGATAGGTACCTTTTTCACAAAAATATGGCTCAGTCACTCCTTCATAGCTAACACCTCACCAAACCATCACTGAAGTCGGATAATGCCCACGTTGCACTCTGTCGACTAATTGGGAAGCTTCCTTAAAGCTTTGAGCATATCTACGGTCATTTTGTTTGTTAAAATGTTGCTCAATTGTAAAGATTTTCTCATCCGTAAACAAATTTTTTCTGTGACCTCCCTTTGCGTACCGCTTCAGTAGTTGTTTCGATTTTACCACCCTATTCTTTTTTAAATTATCAGTTAAAAACTGACCAGTGCGTCTCTTATAGGCTGCAAGTCCTAAGTCATCTTTTAAAATACGCGACATGGTTCGGGGTGCTATCTTCATCTCCCGAGATAAAATCTTTTGCTTTCGGACAGGATTTCTTCGGATTCTTTCCCTTACTGCTTTGCCCACCTTTTTCGTACGAACACTACGTGGACGGCCAGATCTTTTTCTGTCACAAACAGAGGAGGTCTCATTGTACCTATTACATTTGGCTCCATACCAACGTTGTTTAATGCAATCACAGCGATTCGGTTCTCTTTATCACCCTACTCCATTTTAATATCGCAAAATATTGTACAATGTATTGGCGCACTAATTAGAAAACTCAATGAACAATCGTATAAAAATGACAGATTCCAAATTCAAATGTAATATAATTCTTATTTTTAATTGTAACAGTATTTATGGCCAGACTGTGTATATTACATTGTATATTTACATTCTGAAATTTTACTAGCACCTAAAATCCGTTCACCAACATATTTTTGACAACACCATTTCTAATATCAAGAGAATACACAAGTAAATATTAAAAATGAAAAAAATCCTAACCCTGTTCCAAGATCTCAATTCATAAACTAATTAAGATTCTTCTCACGTATTTGAAAACACTTTGGTTAGCGCCCGAGTTCGGCCCCATAACTATCTTTTATTTATCTTTGCAAATGAGCTATCGCGTCGACGTAAACCACCAATTTCCGGTCGTTTCCCCAATGAGGGTCAAAAGATCTAATTAGAACATTCTCCGTTATTTAATTGAACATGGAAACATTTATATACATCTTCATGCCACCAGACGAGGAAACCCCTTATTCCACTTTTATTCATTATGCGATGAACAAAATGAGCTACTATTGTCATTGGACCATTGGATAAAACCTGTGTATGATCCTCCAAAGTTGTGCCTTGCATTCGACCCAGTAGATAGATAATCTAATTGGATTGTTCTAGAATATTCTAGCGTGAAACAAACAACAAACACAACAGCAATTGACTTGAAGTTCTTATTACGAAGATATAACGCATTATAATAAGAATATCATCAGTTTTGAAAACAGTACAAAATAGATCGATAGTAACCCCATTTACATCCCGAGTACGGCCTTAACGAACGCACACGGCCCTACAGTTTTTTTTATTTCAGGTCAGGATTATCATTCAAACTGCAGCAGGTAATAATGCATCGTCCTGTGTGAGCGGCGCTCCGCGATGCTATGTGAAGATAATACGCCAAATAATATAAATCAATCGAAAATCTATAGGTACGAGAATAAGTTATCATCATCTGCCTAGCCTTTTCCCAATTATGTTGGGGTCGGCTTCCAGTGTAACCGGAAGCAGCTGAGTAACAGTATTCTACATGGAGCGACTGCCTATCTGATATCCACAACCTAGTTACTGGGTAAAACGATACCCCTTGGTAAGACTGGTTGTCAGATTGTCGGGCTTTTGATGACCCGTAACGACTGTCAAAGATCCACGAATGACAGCCGGGACCTAACGTGCTTTCCGAGGCACCCCCCGTGCCTCGGAAATGTATGATGGTCACCCATCCACGGGCCAGCCGCGGCGTAGCTTAACCTGATCGATCGACCTGTTTACTTAGCCACAAGCCCCTCCATTTTCATAGGTATGAAAATAAGTCAATAATTAAATTACCAACACCAGGGTTACCTAAAATACCTCAAAAATAAGTTTTTTTTGTTAGGGTTAATGGAGGAACACCAAAGGAAAGGCGGTTATAAGGATTTATATAATACGTTTATTATCCTTTTATATTTATATATTGGAAGGTGTGTTTACTAATATTACGTGAGACGTGTGATCCCGCACAAGGCTAAAAGAGTAGTACAGTCGCTATGCGAAAGTAAGGATTTCGGTCAAGTGGTAAGGGCGGGCTCGATAGAAAAAAAATAATATTTATGAGTTAGAAAGAGAAAGACGATAGTGTTGAAGTAGGACAGATTTGTTTTTGCTATACTCCAACATATTTTTAGCTTAGCCACTCATAAGAATTGTAACTTGTCTTTGCACTGTGTTACATTCTTTGGAAGACTATTCTTTATGAACTCCCTACGTTCAATTGTTTCAGGTCCGTGCTCTGTTTTTTTCATCATGATCTTCTGCTATAACATACTTATTTATTTAATTTTATACTCCTATGTTAGGAGCTTCAAATTTTATTAATCCGCAACAGTCTTTTTTTTCACAGCAATACTTGATCCTTATTTCCCGTAAAACATCGCTAACAGCATTGATCGCTCACGGAGGACAACGAGCAAGAAATGTGAAGATATTACATAAAGATGGCGGTGCCTACGTCACGGCACAAACAAGACAGTTAGCATATTTAATAGGAACGATATTATTTTTAGTATAAGTGTACAACCTGCTCCGACCGGTTCAACTTGGGGATATATAATATAAACAACTGAAGAGGTCTTGATAAAACGGTTTCTTAAAATACCGCTGCTATTTTTCTTTGTCTGAACTGGTCCTTCATTGAATGAGACTCGCGAATCGTGGGTGACAAAACTGGTGACTCTGAGAGTATGCCAAGAAGACTGGTAGCAACGTCGTTCTTATGGCCAAAAACAACATTCTGCAATTTGCCAAGCTTAATGATTATGGAAATATGCGTGATCGTTGATCGTGAATGGTTATTTATTTTGCACCGGTCATCGAGGGGATTACGTGCAGGAATAATTAAAATCTTAATCTCCATGACAGTGTTGTGTTGACGTAGATTGTCCGTCTTATGCTCTGTTCCTATAAATAGAAACGAATCGCTTTGCTTACTAATGGTATCATTTCTTATTGCCAAGCTGTGCATATAAATAGATACGTAAGCTAATTTTACCTGTGATAGCTACTTCCATATGGTAGTCTTTTATGCAAAGCTCTGACATCTTTGCTTTATTATTGATAAAGATACAAGAGTCTTAATTTTACCCAATCACGGTCCGTACATTATAGAGGGAAATCAAAATATCAAAAGACAATATTATTAGTATGAACAGTATTTTAAAACTTTCTTTTTAACATCTACGCTATAGAGAGGTCTTGTCTCGAGAAACAATGCGACAACTTAATAACTTCATAGTCAATTTCACACGACATCCAAAACCAGATACAAATATTAGTCTTGTATCTCAAATCAGCATGAAATAGCTTTTACCATAACCGTTACCATAACAACCATACAAGCTTTTACTCCAACAACATGAAACCACGATGAAAAACACACAGACAGACGAACACCCGTATACAAAACCGTCATAACTATTGAAAGACGACCGAAATGCATTAGTCCGTTTGTTTGTGGTAGTAATGCTTCAATTATCATGTATGATGCGTGTGCGCATGGAGACGTGAATGGAGATATGGACGGAGAGGTAATTGGTAGCCCGTGGTGAGCGTTTAGGAGGTAAGTAACGACAGAAGCTAAGCTTTTGAAACTTGTTTATATGAGGGAAAATATTTGGAGGATCAAATCTAAATATAAAAGGGTTAAAAGCTCTGTTGAGCGTAATAACATGGTGAGCTTTTAGTTTGATCGCTTTCGTAACATAAAACATGAAACATAGATCTTTATACTCTAAACACGTGTACTCTAAAGTCACTTTTACATGTAAAAGCTTCACAAAACCTCAGGAATTAAATTGTTTAAACTATGCTAAAATATGGAGGAATCACTGCTTGTTGCGATCATCATCATCTGCCTGCCTGTTCCCAACTATGTTGGGGTCGACTTCTAGTCTCACCGGATGCAGATAAATACCAGTATTTTATATGAAGCGACTGCCTATCTGACCTCCACAACCCAGGTACTGGGTAATATGATACCCCTTGGTAAGAATGGTTATCAGACTGTGATATTGTTGACGATGTGAACCACTAAAAGTCAGTAAGACATAAATAGCTAAAACTCATTCATGTTTCGTTTGAGTAGTAGGTGTCGGTAAACCAATACATAGATACTCAAGTGAAAAAAATTCTGACTTACTTTCTCAATTTACTGTAAAAGACACGATTGATACTTAAACTTCCTATATCGGGCTGAGTAGATCTAAAGTTATAAGTTTATCACTTAAAACATTACTTATACAAGCGCTCTTTCTCGACCGCCGTGCTCAGAATGATAATGACACCCGCATAAAACAGGTGGTCGTCGCTGTACAACATGTATCTAGCATTATGCTGGTATACTTCAGGTAGGTGTATAAGGCCAGCAGTGGACTGCATCACTGATTGGTTCGTCGTGGTTGTACATAATAATACACTGTAGTATGACAATAACAAGTATTTCTTCCTTTTTCGGATGATTTGACTTTTCTAGAGTCTCATGTTATGATTGAACATGTTAAGCCATATTAAACTTTGTTTAAGTTCATCTTAGGATTATGATTATTATGATTACGTATAAGTTACGACCCCGTGGGAAAATCGGGATAAAAAATATCCTATGTGTTAATCCTGGTTATAAACTAACTGCCAAATTTTATCCAAGTCCGTGTAGTAGTTTTGGCGTGAAAGAGTAACAAACATCCATCCATCCACGCAACTTTCACGTTTGTGATGTTAGTAGGATTATTATCCTCCTCCTGTCTTTGTTCCAATTCAGTGAAGGTCCGAGCGTGTCTTCTTCTTCGTTTTCTGTCTAATGGCTGTCATCGCAGGTAGTCACCCCCGTTTAAGCTATAATACTGTCTAAACTAGTATATATGTACATAAATATTGTCCATTAAAATAAAAACATAATATCCTAACCTAACTAAAACTATTAACAAACTAACATGTGGTGCCAAAATATTCCTCCGGTAAAAGCCAGCCCTTGGGTCACGGGAAGTGTCAACCAGCCGTTTGGAGATTTCATTGAACTAGCCATGACGCACTTGGACCCCACGGCCCGAAGATCTCAACCCCAAACGGCTCGTAAATATATTACCGATGAGAAGTCTATCCAGTTAGTGTATATATTTTTCACCTAAGGCATAAAGAAAAAAATATAGTCTTAGGTATACCTAATACTATATTTTTTTCTTTACAAAACATGGTTTTTGTTTTAAGAATATACAAACTATTCATCTTGTGTCTGATCTAATCTCTTAATTACTTTTATAGCCCAAGGGAACTTTATACATAACTTATCTCCTGATGACAAACCACACAGGATGAACATCGAATCTTTAAAGTCCAATGTCCAACAACATTAGGTACTATGATACAATCAAGTATATGGGTACAATTGCGACTTGATTAATATAATAATATAACAATAACAGTGTTGTTCAAAACCGTAGGTTCGTAACAGCTGCTTTCACTGCACAGACTCGAACCTACGACCTTTCGATTATTTACTGCGCCATACGATATACACAAAACAAATTATAACTGGTATTATGTGTGCGTTTGCAATGTATTACGTGAATAGTTTCTAGAACTTTAATTTATTTTATTAAAGAAAAACATTAAAATGGGAACACGACGTACTTATTTATTTTTTTCAAATCCTATACATCATCGTCCATGCCGGACAATAGATCTCTCCCTACAATGTCATAGCATTATGGCAAAAAGTAACAGAAGAAACTGCTCTGATCTAACCCGGCCATAATTTTATCCAGTAAAAGGCTACAAAAAACTGCACGCGTAGCTCATAAGCGAAACCGAATTGTTGCAAAGATGCACCAGACGTATTCTTGACCTCCGCATCAAATGCAATGTATTCTATCATTTATCTCTAAGACCAACGGAGCCAAACCTCACATTAAACGCGTTATGGTAATTAGAAAACCAGTATAGTGGGCGTGCTCGATCAGAGGCGCGGGCGCACCGATATCACACATAATAACAAACAGCCCTACAGAAGGTTTAGCTTAGACCCATATGTATTTATTAAACACTTTATGGTACACCACATAACACAAAAAGGACAAACATATTTAAATTAAAACTAATACACACTGGGTGCTCTCACTGTATCGTTCACAACTTCACATCATCATCATCGTCATGGACAGCCCTGTTCCTGACTGCTGAGTGAAGCCTCTTCACTTTTGCGCCATGTTTACCTGGTCTGCGCGAGTCTTATCTTGGGACATTCATCCACAATTTCACATTGAGGGGTTTAAAAAAGAATTGCCACCAGAAACAGGCTTGATAGTGAATCACAGTATCAATGCACAGGAAGATGTCACTGCTCAGCAATCAGCCCTTTTACCAACTTGACTGACTGGCTGGCTGGCTGACTGGCATGGCATGGCGTGGCATGGCATGCCATGAGACAAGAACCAAGCACCCTAATTGCTTAATACACATTCAATCACAATCAGAGGTCATAATTCTCTCGAGAGAGAGGAAGTAGGCCGTAATCCACCATTGGGGCCCAGTGCGGGTTGACGGATGTCACATGTCTTCGAATTTTTGATTCTCGGACATGTCGGTTTCCTCACGATGTTTTCCTTCACCATTTTGAGAGCAGAGGTGGTGAAATACTTTACGCAACGTAAAGCACCTGTGAGGGTTCGAACTTACGACCTACAACTCGTAAGTCGCGGCCGTTACCACTAGGCCACCACCGTTCTCCAATGTATCGGAGGAATTTGAAGGAAATTCCTAATCCATTCCAACGTAAATAACGCAATGAACGTGGCTGAATATTCAAAGTCACTGCGATCGATTGCCATTTTTTGTGTGTTACGCAATTACCCCGCCTGGTTTATCTCTCTCAGAGAGCAATTTAGAGACAAAAGAAAAACAGAGTTATTAGCTTCTTTTAACATTTTGTTGAAGTGGTCCTTCTGTCCTGTGAATTTGTTTTAATTGTTCAAGCCTTTGTTCGTCCACATTCGGCTGCACTCGGGGATCTTCGGCAACGCTCGGGCACACTCGGCAAACCCTGACGTCACCTGATAAGATCAGTCTAAGAATCGTGCACAGAATTCTCAGAACTCGCTTGTCATTTCGAGATGAGATAATGGCTGCAGTTATTGTTATATAATTGAGTAATAATACTAATTTGCTGAAACAGATTTCTTATATTAATTAAGTAATAATATGTGGGATCTTTGCTTGTCGTTTATATCCTTATATGCATAGAGTATCGAAAACAATCGGCCGAATAGATGGAAATTACGTGGCCATAGTGAAACCGGTAGCAGGTGGGCGCTTATTGGGCTTCCGACCGTCGACCAATAAATTAGAAACTAAGGCACTTCTAAAAGGTAAAGTGCAATAGTTACCAATGTTATTTGATTAGGCCGTGCCCGTTGTATACTCATACTCTTTATAGAACTACAACAATGGTAAGGTCTCCTATTTTTGCCATCAAACAAACTAAAATGGGCTCTTGTCAGTGTGAAGCCAGGTATTGCAAGATGGTTAACTCAAGATATAATAAGATATATCTCAACCGCCCAAATTATTCTCATTACATATTGATCATGACTATAATTATAGACCTCCTCCTCTGAAAGTGATTATATGAGGAGTTGTCATGTTTGAGTGACTTTGATGCTTTAGGTTTAAATAATAACCATGTAGAATAGGGGATAGTCTTTCCCGAGGATCTAGACAAGTGGCAATCCCTTTCAAAGCATTTTATATTTCTAGAATGACTCAACAGGATTGACATAGCTTGAGTCAGTCATGTTTGACTTGTCCCTCATCGTTACCGCTGATAGGACGTTACTTTGGCTAAGTCTTCTCGTGAGAACGATAGAAAGCTTTAATGCCAAGTACAGAATGAAGCTAAAATCTCATAAAACAAAACCTTTCTCTCTAACTTTTAGCTCCACTTTCAGATTTTATAGCGTCCATGCACGGATAGGACTTATTAATCTGCGCGCGCGCCGCTCAGCGGAGGATCAGCATACTAATGTGTACGTGAAAGTGTGGCTGGGCTGTAGGGCTGGCGAGTCACTTAAACAAAGTAAAATAAGTAAATAATTCCAATATATACATGGAGTATTTAGGGAATAATTTTCATTTAATCGTTAACATAATTTGATGGTTCTTCACCAGAAATAACTGGGTGGCTAAATATTGTGTCTATCTACTGCAATAACTATGATTCAATTTAGTTACGTCAACAGGATCTCTCGTCCTCGTATTTATTTGCGACTCATCTATTTTCATTATAACACCACCTACCTTACCTACCCCTCCTCATTCCCCATTTCCTACCTTATTTATATTTCTGTTTTCTTTTGTTAGAACTTTTATTAAAAATATATATATATTTTTTTTTTATTAGCCTATATTGTCCCACTGCTGGATATAATAACATTTAAAAATATAAAATATAGTAAGTAGTCCCTCAGTATCCAGAAGTACCGCTTTCTGAATCAAGCCCTTGATCAAGCTGCCCAACGAGAGAGCCTACTCGGGTGTTGGTCGCGGCTCTTGGCTATTAAACCATTGGCTGTCACGACTATCGGCACAGTGATCGCTGAGTCCACATGCCACATGTCGAATACTAGGCTTTTGACAATTTGTATTAGTACCGATACGAGGTGAGATTAATAACTTAAGACTACAGAAGAAGCAGTGTCAACCCTGCTAGCTATATATGCGTCCACATTATCGTATTGTATGCTGATAGGGTGACTATATTCAAGTCGTTGTGCTTATGATTGTGCTATACTATAGCTCACCCGCTTAATTCTATATTAGGTTTGTTTAGACTGCATATATTTGTAATACGTGTCGCTTACTTAGCTAACGCGGGCAGAATAAATAATCAAGTAAGTGCAACTTGGTAGTGCATACAATGATAATGCTCCTAAATCTCTGCTTTGAATATTTTACAAGACAAATCACAGAGTCTGTTTTATTAGTAATTCTTGCGTTTTATAAGAGACTTTTATTTAGTGACTTGTCAGCCTCGTAATACCTTAAACTTAAACTATCCTAAACAAAATCTACAAATAGAATTGTGTAAACTAATCAGAAAGCAGGTTTGCTATCTCAACTGAAGGTTGCGCCAACATAACAACAACACATCACAACATATTCATAACATATTCTAAAGCTCTAAAGTACAAGTGTCTGTATTGCTGGGGAGTCTGTTGCGCCGACTTCTATCCAGCTTAGGTATTAGAGAAGTTGGAGGCGTGAATGAAAAAAACACACCAGCCAGTCTTTCAAAAAAGTGTCTTGGCAGTAGATACCCAGTATGACACCTTTTGCCAACCTTTCAAATACCTGCCATCTATTTTTGCTTCATTCTATTTTTCAACTTATCTGATAGAAGATTTTGAGCTAAAGGCGACTCATGTAGGCACCATTAGAAAAACACAGCCTAATACTATGTGTTGAAACAGAGACAAGCAGCGTCGTTGGCAACAGCGAACGTTATTGCATAAACCGATCAGGTGGAGCGACGCGCGCGGCATACTGATGGCGGCTATTGTTTACATGAGTGTGGTGCGCATACGCGGAGCACTGGCGTATGGCGGTAGAACCTCGGATACTACGGGAGCTGGGATGGAAGGATATTTAGGAGGCGCATAAAAGTTAAGTACTTAAATGGATGAGCTGAAGGATACTAAACTAGGATGAATTTGGAAACCTACCTATCTACGCTGCATCATAGCTACGCCGTAGAAGTGACTGATCAAATTATATCAGCTACGCTATTAAAGAGATTAAGCTAATTCCTAGAACAAGACAAAAAACTGTAGACATTAGCAATTGGGTTGAAATGGGCAGAAACAGTATTGAAACATTAAAGCTTACGACCAGTTGTACCAGAATAGTACCATCTATACCCAACGAATAGGATCCCTACTCCCAGCCCAACTCAATATTCCACACACAATGATGTGCGCGCACGCATCGCATACGAACGCGATCAATAATGGCGGCCCGCAGGAATAACTTAAAAGATAATAATTAATATAATATGCAGACGCTGCCGTAAGGTCGCCGCTGGCCAATGGATTACTTATAAATCGACTGATTACCAAACAATTGTAATCATTATAATTATACACTAACTGTTGTATAAGCAAGCGACGATTTTGGAAACAAACAAAAGATGTTTGCTTTGGAACATGTCTAATTTTGCGAAAGTATGTACTACATGAATTTTTATCAGGATTTTCGGGTTTAGTGTTTGGCATACAAACGAAATGTCATCTATATTCAATCATTTGAAATTCATGTACTCGTGAGTGTTCATGCTTCTATATTTACTTTCGACAGTTCGACTGTTGTATTGTTGTTAGGATTGCTATTCAGTACCCATCCATGGTCTTATGATTGATTTTATTACTTTGACATTTATTATTTATGATCTATTGTACTTGAATTCTTAATTGGCCGTTATTGTTTTTATTGACTTTTCTAAATGTATTTAATGAATTTTATTTTGATTGCAACTGTATATCCAATGCTTTTTTTTTAATTTTTCAACACAATGTACCTATATTGTTATGAAATAAATTATTTATGACTTATGGATTATCTTAGAGGATGACGCTGGTTTACATCTGACTGTGATCAGCAGTCCTTCATGTCTGTGTTTCCATCAGTATTCCCTTTATTAAGTTTTACATCTCCCGCAGGACGTTCGTATTCAGTTCAGTGGACGTCCACTTTTATTCATAATTCTCTCTCATTTCAACTTCCATTAATAACTTCCCCGTTTAAATAATAAGTTTGTCGGTTTTCAACATTAAAAAGCTATAAAATTATTAATTTCCATACCTCTCTCAAGTTTTTCACCATAAAAGCAGCATCAGCACTTGATCTAAACGCTGCAGCACCATAAAACATGAAGAGCTGTGGGGGATAACTTTCCGAACTGAGTGGAAACACCTTAAAAAGATCCCTCGGTTAAAATATCGCCAAGATTTATGGGCATTCATTAAATAATGCATTTACGTTAGAATTTCGCGTGGCCCGGGGGAAATCTGGCGGTTTGGTCACAACCATGCTTTTAATTACACCCTGGCAATAACTGGAACACCCAAATTGTTTTTTTTTAAACCGGAATTGAGTTATGACCTGGTGTTATCTTTTTGTGCGTTGTTGTTTGAATGGTTTACGAAAAAGCGTTGCTAGCAGTTTGTGTTTGTTGAAAACCATTTTCAGCATAAATACATATTGTATTCAAGCTTTTGTATGCAGAACGCTAGACAAAGTCACGTTAAAGTGACTGTATTTCTTGTCAATCAGCCTATGTATATCTACATATATTATGATACTGTTTTTTGCGCGATTTAAATATTATTTAATGTTCAAGACACATCATATATAGTTTCAAGTCGCTCAATTTCACGTATTGGTGACTCGTACCTCCCGCGAGGCAAGAATCACAGATTACATTTCCATGTTCAGCTCGTCAAAGTATCAGTTACTTTCCCCAAAGGGTGTAAGCAGAGTTCCAAGTATCACTCCTTCAATTTTGCTAACTTACTGAGTGTATACGTTTATTTGAGAGCCATTCCCCGGGGGCTGGGCATATCAATGTCAGCCATGATAAGTGATTGACAGACACTCATATTTAATTAAATATGGCCTGAAAATAGTTTTGACCTTTGTGAGTCATTTGCTTTAGAACGAGTAAATGAGTCATTCTTTTCTTGTGATTGTTATTAATATAGTAATTTAGCATATTATTTATTTCAAAATGTAAAAAAGTACCGACACATTTTCCATCTAGAGTTTTTATTTAAATCAGCTTGTTAACCAAAACTTATCTCCAATCATGCCTTGTTTGATTTATAAACAGGTTTCTCTCAATCAAAATATTATAAAATTATAATGCATAATTTTTTACCTAATGTTGTATTATAACTACCAAAATAGATAACTACCAATAAATCAAAAATAGATGTCCAAAAAACTTTAAACGTAAAAGGAAAACGTTCGTGTGAGCATAAATTAAAGTAAAATAAAAACGCGTCGGATTGGCTCGTAAAAGTGTAGATGTACCATTTATAGACGGCGCCAGGGTACACAACATTAGTATGTTAATGAAACGTTGAAAGAACCAAGGTTATAATAATACTTAGGAACGTGGATTTAACCTAAATTAATTACACGTTTATCTTCTACGCTAGTTTAACCTAAATTAATGACACGTGTAGATTCTCTAGGTTCGTTGATTATTAACATACACACATTTACACGTGTATAATCTCCTGTGTTTACAATTTTCGTGACATTTTGTGAACTTGGCCCTTTTTTCGCCATTTGTTTTTGTTGGTTTATTTTCTAAATATTATTATAACTTTTCGTTGTACTTTTACTAAGACTCGTAGTCAATAAGTAACACTTTTACACAACTGAAGGTTGACCGGAAATGGTGCCTGCCATACCCTTTTAATGTACCTACCAGGAAAGAGACACAATAATATGTATTTACCAAAATATGACCAACACGGAGAAACTGTATTTATATGTACGTTATCCACATACCATTACATGCGTATGTAGATAACCAAATAACGAAACAGCCACCAAACAAACATTTTCCAAATGAAAACCCTGTATTAGTACGAAAATAAACCGATTACAATCAATTACCATCAATTACCATATAAATAACACAATCCCATGGAAATAACACGCGAATTAATGCGCCATACTCCCTGTCTGCCCCGTGCGCACGCGGCGAAATTATACAAATTACTGAATAGAATTTTATGACATCCCTAATGCCTTCATAAGGGAAATCCGAAATGCTCATGGCTGTATATTATATTGGTTTCCGGGCTCCCCTTCAAAATCGCGAAATATGGTTTTGGTGAAAAATTATATTGGTGATTGTATAAATTGTTGATAACCAGTATCATGTCGTTGTAGTGACAGGATAATTATGGGGAATTGTATAGTTATGTTGATCTTAGACAGTGGAAAATGTTCTAATTGTATTCTGGTCTGGTGTGTATAAACCAAAAATTGCGACACTTGGAGGCCTATGTCCAGCAGTTCACACGAACCGCTGCACTTCAGCCGAAAGACGCCTTTCTTTCGGCTGAAGTGATAATGATAATAAACCGACAATCAGCACTTCTATAATAACGCTACTGTGGAGGACTGGAACATAAAATTATTTCGTTCGGAATACTTAAAAGAACAAAATAACATTTAGGTTGTTATGCTCAAGGCTGCCCAAAATACGACAAAAGAACGAGAAAAAGAATCAATAATGTTAAAATAACTTTAGAATAATGTGACTAAATCAAAATACTTAATTTAAACTAAGGAAAAATCCGAACACGAATCACGTGTCCTTAATTTATTGAACTTTATATTTTCGGTTCGACCTTGATGCCTGCTACTGCAATAAAACCATAGTTAAGTGTCCGCATTTAAATATAATATAACACATAGAAAATCTGTGTTTATACAGTTGCTGTTGGTTAAACTAACATAATAATATTATGGCGAAATGGTTATTTCTATCGCCTTATGTCATGAATACTGAATTTGTGCCAAGGTCAGCACTACAGCTGGGTATACACAGCTTTTGTCGACCCTTTTTGCTTTAAGCTACTTTTTGCATTGACAAAAAGTTTATATAAGCTCGATTGGACATAGACCATAGGCACATAGACGCAATAGAATTGTTAATTGTTACAAGAGGCTCAACACTAGTAGCCGCCTATTACTGAAACAAATTAATTTTGTCTTTGTTTTTAACCTTCATTTATTTTCGTCATTTATTAAACGTTTAAAAAACATTATTCAATTTTAATTTCATAATCAGCCTAATGTTCCCACGGCTGGGACACAGGCCTCCTCTTGCTGAGAGGGAGTGGACCGTAATCCTCCACACAGGCCTCCTCTTGCTGAGAGGGAGTGGACCGTAATCCTCCACACAGGCCTCCTCTTGCTGAGAGGGAGTGGACCGTAATCCTCCACACAGGCCTCCTCTTGCTGAGAGGGAGTGGACCGTAATCCTCCACACAGGCCTCCTCTTGCTGAGAGGGAGTGGACCGTAATCCTCCACACAGGCCCGGTGCGGGTTGGTAGATGTCACAGGTCACATGTCTTCGAATCCGAATTTTCATTTACAATCTAGAAACAGGTAAATTATCTTCTGGCTTGTTAGACAAAACGTTTTCTTTACAAACGTCATAAGTAAGTCCACAACAAACCATTATCATTATGTAATAAATAATCTTTGTATACAGTTGTTTGGATTGCTCGTGAAAAAATTAAAAGCTCTACGAAGGCGGTGCGCAAAGCTGGTTAATTATAAATAATGAATAGCACGTAGTAATTTATCCTAATTCTGTGGCTTCCTTAATTTGAGTCACGATTCTACATGTTTGGCTTACTTTACTTGATAGTCGACTTGTTTTGAACCGAGCGGCCTTGGTTTGAACATAGCTGTTCAAAGGAACCCGTTTTGGAAGTATCCTCACTATCATATCCTTTGTTTGTCGGTACCTACTACCTATATACAGGTAAGTAGGTAAGTACTAGTGACACAAAAACAGATTATTTTTATTGTTACTTGTTGTCGAGTAAATTGTAAGTGGTTATTGAGTTTTTTATAGAAGTGACTCATTGTGTTTTTGAATTGAAAATATGTAGCTTTTTATTTTTTATACTTTAATTTCGATTTTCTACTGCTTGGAAATTGGAGTCGGCAGTTTTATTACTTTTGGGAGACTAAAAGTATTTTGTAAATTATACGAGTCCTTTAGCTGACTTTGTTTTCAAGAGATAATGAAATACTTACTATAAATAGCGTTTTTGGTGATTTTATTTATTTTATTATTTATGTACACACAAAGTGGTTGGGACAGACTGGATACGGAATGCGGAGGACAGGGTGTTGTGGCGAAGCCTGGGAGAGGTTATGCCCAGCAGTGGACTGCGATAGGCTGAGTTGATTGTACACACAGTAAAACAGATACAGATGCGACACATAAGTATTGTGTACAAAGCTTTCTTGTGCCTCTCCTACTAGTGAACTATTGCGTCGATTATTAATAAATGTATTAAAACACTTAGGTATAATTCGCTACAGCTTGCAATTTCTACGACATGGTATCATTTTCAATTCAAACATCAATACCTTAAGGCTCCCAAGCCCTCGGCCAGAAGGTAAAAGAAAAAAGGAACTTAAAAAAACACCACTTAAAAATTCATTACCCATAGGTCTGTTTTATACTGGCAACTTTTAATTAGGTCCGTAAAGTCACGAGTCCTGCCCTTTCTTACGACGAAGACAGGCAAATTTAATTTCCTGTACGCTGTTGATGTTTGAACAGGCCGGCAGAGGGCGCCGCTTAATTAAATTTAATTCTTTTTCCGAGCGTAGGTCGAAGGTTTACTCTTTTAAAAGAGGTTTGACGATTGATAAGAGGCTCACTGGGAGTGTCTTAAAGAAAGGTATAGAAATCGGGCGCCTTATTATACTTTGGTTTGTTAATATTTAATAACTGTACTACGACAACCCTTTTATTGTAAAGAGTTTTCCGGAAGTCCCTTCTTCTGGCGGACTGAAGACGAAAATTTAAAAATATGAATCCAGTAATTTCCACCCATTTTAAACGAGACATGATGCCAATGCTATTGCATTTCGACAAAATAATTATTTAATAAAATGTTCTACCTCTACTTATCCGATCTGGCTAAGATCCTAGTCTTCCTATACAGTTCAAGCGCAAGCCAAACATTATTTCTTTTAAAGTGAACTAGCTTCTGCCCGCCACTCGCCCGCGTGAAATTTACAAGAAATTTCAACAAAAATATCCCATGACTCTTGGCAATACTGTAGTTTCCCGTGGTAGGTTCCCATTAGTGAAGACACATATTTAAAAAAAAATAAAGTCCTCCAGACCGAACTTCGGCCATAGCGGCCAATCCAACCGAAGAGCTACTTGCGAAGTACTCTCGGTGCACTCTCTCTTCTCTCACTCTCGTTATCATTGTCGTTGGGTTATATTAGTACTTATAGATAGTCTCTAAATTAAGTACCTTCTATAAAAAGCTCTAGCTTGTAGAAAGCGCGGCTTAATGAATGTAGCACGGAGCTAAACGCATTAGTCTTGCAGCCATCCATTCTGTTATTTATAGCAACTGGTTGCTTGGCCATAATCAAACAGCCTGAGACTTTCGCTGAAATAAAACATATCCCTACTAATAATATTGTTTATTAGTAGGGATCTGTTATTAAAAGAACGGTGCAATGATGATGCTATTTGGAAGAAACTAACTAGACGCCCTGGAGAAGGATCAAAGATCCCTAACATAATCATTTTGCAGAGCAGATGATGTGCAGGAACCTGTCTTGCACTAACATTACAGTTGATCCCTGCCCTGACCTGTAAGCATCCAAGATACAGAATCTCTTGACACTTTTAGTCTAATATGGACCTTCTAAAAGAGTGTACGGATACTTAAGGAAAGCCTCCAGTTTAATTCATTCCAAATTCCAAATTTTAAAATAATTCTTGCAAGTGGAGCCACGTGTAATGCTAGTAGTCTACAGGTTAAAGCCACACTTCCTAGTGCCTCATAAAAATTACTATTTATTGGTACTTCTGTGAAAGTGTAAAGATACAGCTAAGTAAAATAAGCTCTTATTTAGATTTCACTGAAGGGGAGAGGGCCTTCGTTTTCATACTGAGGTTTACTATCTCTGAATGACTGTAATCCTAGGCCTATGGGCCGTGTAATGGCTGTTATCAACATTGAGATAGGCTAAATGTATCTTGTCGTATTCTTGACACAAATTGCAGCAGCTACTATGTATAAATTAACATTAGAAGAGAAGGAATTAGTTAGTCCAGAACCATTAGGCATTCTATAGTTTTTACAAGGCATGTGCCCGATTGTATCCCCATCGGCAAGAATGACGAACTTTCGTATAAACTTTTGTCCTCTTTAAGGGATGAAATTAAAAAATAACTCTCCTTAGAGCTCACTTTCGTTATACATAATATATGAAGAACTCTTATGCATAATTTAATGCTTCTAACCCCAGCGGTTTAGGCTGTGCAATGTCTGTCTGTGAGTGAATGAATTAACGAATTTAAGATTTATATGAAGTAGAAGATCCAAACAAAACAAAAGGAGAGAACTTTCCAAAAAACAAAAAAGCTACGTTCTTAAAGTGTCTAATTTGAAATCGAACCTCAATACCCCTAAAACGTAGGATAAATACTCGTATCTAACACATTTAAACATACGCTGCCATGAAGCATATTGTACCAAACCAATAAGGTAATTTAAATTCACATCACCCACTAAACTTAAGGTAATAATAACATAACCAAATTAAGCTGCTACCTTCACTTATAGTTTGTGAGCCATCTTGGATTCCAAACACATTCGATACGGCAGGCAAAGTTGCCTCAATTACCTACAGGTTGGAAGTACGGCCGGGGGTCGGAGCTGGGTACGAAGTACCAGTGGGGGTCGGTACAGGGTACAAGGTACCCGTGGGGGCGGTACCTGGTAAATTGGTAGAAAGTACTTACCTGCGTGTAGAGAAATGTTTCAGCATTTATTGCGAATTATGATTCGGCGAAAGTTATACTGTGAGTGGTGTGTGGTACAAGATAAGGGAGCTTTTCCTTACTTATTATAGTGTAGCAAGGGGCAGGGGGTACGGCAGTGGTGGTCCAGTGGGAACGGCCGCGACTTACGAGTTGTAGGTCGTAGGTTCGAAACCAAACAGGCACTTCACTTTGTGTAAATTATTTCATCACCACTGCTCTCAATACGGTGAAGGAAAACATCGTAAGGTAACTGGCATCTCCTAGAACCAAAAATTCGAAGACATGTGACATCTACCAACTTGCACCGGGCCCGTGTGGTGGATTATGGCCCACTCCCTCTCGTTGAGAGGAGGTCTGTGTCCCAGCAGTGGGAACATCATACTAGCAGCTGAGACTGAGTATGTAGGCAGAGGGAAGTTTTGTTTACCGTAATTTACACAATTCAAAAATTTAATTTAAGCAATCTGTGTGTTTTAAGTTTGACATAAAAATCTAACCGATTCAACCTTAAAAACTGGATACTTACATATAATATCATAGATCGTAAATCGGCGACTATCGTGAGGTTCGGTAGACGTGTCATCATACTGATTAAACAACTTTACTAGCCTTACACCTCGTTCACATAAAGATCCTCCGTCTGCCAAAAAAGGAATTACCACTAAACATACTATTTTTTAAACGGAATATATCATCACCAGTTGCAAACATAAAACCACTTGGCATCACAGAAAAAGCGGTTCCGCCGCGCCCAGCAACTTCTAATACATACGAAACTACATACATACATGAACACTAAACTCGCCGAATCCAGTTGCAAGTACTTACGTCAACAGCTTTGCTAAGCAAACCGAGTTTTTATCGCCACCGCGACCGGCCGTCGCTCACACCGAAGCATGCCGGGCGGCTCATTTGGCACCGCATGTTACGAACACGGGTAACTTGGCACGTAAATGGTAGGCTCCCGTCTCTCTTCTCGGATATTCGGAAGGAGTTAAAAGTTTTGAAACGTTATCTCGTTCGAGTTACTTAATTACTGGCATGTTTGCATTCTGCTTGGCGACGAAATATTAATGTGATGTGAGGATATGTGAAGTTGGAGTTAAAGGAGCTGTTGAGGTGTCTCGTGCGGAATTTTAATTAGAACAATTCTGATTTTGTTCTTATTGTTTTTGTGGTATGTAAGTACGATTCCTTGAGACATTGAATCGCAACCCCATTTACATTTACAAAAGAGTTTATTTTATATAATAAAATTTCAACATTTCCTAAAGATTTTAATTGCTCTGGCATAATGACAACCAACCATTGTCATATTCCAACCTTATGTTTAGCATTCTCAAGAATAATTCTTTAATATGTAGACATTTACATAAGTAAATCAATATCGCTGGCAGCAAAAACAAACCTCCTAAAAAAACGCTGATTACATAAAAAGTTTAATTATTCAAAAAAAAATGCTACTCAAACAAACGATCAGCATTTATTTAATTGCCCACACGTGACACTTCAGCGCGGTGCGCGGTGTGAGCGTCGGCGTATATCGTTTGCCGCCGTATCGCTTGCATATGGATTTTCGCAACATTATGATAATTATATGAAGCACATGTACTCGATCACGTGCTGCCACTTCCAAGCCGGTTTCATACACTACTATCATTATTTATAACTACTACAGAATAGAACTTGTTGCAGATTGTGTGTCTGTATGTGATATTGAAACAACTTATATTTCAGGACCAATGATCTCACTTTTAGGGGTGATTGTATTGTACATTGTGTCCATTGTTTGATAATGAATCCAGTTGGAATGAAAACTTTTCATTACAATTTTCTTTGACCGAAATATGTACCTAAGTACTGTAGAGCTTGTGAGGAAGTTATCAACAGCTGCCAATTATAAGGCTCTGCTGATTTAAAAAAAAATTGTCAACTTCACGTGTCATATTATACAATCGACTTGTTCTTCAGTTTTTAAACAGTTCCTAAGCTCGCTTGAGAATCGAATCCAGCCAGAACCACTTTTTGCCAGCATGCATTATGTAAGAATCCCTTTGACAGACAACCTTTATAGGAGAGGAACTACGAAGGTTGTCTGCCAAAGGAAAGTTTTGAAGTACGTAGGTAGGCCTAAGTACTTCCAAATATTTGAATCCTTTCAAATGCAAGTAGTGGAGAGTAACTAAGACGTGGGCCACATGTTATGTAGCGACTTTTTCCTCCTTATGGATCGGGTTACTGACACAACATTATAAACATTTGGTAAAACAAAACATATTTCGAGGCGTTGAACCAGTAATTGGAAAAGCAAACAAAACGACGAGCAATACGAGTTAACAAGTAATAACATCGCAAAACAGAAAACACTGGATATTTTTATCAACTTTTATATAAATAAACATTCAACAGGCATTTAAATGATATAAAAACGTAATATTCAAACCGAACCACTTTATTGAAGCGAGTAATCTTAATACAAACATCCGAGAGAGATAAAACAGTTTCACTTATAAATAAAAAGTAACTAAAGAGCTGTTCACATTATGAAACTAGTGCCGTGAAGCAGTAGCTCGACTATCGGGGGCTCTACTCCTTGGGCACGAGGTCCGTAGTTTCAGCCGAAGTTATTGGCGTTTCCTACTCCATATCACTTGCAGACATATGATTAGTTTGGTTTTTGAACCCGATAAGATTTTTGTCCGTCCGAAAAATTGAATTCGACACTTGTTTTGACGAACTATCCACTTTCGAAAAGGCCTGTATCTTCGTTGACTGACTTAGAGAGTAGACCCCCCGTTTCGGGCTATAACTAACCAGCCCGGTTTAATCCGGTTTTTGAAAAGTTGACAAATTCAACTAACACACTATCTAACTTCTGATTAGTAGGCTGAAATAATTGTTATTATTTCTCTATATGACAGCGTGTCAGTTGAATCTATCTGCTTTTCAAAAACCGGGTGTCAGTTAGCTATAAGTAGCCCCAAACAAAACAGTCAGGGTACTGTTGCACGACACTAGTGTCGTAGTGTTAGCCCCGCTTAAAGGAATGGAAATGCTGCAGTTATTGACTTATTTTAAATCTGCACTTGAAGTAAAAACTTGTAACGAGACGCAGCGTGGTGTTAATTAAGAGAAATTTAATTAAATGAGTTAAACAAGTCCCCTGCTTAGTTATTAAGTGGGAGTCGCAGGGTCAGCTGAGGGAAATGAAGTCATTTTTCTTTCCACTCGACCGCGGTGGGGTGAACAAGAAACACCACTTCAGAGATATTACAAGTTTCTGAGATTTTATGAAGGTACTTGTTGAAGATACTTATAAATTAGCTGTTAAAGAACCAAAACAACAAATTAAACGCGCAGCAAATTTAATAGACATTCTAAACGATGACGCATTTAGCCAGCTTAAAAGGAAGGAACGATTTCCCCAAAAAACCAAAAGCGACCCTCAATTTTAAACTCCCCAAATCTATTCCCGTAGGGGATGAAACAGAGGGTGTAATAAAGACTTCAAGGAAATGTTTGACACTTTTAGTTTAACGATCGTAAGCTCTTTACGACAGTAGAAGTCAACTAAATATCTATGTTTATTGGTAACAAATGCTGCCCTGACGTCTACTATAACATGCTTGAAGATTTAAAAGAGTATTTGTGAGTGACAGTTTGATGTCCTCCGTAGTGTGATAAGTTAGGGCATTTGACTTGTTATACAATACAGGCTGTTTTACGATGTTGTAGAATGTATTTTTAGTTGAGTTTCTTGTAATGGCGTTGAAGGAATGTTGAAGATACGTTTAAGTGTAGAAGTTAAGTTTTATTGTCCTGCTAATGTTATAGTTGTAGGTGGTGACAACACACACTAATTGCTGTTAAAGCGAAGGAACTGTTACTAGAAATAGGAAGTTAACATTTTCGTTTTATCGAAGCTTCATATTTTAACGTTTCAAGTTTTTAATCTACCTAGTACATGGCCATAGAGACTTATAATTACGTTTTTCCATCACATAAACAATTAGCTCTAGTAGCTTGGTTTTGAATTTTATTTTCTATCAACAGGAAGAAAAGGTAAATCTCAATCAGTCTCCATGTTTTAGTTTCATGCACATACCAACGTAACACATACTTCAGAGTTAGACTACCAAAAAAATCATTATGTACGATCACAGAATTAACAATATCCCAAACTAATAAAACTGCTGTACAGAGCAGCCCTACCTTCCCTACGCACTAGTGATGGGACATCACTAACAGAAAGCAAGGCCGACCACACACACACCACGGAAATAGACCCACCACGGGTGTCCCTTGCCGTTTTTACGAGTAATAAACGTTCAGTGCGACAACACTGACTACAAACTACAAAGATAGTGTTCCCTTTATTTTTGGATTAAAGACTTTCAATTAATTTATGGTTGAAAAATAATCGCTGTGTCAAAACATTTTTTTCCGTGATGATGAGGAAATCCAGCTGTTGTTTGCATAAAATTATATAAAACATCAAGAAATTGAGATATTCATCTACTTTCGACACTGATTGTTGGCTATAGACAATCCGCTCGTAACATTTGTTATGGCGTTTTCAAGTTTCTAGTAAATATACCTACATAACGCACAGTCATAATTCTCAATGGCAATGAATCTATCTAATGAGCTCTCCACCAAGTAAAACGCTTAAATACTTAACAATAGATGACAAAGCTATAGGACTACGGAGGCTCAGCCGTCGCGTCGACCAAATAATCTTCCTAGAGAAAAGTTTAACCCTAACACAATCAAGTTAAAGATATTTCTATGAAATGTGTTTCTCACAGCAAATAAAATTAATGTAATATTATCGAAGAAACATAACAACGATTTATTATTATTGCCAAAGCTCCACGTTTTGTCACAAACAGGATAACTCTGCGGTTGATAACACACTAATACTGCGCAGTGACAGATTGATACTGTGAGCCGAGCACATGCAACTAACCCCATTCTATAATTGATAGTTTGAAGTAAATATTACAAAAAAAATTAGTAGAATAAAAAAACATGAACAAATTCCCTCGCGTGATTTTATTGGACAATTAAAAAAACCGAAAACTAACATTCTTTCAAATTGAACAATCAATTTATCCATTTTCTTCCCAAAACGGGTAGCATGACCTCCGTAAAAACGGAAGAAATGATGACAAAAATACCGATTGTAAAAATGTAATTTTGCACAGGATATGGTATTTTATTCTTCGTAGAGTAGAGATAGAAGTGGTTACGCACGCTATATATTCAGGGACACATGTGCTTTTCCCCAAAAACTCTTGCCGACACGAAAGAAGAAATAAATGCAATAACTTCATCTTTTCAACATAGCAAGGCTTCATCCGTCTTAATCATCTTGTTAATTTTATAGTTTGTAGGTTTAACGAAAGTTCATATTTATTTTCAGACAGTTAAGAAACTATCCTAGCACAAACACTCCAGTCCGTTATCTTAGCGTATCAGAGCAAGGTGTGAACAAGGCAAATCAGCCACAAATACATTAAACATTAGTTTAAATCAGATCGCGCCGCCATTGCAGCTCATTTGTTTACGTCAAATTATTTCGCGCATTATTATTTATTAACGTTGAAACTCCGGGCCGTGGGTTCTACATAAAGCTGTTATTAATAATTTACAATTTTAAGTGGATTTGTTAGACTAGTGGTAATAAATGCGGTTCTTTGCAGAAATCGATTTTGCAATTATAATGTTTCATTTTAAAATTCAAGAATCCATCAATTTGATTTTCGAAGTGCACTGCTGGTCATAGAACTCTGAAAATTTGACCTTGGCACTTGACATTTGAGTTTTTAGTTCCTGGTGACAAAAATTCTTTACAATTTATAGTATTTCCGTATTATTAACAATATAACATATTAAATCAGCTGCCACATCGACCATAACAATCTAACAATAATAACGCATGTTCTTGCCAAATGACCGCAATGACAACACCTCATTAGATCTCTGCTTACCCCGTGAGGAATGAGGCGTGATAATATAATGCTAAGCGACAAATGCGGGACTAATTTAGAATGTGTGTAACTGTGTAGCAATTAGTCACAATGCCGTACTAGACTTGGCAACAAGATAATGCTACGAATTTCGTCAGTATGTAAATATGGTCATGTTGCCATTCGCAAGAACTTTCGGAAGCAGAAACAACTCGTATCGATCAAACTCTTGGCGGTAAAACCACAAACGTCTCGCATACGCTGACGCCTCTTGATAAAAATGATTTGCTACAAGCTAGTATCTACAATACGCTACGTGCTACAATTCTCTCTGTTGTAGACTCATCATCTGCTAGCCTTTTCCTTGCCTAGGCCGGCTTCCAGTCTGTCTGTTGTAGACAAAAGCTACGAAACTCTTTGAGCAATGATTTTTCTTAGTAGGCTGAAGCTACGAACAGCTACTAGCTAAGATTTTTCGTAGTATTCTGAACGTATGAAACGCTACATGCTCCGAATCTTGCTGATAGACTGAAGCTACGAAACGTTACGTGCTGCGATTATTCGTAGTATGCTGAAGCTACAAAACGCTATGTGCTACGATACTTCGTAGTTGATTTTCGGTTGTAGATTGAAGCTACTAAACGCTTCCTGCCAGACTGGCAGTAGCGATATACATCACTACTTGCTTGCATCATACCTCACATTTGTTAAACTCATAATAATTTTTATTTTTCTAGCTTAAAATGTACAAGGTCGTCTTCGAAAACATTCGCGGAACCGGTTGTTATATCTCGAAAGTACGTGACTTGCTAAATAACTGACTTTAATTATTAACATACAGTCATTACCTTAGTTTCGCCTGGCCGGCCTTACAATATCCTGTCGATGTCGGGTTATTCTGTAAAAATGTCTTAAAGGGAGCTGTCATGTCACCTGATGCATAGGTATTGACATTATTGACAACTTACTTCACCTAAGTTTTCACGGTGAGATTTCTACAGAATAGATCGGCTGGTTTGCCTAAAGTACGCTAAGGACTCCACGCCTGTTAAATGTTTGGTCCAATATGTGTCACCAACAACCAACCCCCATTTTCTACTAACGTTACAGCATTTCCGTTAACCAAAACAATGGCGAATACAAGTTATGGATCACTGAATACTCCATAGAACTATCGGGTAACATGTCACGCGCAATGGTGCATTAAATAGCCCATAATGACTATAAACCATTGACATAACACCAACATGTGGATCGCTCCCATATCAGTCGGCCTTGAGCCCCGCTGAATAACATCATATACCAACACATTATTTACCATCATAACAACTCTTATAACAAAATAATACGGTTTAAAATTCAATGAATTACTAGCAAAGATAGTTGGTAATCGGCAACACGTGTCGGCCATTGTAAAATTCGACTTAAAATTTTAAAAAATAGAATTTTATTCCTAAATCCAATTGAATAACGGCTATTTTCCTGTGAGCAATAAAGCGTACAAATACTTCAGTCTAATTTGAATTCAGACCTGAATTATATAAGGTTGAATATCAAGTTTTGGTCAGTTGGTAAACAACAAAATTCGCGAATACTCCGAGGCCACGCTTCCTGATTGTAAATTAAAACAAATATAAATTATACCACGTATGTAGGTACCTATGTACATTGTACACACATCGCCGAATTAATGGGTGCTGATAAAAATACATTCATTGTCTTTTTTATTGGGATAGTAGCCATCTTGGTCATGTGACCAGCTTGTCGATAACTTGTGTGTTGATATTGGATAGCGAAGATCGAGACCTGTCTTGGCTGACAGATAATTTTATAAAAACGATCTGTTATTAATAATATTAAGAGTAGCATTAGTATATTATTATTATTATTAATATTAATATTGGTCTCAGGAACAGGTTTTTAACCCTTTTGGTCTACGAAATTACAGGACTGAAATCTGAAAATATCTAGATATAATAGAAGTGGTATAATAAGAGAACTTGACACACCTCACTTTCACAACGCATAGAGAGCAAGTTGTTGTTCTCTAAGCAAAGACATTGTTGTTTGTGAACCACAATTACAGTGCGGCCGTCGAGAGAATGTTTGTCATCTTGACACACCTGTCAGTTTCATACAAACCAATACTTGTTTGGCGAATTTGATCTTTATTAGTTTCTCGAATTGTCGCACAGGAATGCATTCTCGACGGCCGGACTGTACTCCACTATATTTTGTCACAATTAAATCGCAGACAACTAAAGAACAACACATCTACGACGCTTACTTTTTCCCTCAGCATTATCTATCTTATCACCTCACGATTCCATACTCCTACAGACACTGTATAATTATAAACTTAGATTACGTAATCACGTCCCTATCTCCAAAAACCATTATCTCATCCTATACAAACATTCGCACCCCCCACTTCTGTACCCCCCTCTCCCTTCTGCACGCACTCACAAGTTTGTTGATCAAACTGCGAGCAGCCTGATGACCACTTGAATTAATTAGATGACCATGGTGAGGGGGGGACCCCTTCTGGCCCCCGCGGGTTTCAGTTAGCGGGTTAGCCTTAAGCGATATCATCACTAGGTTTAATTTGGGTTTGATTAGTTTTTGGTTTTGGAGAAACTAGTCAAATAAGTTACCCTTTTATCAAATAATGGAATCGAAATTATTAGTCACTCAGTCAATATCACTGAAATAACTCCACTGATATTGATGTACTGTAAAAGTACAACAACAGGGAAATTAATCCTGGGTTCGTATTCTGGATACATAAGACAGTTTTATCCGTAAATAAACGAGATAGGTACCTACTTAGTTATTATTGGAACATAGTGTCATGTCAAAGTGCTTCATTTACACAACCTTAGTAAACAATGATATGTTATCGAAAGCGTCGTCTAATTTGTCGCAGTTTTACGAAGCTATTTTTAGAATCTGTTTTTCAACAATTCTTTGAGTACCGATATACATAACTACGGGCTTGAGTCCTCATATATTTTCTTCTCCATAAGGAATTACCAAAACTGTTTTACTTCAGCGAGCTTATCTTATTAATTCATAAGATAAGCTCGCTGAAGTAAAACAGTTAAATTTTTAGTTCAAGTTGTGGTTACTTCGCGGACGAGTGGCGCCCTCTGTTGAGCGATCTCATTAACCAAGTGCACGCACCGTGTTGATAAGACAACGTCCGAAGTTTCAGTCTCCGGAAACTGATGAATATTTTATAATGAATTAAAATATTTTAAGCAAGGAAATTTTAAGTTTTCAGAGCTAGTAGAAACTTGAAGGTTTGATCAAGGGTCGTCTTCGCTCGGGTGTTTTCGTAAGAAAATAGGGAAAACTGTCGCCAAAATGATAAATCGTTTTTGTGGTGCCTGAAACTGAAACCCTGCTCTATCTAGCATGTAAGAATGTTTGTTCTTACTAAGACCTAAGCATACAACTTGCTTCTTCACCCTTTTCATAAACTTTCCTACTAGGATTATTGGGTGGCTAGTATTCCTTAACATATCCTGCAACGACTGGGATTCGATCTGCGAACTTTCGCTTGCTTTTCTGACTCCTACACCTTTTTGCTACAGGCACTTTTAATTTATCTCAATATCCATAAGCTCCCACCGGAGGCATTAGCTTATTGTTACTGCACCCATCTTGATGCAATCAATGATTTTCAGCCAAAAGTTTATTTCCACAAAGGGCGCACCAATTCCAGTGTTAACACTAAATCCTTCGCCAGTTATTTACAATGTTATTACAATAACAAATTATTCCTCGTGTGAAATGTTATATATTTGTTATTTTAATAAGCGTTGCATGTGGGCGCTGTCGGTGCTAAGTATACGATCGGTAAACAATACGAACTAGTTATGTTAATTGTAAGATAGGCCAGTAATTATTTCGCTTTACGATATTTTTCCAGGTATTGCGTCATTTCGTTTTGTAGTAGCAAGGTCGGTTGTATTTCTGCCAGGGCCGCAGGCTGTTCGAAAGAGATTCCGTGGCCCCTGGCACAGGCAACTGAAGGAACACGGGTGGGTTTTAGTCAGCAAAAGTCTGACACGCCCTCCCGCTCCGCCCAGAGCGGGAAAAGTCATATGATGTTTCCCACCCAAAAAAAAAAAAGGTCGGTTATTTATTATTAATTATTTTGAAGACCTGTGTTCTACCCCCGGATTGATGAGTTATCAAAGGACTGCAGAGGAAGATGTCACGTAAGCAAAAAGAGAAAATAGTGTGGGAGAAAGGCAAATAAGATATCATTCTAAAAAAAATACAACATTTTAAGAAAGAAATAGAATGAAAGAAAAGTAGTGGATTGTGTGTTGTGTTTTAAGCATTCTAGATTATGATCAGCACCAAGATTGGCGGATTGTTCTCAATAAACTAAACGTGCGGGAATAGAACCCGTCTCCCACAACTCAATCACCAACTGCGCGTCACTGTGCTAAATGATCTTCTTTTCAAAGGAAGTTTTAAAAGAAAGTCGTCCACCAGTATTGCAATCAAACCGCAAGTTTCATGACTATCATGGTCCTGCCTTCCATGGCACCAGCGCCGGCGCAGGATGCCGCGGTGAACGCCACGGAACCGCTTCCGGACATAAACTGGATTAATTGACTACTTCACATGTGTATTAACTTATTTTTGGATTGATATCACCCGTAACACATTAAATACCAACAGGACACGGTGTTAAATTAGCGAGACTATTCTTAAACGGATACGAGGACTTGTTACACAGATACACATACAACTAGGTAGTTTAATTACAAACACAGATAAATAATAAAAATAAACCCGATTCGCATTTTCGTTGCATACAGTACCTACACGTTGAAATGAACCTGTCGACATCGACACGTGCAGGACACTTTTTCAGGAATTAAATTCTTTGAGTCACACCCACACACTCGTATATAATCGAAAGAGACAGAGAGAGAGAGCGATAGTGTGAATATAATACGCGTTTTTAATACAGAGCCATCTAGTATAAATTTTTAGTTGCTCTCAAATATTGTCCGCATCTTGGATTTTCATTTTATCCTCAAAAGCCATGAAAACTATCTCTCTCTCTCGCATGAAGGGGTCGCTTTTTTGTCGCTTTTTCGTTACGTGACGATTTGTACCAGTTTACTCCTAACTCCTACCGCACGAGTTAAAGAACTTCGTTCCAAAAACAACGAATTTGAACGCTGCGGAGAGAAGTCATTGTACCGAAGCCATGGTTAACGTTTTCGTTGTCCCACCGTGTATACTTCATCAGCATACCTATTCAAAATCCACCATTAACTCAAGAAAAGCGAGCCAAATGAATCATTCCGAACAAAAGAAGCAATTGACAATACCTCCGTACCTCTTCATCTTACATAAAAAACACATTACATACATATGTATAAATAGTACGTACAGTACAGTCACAAGCAATGAAATGTAAATACTTAGCGCCTTTAAAAAAAGATTTTCTCCCACCTGTATCGATTGTAATTTTATTTTTTCACGAACATAATATATTGGAGCTCATATCTATTATGATTTGGTCTTTTCTCAAAGTTACAATCGTTATTCCACGAGAAAATCGGGTTTTGAATTTTGCTAAGTGTTTATATATAAGTGCTCATGAGTGTACATAACACGTGTGATCTACACAATAGTACATAATAAACACCGCAGGCACTCCCTCCACTCGCTATCTGTCGGCGACGACGTGATTCATGATGCCAGACTTATTGTCTTCACTGAACGACAAAACATTTGGATTTCATTTACTGCTATTTATAGGTGAAGTAGGAAAATAAATAAAACTAAGGAAAATTAAACACGAAGTTATCTTATTGAAACCGTACTCAAGGGCGCACTGCGGATGTAGGCCCGGTTCTATCATTGATTTGGTTGAATTTTCATGTACTTAGGTAACATGCGTACGTTTTTAGGGTTCCGTAGCCAAATAGCAAAAAACGGAACCCTTATGGATTCGTCATGTCTGTCTGTCTGTCTGTCCGTCCGTATGTCCTATACTGTTGAAACTTGGTAAGTAGATGTATTCTGTGAACCGCATTAAGATTTTCACACAAATATAGAAAAAAAAACAATACATTTTGGGGGTTCCCCATACTTAGAGCTAAAACTCAAAAACTTTTTTTCATCAAACCCATACGTGTGGGATATCTATGGATAGGTCTTCAAAAATGATATTGAGGTTTCTAATATCATTTTTTTCTAAACTGAATAGTTCGCGCGAGAGACACTTCCAAAGTGGTAAAATGTGTGTCTCCCCCCCCCCCCCCCCCCTGTAACTTCTAAGATAAATAAATAAATATCCCTGGACATTTCACACAGCACCATTTGTCCCAAGCTAAGCAACCTAATGCTTGTGTTATGGTAACAAGATGGCTGATAAACTACTTATATACAATTTTTTTTTTTGTAAATACATACATATTATAGATAGAAAAACACCCAGACTCGGAACAAATATTTGTATGACCTACATGTATTTGTTCCGAGTCTGGGTGTTTTTCTATAATAATATTTGTTCCGTGCGGGAATCGAACCCGCGACACGCAGCGCAGCAGTCAATCGCTTAACCACTGCGCCAACCGTGCCGTCAAAAGATAAGAGAATGATAAAACTAAAAAAAATATATGATGTACATTACCATGCAAACTTCCACCGAAAATTGGTTTGAAAGAGATCTAGTAAGTAGTTTTTTTTAATACGTCATAAATCGTAAACCACACTTTGCTGCTACGGAACCCTTCATGGGCGAGTCCGACTCGTACTTGGCCACTTTTTAGTTTCTTACGTAAACAAACAAAAAATACATATTTTTCTCATTACATAATATGAATAGCAAGGCAATAATAATATAACATGTATCAAAGTAATTTCAGCCGATCTAATGTGCTAACCACCTGATGCTAGGATTAGCACTATTGACAGTCGGTACGGCTGGTTTAAACTTCATTAACGTTTATATTAATACGATATAACATCAACATTTTTAGCCGAGAGACGTCCACTGCTGGACATAGGCCTCCCCAAAGCACCGCCACTTAGACCGATTCTGTGCTTCCCGCATCCAGCGGAGCACAGAATTTTTTATTTTTCGTTTTAGCCTCACGAAAACAATTATTAAAGATATTAATAAAAGAAGGTTTACTTATGTGGGGGCACATCGCAATTATTCCTGTTGTTATTTTCACAGAGGGGTAAACAAAGTTCCATATTTTTATGACGAGAGTGGGGGGCACGTCATTAGTGTAACGATGTCTCCGCCCGGCGCCCACGCCATTAGGCACGAGTGGGCTTTGTCTACCATCTCTAACATCTACTTTTAAACTTAGATTATTTTAGAAAGAAAAAAATTAACGAAAGAAAAATTATTTGTTCTGCACAACTAAGACGAGCCTAAGTATTATTCTAAGCTCTATCCTTAAATAAAGGTATCAGGAGTTCCAAGTTTTTAATTAAACCTGAAGGACCATTTCTCACAGGTACTAAAATAACAAAACAGTGGAATCTGATTCTTTATGTTAATTAATTGTTATGATCTTCATTTGTAAGTATCGTTTCACTCCAAGTGGTCCACTTGAAAGTTCCTGAACCGTATCCGAACCCAAGTGGGAAGGTGTAAGTTGTGCCTCGTAAAGAGGGGCTAACCCGACGGAACAGCAGGCGGGTGTGGATGTGGGGCTGAGTCACAAACTATGCTTCATCTTCTATCCTGCTCTCTGTGCCCCAAAACATGCAGCCAAAGCACAGTACATATTGTGGTCAAAGTGACCTCTGCACTGCCACCGACGATGCCGTGGAAGTGGCGAAGTTTTAGCAAAATTTGAATAACTGTCGTGCTAGCGAAGAAGAAGAAGATTGTTTCATTCAGATTCACTCGGACTTTAAACTCTAAAATACCGCATAATAATACATACCTAAGCAGTATAAGTTAGTAGGTATAGGTCCAGAGTTCACCTCTACTTATCCCGTAATAAATAGTGTAAATAGAACACAAACAAACAGCACCACAGATGTTCCTTACATAACACAACACGTGTGGCCTTGGACGATATAATATCACATATATACTACATAATAAAAACTACTACATAGCACATACAGCACACACCGATAAGTATACAATACATAGATATACATAATAATGGCTTCAATTACTATTAATCCACGTGCGTTTGCGCATGTCCTTGTCAATGCGAGTCCTTTGGAGAATATTCTAGATTTTTTTTTAATTTACTTTGAGTGGATTGGTTGGAAAATACAGATAGGGGAAGATAGGTCAATTAAATCAGTTGGTCGTTGACACACGCAGAAGGAAAGTATTAATTTTGCAACTGTTCGGAATAGGCTAATGTGCCGGCCGCACTTTAGCCGATTCCCAACTAGGTACATAATCATGTTGGGGTCTACTTCCTGTTCAGCAGACATGCCTAAGTATAATCAGCCCTACTGCTGGGACACAGGCCTCCTCTGTTCGAGAGGTTATAATCCATCACGCGGACCGATGCGGGTTGGTAGATGTTCCATGTCTTAGAATTTTTGGTTCTAGGACATGCCGGTTACCTCACTATAATTACTTTCACCGTTGTGAGAGCAGTGGTGATGAAATTATTTACACAAAGCAAAGCGCCTACCTGGGTTCGAACCCACGACCGACAACTCGTATGTCGGTGCCGTTACCACTGCGCTACCCACTGCTCCACTGCAACAGACATGAGCTGGCATAGATTGCAAGAACCTCCAGTAACGACGATGCTTAAGAACCTACGTCCCTACAGTTCGGCAGCTACCAGACTTGCTGACTCGCTCATATTTGAAAATGCCGAATCAATTTTCATATTAATGGTACCGCACAAAAGAAGACATGAGGACTCATCAAATCGATACAAGCCGCTTATGTTAACTCCTCTCTTCAACTTCTCAACATCAGAGGATGTCTCTCAAAACCTAAATACACACGAAATGCAAACACAGTCCCACTTCAAATCGGACAAATCCTTCGGGAGGACCGACCTCAAGCCGTCATATACACCCGCGGGTAGCAACACAATCATCCCTACATACATACGTATATATACACGTCATATACAATGTTACGGACAGACAGACAGCGCATCAATTAGCTGCCACGTGTTCTGCTTATGTCAGTAATTATATCGTTATGCTATGTTGGCTGAGTCGATTTGCTTGGGGGAGTTATTAAATGTAGAAAAACTGCTTTTCTGGGCGGATATGTGCTAATTAGGTTTGTAAAAAGGGGAAAACGGGAATTCCCGTAATTAAAAAAGTTAAAAATCTAGTCGCAGTTTCATCTCGGCGACAAACAAATTTCAAAAACTTGTCAAAATGTAGGGAAATTAGACGTATTTTTGACAGATTGAGACTGAGATCAGACTGTGAACGTTCTTAAAATTACGAGAATTGCCCCTCAAAATGTAATCAAGATTCAAAAGATGAGGCCAACAATTTGAATGAGAAGTCGTGATTTTTTTTTTGCATCGGTCATAAGGAAATCTTTAACTGATGGCACGTTTTAGCCCGAAAATGTGGGTGGCGAAAATGATCCATTTTAATGTGATACACAGTCATAGAGGGACCGGAAAATCACAGGCAGACTGGTGACAGTTAGTTTCTCTTCACTTCAAATCAACGTAAAAATTGAAACGGTGTATTAGTACGGTGCAATGAACCGTAACCCGAGAACTGAGAAGACCTCTTCAAAACAGAACACCCACACACTGACAATAACGTATACACTGCACACATACTATAGCGCTATGTTTGGCGGGGGCCCGGCTGATAGCTAGGTGACGCTGATAACCCTTCTGCGCAGAACGTAGTGATAGCCTTGGACCAACCAATAAAACTATTACTACAACAAACATGCTTTATTTGCGGAAACTATATCAGACATTTATTTATACCCGAATAGAAAGAGAAAAAGAATATTTTTGTAACAGCAGACTCGACTTAAGTTTTCATTTAGAATACTTGTGTCAGTCATCGCGAGAATTAAGAATCCCAGGATCAAGCAACCGTTTGGAAATAGTAATACCACATACAAAGATTATATGCTTAATTAGATCTAATGATAAATGATTAGTGATATTTATTTCAGACCTTCAACCGCACTGGGCCCGTGTGGTGGATTACAGCTTACAGCCCACTCCCCTCTAACAGAGAGAAGGCTTGTGTCCCAGCAGTGGGAACATAATAGACTTAATAATTATGCTACGTTTATGCTGTTTCATAAAATAAAAAATACTTGTAAGTACTTTTATTTTGTGCTGTAGCTTAGGGCGCTTCACAAAAAAAGCACTGCACCGCGGTGTGTAGACTTTACACATTAGTTATATGTGCACATAATGACGTAGACATAGACATAAATCGTAACGTCCGAGGTATTGTAACGGCCCCGTCACCACGGAATGGTACCTGATTGTCGGTGAGAAGAAAATCTACAACATTGTACCACCACGGCGCGATTCCGCGGAAGTTGTAAAAATCAATGATGCTCGTAAGTGTCGCTTTCTCCGCTTGGAAAGCAAAATAATGTTAATATACTATCATACTTTATGGCCTTTTCATGCTCTTGATTACTGGAAATAGTAAAGAGTTAATAAAAACTTTATTTTTCTTTAAACAATTGACTTCCAAAAAAGCAGTACAAAGTGAAAATAACTTTAATTTCGGAAGTCGGTCGGTTAAAAAGTTAAAACCAAACCTTTTCTTGTAATGAGCTAGTGAAATTGCGGGCACACGAGAATTTTTATTTGGGTGATGCCCGTTCCTTGTCACGTATATAGCATAACAGTTGTAACTGGCAACTGGACAGTCTGTAAACTCCGTCACAATGTGTTGCCAAGTTTCAGTACAAAGTTGAGTAGTCACAAGTCTCAAGTTGAGCACTCGTCCCTTTCGGGTCGGGTTGGGTTGGTTTTTATTTTTGACTGTGTTTAGTTTAGTTTGTGATCTTCCTGTACGAGTCGCAATCAATGCATTTTCTTTCTTTCTTTAGGTAGACAGCAAAACTATGATGGCAGTAGTACCAACTACGACAATATCTTTCACAAATCACTCGGCTACTACTAAATCTTCTTTCTAGCATAAAAGATGAGTATTATCATGACTGTCATGATCTCTCTCTAGCTCAGGCCTACAACCAGGAATAGACTATCTACTACTAGATACTAGATTTATAGTCGTTTATTTTTTTTAAATTACTCTTCCATACATTTTGGTAGGTATTGCACTTTTAAACAGCAGATTTTTTTTGATAACCGAGAAACAATTTCTATGCCAGAGGGTCTAGAATCATGTGCTGAGTGCATGGTGACAGTTTGCGCGTCGAAGTCCCTGCAGCCTGTAGATAAGTCCCTGCAGCCTGTAGATAAGTCCCTGCAGCCTGTAGATAAGTCCCTGCAGCCTGTAGATAAGTCCCTGCAGCCTGTAGATAAGTCCCTGCAGCCTGTAGATAAGTCCCTGCAGCCTGTAGATAAGTCCCTGCAGCCTGTAGATAAGTCCCTGCAGCCTGTAGATAAGTCCCTGCAGCCTGTAGATAAGTCCCTGCAGCCTGTAGATAAGTCCCTGCAGCCTGTAGATAAGTCTGGTTATCTCACAAGTATAAACGTGGATACATTTTAATCGTAATAATGACACATTTCTTAATTGAATCGCAATAATGCATCATGCGCACTTTAGTAGTACAATAATGAATCAATTACAATAGCGGCTCGTGGCTTACGTACGTATGTAGTTTGTATTGGAACATGCAGTAGAGGCATGGGGTATTCACGTGGAACTTAGGAAAGGAAAAACTATCTCGTTGGTCTAGTCGTGACAAGCGCGACTTGCTGAGCATGAGGTTTTGGGTTCGGTTCCCGGGTAGGGCAAAGTGTTATTGGGTTTTTCTATCTGGAATTTCTCAGTAGCAACCCGAAGTCTGGATGTGTGCCCACGGGTGGAGGCAATAGGCTCCCGTTCCCTGTTATATGGGACTTAAACATAACTGGCGACATGTGGGGGTACTGTAGGTGCGTCACCCTTCGGGGTGTACAGGCGTGATGTTATGTTGGAAAAGGAAATATCATTATCTTGTCAAGTGATTGAGATCACATAAGTAACCGTTTCACATATTAACTGGGTTTTTAAAGACAGTCAACGGTATAAAAATCTTACATACTTCACCCGAAATTCAGGGTAACTTTTCAAGATTTTCCCTCTAGAAGAATAAGGACGAAATTCACAGTATTCAGGTACAAGTTTTGAAAATTTTGTTATTGGCAATTTGCTTTCAATACGTTTTGTATCCTACCATGCTACCATTTCTCCAGAAGCACAATTTGCTTTCAATACGTTTTGTATCCTACCATGCTACCATTTCAATACGTTTTGTATCCTACCATGCTACCATTTCAATACGTTTTGTATCCTACCATGCTACCATTTCAATACGTTTTGTATCCTACCATGCTACCATTTCAATACGTTTTGTATCCTACCATGCTACCATTTCTCCAGAAGCACAATTTTTTGTGTAGGTTAGTAAAGGACGTTGACATCCGAATTGTTTCGTCATCCAAAATTTGTTACTTTTTCGTTCAGAACAGCAACCCCAAAGGGAAATCAGATTTCACAGAAAGACTTTATCAACAGGAACGTGCGGAAGCTACCTAGTTACCTCAGATAAAATCGATGGGGTGCCATATTTTTAGCTGAAACAAACAAAAATATAAGCTACCTAGTTACCTCAGATAAAATCGAGTGGGTGCCATATTTTTAGCTGAAACAAACAAAAATATATTTTACCTTAATGATTTCATAATCCACCATAACTGTTCTTAATAACCGAATCCCCAAAAACAGTCGTTTCCTAATTGGTTATATTTACCAAATCGACCACCCCAGCTAGCGTATATGTATGTGTGTGTGTGTGTGTGTGTGTGTGTGTGTGTGTGTGTATGTTTGTGTAAACACGTGGATGTGTCGGTGGGCGTGTCAACTGAAAGTTATGACGCGAGGTGCCGGACAGTCAGACACACAAGTGATTGATTTTATTTTATTAATCGATTTTGTTCCGTCATTTATCATTGGTTGATAGGCTTTTTGTTTGTTGAGTTATGTTTGATCATGATAAAAATAAAGGGTGGATTGTTAATTGAAGGGAATTGATTGATGTGGTTCACGTTTATGGTATTTTTTTTGTTTTTAATGGCGTATCATATTTCCGATTAACATGCAGGACTAAGTAAACAAGCCTGCCACTTCATATAAGAAAAGCTGTATAAAATATAAATACACCATTTTTACTTATCGGAACTTTAGAATCTGATCCCCATATCCTTACAGATGCTATGCTACGTGACTCTAAAAATCTCTTAATAAATAACGTATCATAGACGAATACATTACAGGCATAAAATTTACACCTCTGTCGATGTGTGTACTCCGAGTTGGTCGCTGCATCTATGGAAATGTTTTATGGTGTCAGAAAATAAATATTTCATCGAGTAACGTTCCGTTGTGTAGTTACCAAACAGTGTGACGGCTTTATGTCCTCCGGTGCGAGCCAGTACATCATTATGGAGATGGTATACAGGTATGGGGGTATAGTTATGATGTAAACTGTCTTTTTTAGATGCAATGGCAGCATTGTGCCCAAGAGTAGTAGATCATGAAAGGGTTTCAAAATGGAAACGCCTTTCGTGATCACATCATTTGAATTTCATGCATTTTACAAATAAATAATGACAGTTTCTGAAAAAGGCATACCTACTGATAGCAGTAATGTCATTTGATTAGAATAGAATACTCTTTATTGACGTACGAAGGTCTTCGATATCGGAACACGTATTTATGGGTCTCAAATGGTGTTGGGCGCAAACTGACTAATCAACGAAACTGGCGAATTAAATAAACTGACGACTGAGGGAAACTGACCAGTGATACGCAGACTCAGCAGGACACCTGGCAAGGCGCAGTAATGACAGGTGGAGTAAGGCTGTGACACAGTGGCGTCGAAGGACTGGAAGACGAGATGTCGGGTGTCCGTCGGCTAGATGGGCCGACGGCATTGTTGCCATCGCGAGCAAAACCTGGATGAGGCTGGCACAAGAGCGTGGAGATTGGCACAAGAAAAGAGACGCCTGTGCCCAGCAGTAGGTGAAGTCGGGCTGATGATGACTCTTTATCATTTACACCATAAACATTACAGATATAAATGTAGAAATGTTACATAGTGTGACACAATGGGCGGCCTTATCGTTAAAAGAGATATTTTAAAGAGAACATTTGACATTGGTTAGTTTTTTACTCACCACCTCGATGAACCTCAACACACATAGCTATCATGATGTATTTTCGTACGCTTTACATTTTGTGTTTTATTATCAATAAACTCAGACAAACAAGAGTTGCGACGTGAAACGAACAAGTCCCATATAACAGCACCCCTCCCTGTGCAGTCGGTTATCAGTCAGGTGTGCGGAGAGCAAACGACGACTGCGCCAACTTAGCCTGCCGGAGACTTTGACTATACCGCCCTTAAGTAATGAACTGCCAGGGCTGGCACGGGGTAGAACAGATATTGTTGTACCTTAGATTCATGACTACGGGTTAAGGAACTACCAGAACCTGAACACACGCTCATAGTAATGAGCACACCCACCAAGCACCACCCACATAAGCATATTGGAGCGCCCTAAATTGCTAAACCACCACGAATGACGGCACTGACGTTAGTGCGACTACCCCGCCCTAGCCAGTGGGCAATCATCTTCTAGCCTTTCTCACAGAGCCACCTTTTATAGCCGTAAAACTTATAATTCGGCTCGAAGTACGTAACTAATACTCGAGTAGATCGCTTTTGGATAAGATACTTCTCCTCCAAAAAGTTCTCTTTTCCGGTTTCGTCGACATCTCCATAAGTTCCAAGGAAACCGAACAAACTTTGGCTATTTCGACTTATTTTCAGCGGCGGATTTCGTTCTGAGTATTCTATTATCTGCGGAGCTAAAGAGTTCAACTAATGTTGATTATTATTATTCGCTTGCAAAATAAGCGGGCTTATTGAATTTGTAATTTGAGTTTGCAAACCCGTAGCCCCAGGGAGGAGGCCACGGGGTTTTGAATCTAAAGAGGGTTAGCCCGCTAACATTATTTGAGAGGGGTTGATTCTGGTCAGGCGAAAAAAAACGTGCCTCACATATTTGAATAACGCTGTGTTTTGGTTATCTAGTTCCAATACATATTTAAAACAGTTCCGTGCTTGACTGACAAACAGGCGATCGCAAGCGAGCGGTGTAGAGAAATGAACTTTAGAAAGGATATTTGATTCGTGACAACTCAGTAGAAGTTTGGGTCAAACGGGTATTTAAATATTGAATGTGTACAATGACGTAGACAAAAGCTAGTCATCTGTAGTTGAGCTAAAATAAGACTTGTTCTGTGCCAGCCCTACAAGAAAAATAGGAGAAAAGTACACCGCATAAGCTTGTATGTCGTTGTAAGAAACAAACGATTTTGTGCGACCTCCCTAATTTATACACTTACTTGTTTATTTTTATTATTGTTCGTAATTTTTAAGCGGCACTAAAGGGAGCCACTGTCTTCGCTCGATAATTTTGCGGATATCTTTCAAAGAAGATTGTTGCAAAGCTGTTGTTGATAAAGTTCTTACACCTGTTTCGAAATGCTCGTGGGTATATCTGTTTCGATACTTTGTGTGTCCTGGGCTCAGCGGAAGAGAATTATGGCGTGTTATTAGTAAAATGAAAGTTATTAAACCGAGGCTTATCAAATGGAAAGCGCTCGTGTACCTACACTTAGTACTCTTAGTATCTGTAGACTAGAGATATCGTGCTTTATATTATTATACTTTGTTTTAAGTAGCGTTATGTATTTGTGTTATACAACAATAAAGCAGAAGTGTTTTTTTGTTCTTTGTTTGCTTGTTTGAACGCGCTAATCTCTGGACGGTTGTTCCAGAGATTGTCGGATTTGTAAAAATCTTTTTGTTTGTTAACCCAATTCTTGAGGAAGGATATAGGCTATTTAACATCACGCTATAACACTTAGGAGCCAAGCAAAAAGAAAAAAAGTGCGCATGCGATGAGACGAGGTGGGTCGGGGGAACAAGAAACACGTGGAAGAAGTCGCGGGCTGAAGCGAGTCAATAATATAAACCCAGAATACGATACTCGATCGATAGATAAATTACAAATCGCTTCAATCCTCCATAAACATAAATAATGAACATGTAAATGAAAACATTCATGATATTTATATCATATAAACAGTCGGTAAACAAACCGCCGAGAAACATCCGTTGCTAAGTCCTAAAATAACAACAATACAACGTCGGTACCTCCTGTGTACGTATTATGTAAATAATGTAAATGTACATAGATGATGTCTCCCATCCGTATCGTAGGACATGAGTAATGTCGTTGTGTCTGCTTATAACTTAGTACTTATATGAATACATATGTTCAAGATTATATAATAAACACTTTGGATCGTACATAATATACTTACCAATGGTTATTACTGTTTTGAGCTACGGAAAGGTAACTGTTCTTACGGAGCCTGTGTTTAAGAATTTTATATAGTACTAGTTTCTGCCCGCGACTTCACCCGCGTGAAATTCTCTCTTTACCCGCCCCGCCCCGCCCCGCCGCGTCGCATCGCATCGCCTGCCCGCATTTCTACTTCGTTTTCGCTTAGCGTTCTTTCTTACCTTTTTTTCTTTTCGTTCGGCTCCTAAGGGCCATAGCGTGATGTTAAATAGCCTATAGCCTTAGCTTGGCTGCGTGCACGGACTGGACAGGCCCACTCAATCTGTATGGTTGTTTCCACAAAAGACCATTTCAGACACCAATCTACATGGTCTTCACATGATCTGGCCAAGATTATGTCTGGACTTTAAAAGAGTGTGACCTCTGAGTTTGTTTCGGCCTTTCTTCTCAGAGTAATTAGATAGGAAAGGCCGACCTCATCTAGTGTAAAAAAAATATGATTGACGTGTAAAAGTGTTTGTGCAAACCTACTTACAGAAATTAAATCATTTATCATGTAACCTTCCTCAAAAATTGGGCTATAAAATGAAAACATATTTTTTCAAATCCACTGGTAGTTCCAGAGATTAGCGCGTTCAAACAAACAAACAGCAATTTCAGCTTTATTATTTATTAGTATAGATTTTGGTAACCGTAGTAATATTATTTTATCTTTATTCTAGTTAAAAAGTAAGTTTTTCTGCGTTACTTTAAACTTTCTCTTCTTACGAGGGATCGACATTTTGTGTTGTGGCTTCTATGAAAGGTTTATCACTCCCCCAAGTAACTATGACGTCACTGTTTGAATAATCGTGTAGGCATGATGATAAGGAACGTATAACGAACTAATATTATAAATACGAAAGTGAATTTGTTTGTTTGTTACGCTTTCACGCTAAAACGGCTGAACGAATTTCGATTAAATTCGGCACATGGGTAAACCATGACCAGAGGGACAATTCTCGTAATTTTAAGAACGTTCTCAGTCTCAATCTGTCAAAAATAACTCTAATTTCTTTACATTTTTGAAAATTTGACATTGATTGTTGCTGAGGTGAGATTACGGCTAGATTCTGAAAGTTTTTTTAAGAGAATTGGCCTTCTGGTTTAGGCTACTTATAGGATACTTTTTATCCCGGTAAACGCAGACGACGTGGCGGGCAAAAGCTAGTAAGCATATAAAGCCATTATCTCTAAGTAGTTGCTAAACCACGTTTATAATGCAAGCAGTTCAGAAAAGCTTTATTTCAGGGCGTACAATAACTCTTGCTCTTGCTACACGAGCAGCAACAATATTATATTGTCTTTTCTTATGAGTAGCTTTTTTATTTCTTCTTTCTTTGAATCTTTTCCTTAACGAACATGACTTAATATCGTACGCAATAACATATAATATTACCTACGTCTTATTTCGACGGTATATTAATTTCTCGGAGAAATGTTTGCCTACCCTCCGTTTGTTATGATGGGTTGTTTATGCTATAAATAAGGGGTAAAAAGGGTGCGTATATGGACGTATCGTGAACTGGGATTGTGCGTGGGTTTGTCTGGGTATTCGGAGTTAATTTTTAAGTGAGAGTTTTGAGGAATTCTTGACTGAAATATGCATTGCAGCGAGCTAGTATAGTGACTTTTCTTTTCTGTATGAGAAAGCTCTGGCTTTAATCTTGGGAAAACCACAGGTTTATATCAGGTGGTCAGTTTCAGACAGCTACCATAAAAGTTGGTTTTTAAAAAACTTTCAAGAACATGAATGTAATACTAAAGTCATTAAATAGTAATGACATCACATGACTAGCATATCCTTTATCGTTAGCTGACGCAATATTATTATAATTTAACGTCATCGTTTCATCAGTGTACAATTAAGTAAGTACTTAGCTGAGTATATATTTTAAATAAATTGTTTTTATTTGCATTATTTTGCGATAACGTAAATGATACCTACATAGAGTTGGTCAAAACTGATGGAACTTTTTAGCAATGCTGCGAGAGGGTTTTTTTAACAATTGTTAAAAAAACCCTAAACTTAAACAAAAACCTCTCAGTAAGGTAACCAGTCTAGATAAAGTAGATAAAGCGCATAGGAAAAACATAAAGGGCGCAAGCGAAGGACGATAAATAGTTCTTGGTAACTACATTATGTACTCTACTTTAGCCACCCAAACCCATAGGTAGTCCAATATATTTTTTTTCCATACCCTGCAATAATCCAACACCAACCGGGAGTTGCCCTTGAAGCATACAGGGATAATCGTAGGTTTGCACTTGATTTCCTTTACCTATAGAGTCATCGGGCCTCTGCGAGTTTGCTTCGACCCCTGGCATGCCTACCAAAGGTCCGGGACTATAGGGAATGGTATCGAGTTATGCGAAAGCTTAAAATAAATATTTTAATTGTAACATTTTAATAAATATTTTAATTGTAAGCTTTTTCGGGGAACATTGGCTTCTAAGATACAGGCGTATTGCCTAGTTTAGGAGTCAGAAGTTCGACCTTGAACTTTTGTCACTGTTGTACAACTTACTCTTAAGACAATACCTTGTACTACCTTATATTCCATACAAATAAATTATCATTATTATTTATTATTATTAATAAATTCAGTTTGATTGACAGATTCTTCTATTCCACAATCAGTAGCCGAACCCCACGCTAGGTCGCTTCTGTAAACGGCTCCGAAGTATTTCACCAGCACGTATAGTATTATGAGACTAGAAAAGGGACAAGCTTATTATCAAATCAATAAACGTGATTATATCGAAACACAACTGCAAATTTTTAGTACAGAAGTGTTAGTGCATACGAAACTGTAAATAGGAGAGGGTTTTATTGGTTTTTTTTTAATATTTTTTCGTGATCGTTCTTGATGGTGGATAGATGCATGGTGAGTGATTTACTCTGAAGTACACCATGCAGTGCTAAAAAGTGATTCAGCTTCAATTTTGATGGTGCTTACTGAAAGTTATCTGAATAGCCATTTAACGTAACAATCCATAGTGTTTGTCCCGATCAGATGCAACAATAGTGCAATCCGCCCGTTCGTCGCCCTTGAATGACTTCCCTGTGAGTAAGAAACCTGTGTCTCACCCAGACCAGTGGAAATCTACCTCTAAGAACGGTGACATTTTTATTCTAACTTACGTCTCAGCATCACAGTGTAGAGAAGCATCTCTGCTTACGGCAGTAAGTAACACCACCTCGCGAGCTTTTTACCTTCCACAGCGAGCTTTCCATGAAGTGCACCTTCTGAATACATTTCCTCCATGGACCAACTCTCGCTGCGCTGGCGCACGCCGCAAGGGGCCAGGGGCTACGAGAGGGGAGCGGGGGGAGTGACGTTGGGCAATACATCAGTGCTACCTTTCTAATGACTGGCGCCAGCGCCGCGAAGAAAGCCGCCGAGACAGACCGACACGTAAATTGTGCGTTTCGATATTATATTGTGGTTTAATTAGGTTTCGAATACGATGGGGTTTTCACTTGATTATGGTGTGATGGAGAGTGGGTGGGAGCTGTTGTCAATCGTAAGAGCACTGGCCAAGAGAGGTCATCCAGTAAAACTGCGGAGCGGTAGATATGATGAAAACCTTAGTAACCATAAGCCAACAGCCCTGTGCTTTGTGCTGACTAAACAGGCAACCACATCTAGTAAGTACGTCCTCGTTTAAATAGGGCTAAATGGATGCCCAATTACAACGCCTCCTCTTACTTTACTACAAAACACGTTACCGCAACAGCATGATAGCCTTAGGGACGACACAATTAAAAAAGCAACTCATTGTGTAGAAACGTACTCTCGCCGTGACCTTTCCAAGCTGCAGGTACCTACAGTTAGGAGCCAGCGCCCTGCGGCTGGCCCTCCAGATCTGTGTGATTACCAACCGGTACCTGTACCTATATGTACTACAGGCTCGCTAGATCTTTGAAGGTTTGACGTTACGTTAAAAACTTGTTGAGTGGAACCGGTATTTTGTTTGAATAGACAAGTGCCTGTTTCCCTGGATTTGGGACAGTAATAATATGTACAATGTGTACATGAATAACTACTACAATTCGTCGTCGTCTGGCGTCTGTACTACAATTCTTGCAAATAAATTTCATTTCATTTCATATCTAGGAAATGTCAGATAAGTTTATAGAAAATGTAATCTAAAATCCTTAAGCAGACAATTTGTGCGAAATAGGGTCAGCCATGTTTTAAATTCCAGACAAACATTGATATGACGTAAATATCGTCTCGATTACAAAAACACGAGTCAATAGTTTATCAGTAATACTTTAATTATGATAGTACATTATATACAAACACTACATATACCTATACCACATACACGTGGCATCTGTTTTTATGTTATGTAGTCTCGTGAGTCGATTTTGATTGCCATAGCATTCCATAGTTAATGAGGTAAATCAATGAGTACATAAGGTATGTAAATAGGCAGGTACATGATTTTGCACTTTGTAATGTGTAGGTACTGGCTGGTTCTACTTTAAAAAATCGGATTAGGCTTGAAATATTTGTTGGAGCACGTGCAAGCGTGTGTGCTATGATCACACAAAACATCCTTTATTTTATCGCCTTTGTCCTTTCCGATCCTATTGGATAAAGGCCTATTCCGTTTTCCCTAAAGTGTCAATGGATCTGACCGAAATTAAATGCCTTAGGCTAGTGACAAAGAGCAACGATGCCTGAGGACTTGCTAAGATTGGGTCAAAGGCATCAACCTCCTTAATAGCTTCATCAATGCGGTGATGACCCATTTTGGATTTGTCTTATGTCCAATACCTAACTGTAGATCGCACGATTTGTTGTGGTATAAGTTGTAGGTTTAACTAAACTGATGGAAGACGCTAACGTAATAGGTAGGTCTGTAGGTAGTACATATATATTCCGTAAATACAGCCAGAAGCTCTGCCTACCCAGTGTACACAAAAAAATGTATCCTCCCAAATGCTCAGCTAATTGTGTTTGTTCCGGTCTGCGCCAAAGCGAGCAACTTCCGAGCAAGCAGTTTTCCGAATAAATGGAATAAATGTTTGAACGCCTGATAAAATTGTTATAGCAAAAACGTAGTTTTGCAATTCGATAATAACATGTTTTTCGCCCCTGCTTGGCAATATTTGTCAAGGATGATATGGGAATGTTTGCGGGACATTAGCGATAATTATTACATGATGATGTTTTGACGTTCAAAACTGACTATAATGTGCCTATTTGAAATAAAAGCTTTGACTTTGACTTTAAATATTAATGTATTTTTACATTTCCAAAATCGGACTACAAACTGCAACCTACTCGTTGGATAGGTCCAGTAGTCTTTTTTACAAACTTCTCTTTTTATTAACTTAGTATACCACAGAATTATTTCCATATGAAATGCCACAATCTGGAACGTAGGAAGAACACAGTTATCACCACAGATATAGATCTGTGGTTATCACCATCACTACTTGGCATACGACAATCTTGTACCTACTCAGTATTTTCCACTTTTCTCGGTTTAATGCTGAACCTACTTAAACTTCTTATAGGACAGGTATAATGTCATAAATAAAATGGTTCCTAAAGAAAATACCTTCGTTTATCTTCCAAAAAATATCTTCCATCGTTGGCAAAAACAACAAACAAAGATAAATAGCGGAAAGTTTTCCATGAGAGAATATAATCGCTTCACTTTTCCTTACAAAACAAATCTGAGTAATTCATACTTTGGCTCCTAAGCGTGGGATGAAACGACTTCCATTATATTACTAAGAACGTTCTTATCCTACTTACTTTGTACTTTAGCAGGATTTTTGAAAATTTCGGCAAAGCAATTCTAAATGGATATAAACTCAGGTTGTATAAATGTCCTTTAAGCCTAGTTGTAACTAGAGTGGACCTCGTCTTCCACATAGGAACCTGAATTCAATTACCAAGTTTAGTCAGGAAAATGTTTCGTTCGGACTCTCTTTTCAACAGTACCTATGTTTTCGCCTCGAGCAAAGGAGTTTTCAGAAAACTATTGTTATTTTCTTAAACACATGAGACATTCATTCATTCGACGTGTCGTCATCAGTGTAGTCAACTAATGTACAGCCAGAAACACCCATGGTGTTTCTGGTAATCGTTTCCACTGGCTGAATTTGGTTGTATGTTTTCTCCCAACGATTTAATCTTCTTACGAAGTTGGGAGATAGTCGACGCAATTATCTTTAGTTCTGGAAGGTAAGACTCTGTACAGCTAGGTAACATAAACTAATATCTCACTGTTTTGAAGAACAAACATTAAACGTGTAATTATATTATTGCGACCTACATATTTGGAAGAATTTTCCGAGAACATCTACTTATTACGTCAGGAGAATATTGAATTTCATCTTGTTTTTCTGGAATAACGAAGGAAAAATACACGTTGTATTAGCTGTACAAGGAATTAGGTCGCAGAGTTTGTTTTCTCGTAAAGTTTTCTCTTCAACCTCTGAAGCGCAGGTTCGATTCTCAGAACGAACGCCAAATACTTATGTAAAAAAGGGTAAAAAAGGGTATTTTAGAATAAGCCTTTTTATTAACTTTGCTCTATCATTATTGTCCCCAAACATAGTCAAAGTGACAGTTTACCAAACTTAATAACCCCAAGTTAGAGCAACTTATGTAATGTATTCGTTTACGAGTGTGATCGTAAAAAGTAAGCACCTACATAATTGCACGGACTGCCGCCATGCCCGCCATGCCGCTCGCTAGGGATTGCAAGCAATTTCGCTATGGAAAACCGTAAAATTACATACGACTCGTAATTAAGTGATTACCGAGTAGCTGGTAGTGCTGGTACCGACCGGTAGGTACAACTCTCTTTTCCTAGGAAAACTGTTCGTTAACTTGCTTTGATCCATGGGTTTGTTTGGTCATTGCTTTCGTAGCGAAATTATATTACTAAAATCTACGCCGGTTTTAGTAATACATTTTTGTGAGCTATTTAGTCCCGTTCTTAATCCTACATTGTACGTTAGCCCTATTTGGGAGTTGGAACCAAATTAAGAAGGTTTCTCAAAAATATTGTAGCGTGAAAGCAATAAATAATGTTATTCACATTATTTATTGCTTTCACGCTACAATATTTCCCTTAGTTAAGTCCTGCAGAGAGACATTGCAGACACACACACACAGAATATTACCTACATAATGTGCAACATAAAAGACCTCAAAATATCCCTGTGCAAAAAGGTAATAAAGAAATGGCTTCTTACACTCTCCTACGATGAAACAGAAAATATTATGTATACTTAGATAAGCAACATTATACAGTCTAAACGGACTCCTAAGCTCTCGCTGACGTTCACAACACACACACACACCCCAACATACTCACACTCTCTAGCACACACCCACATTTACACTCTACACTCTATTTTGTAAAAATTGATATATATAATTGATTAGATTTTTGTTGATTTATATTTTGTTACTTTCGATATTATTTCTTCTTATTTTGTTATTTAATTGATCTCACACTGTTAATTTTATTTTGCTTAGTTTGATCTCACGATGATGGCAATGCATATTATAAGTTCTATTATTTTATTTTAATTAATTTTAGTTTAGTTAAAATTTAGTTTTTGTTTTCCTATCTTGCAATAATCACTATGTACCACACTTTGAAAATATCGCAACTCCGATTCCCAAGATACAGTCAAATGCCTAGTTTGGGGTTCGCCGTCTATTCTATTCTTGTACAAATTGTGATTAATAAATAAATAAATAATAAATAAATAATAGTCTCCCAAACTGTGCGTTTTGTATTTGATCTAAGCTTGTAATTCTAGGTTTTTTCTAGATTTATTAATAATTAGTAGCTCAACAGTTTATGTAAAATTGCGGACTTAATATGCAACCCGTAACACTATCCGAAAATAATACCTAAAGAATTTTAATTTAGAAAAACATACATATTTTTCATTGAACATACACACACACACACCATCTTTACATGGTACAAGGCATTTCTAGACCGTAGCCGTGTCTCAGTAAGCGATCATTAGTGTTTAGCACGAAATATAAATTATTGAGCTGCGCCTGCGTCTGTATTGATCACGTTTTTAGTCGCAGCTCCAAATACGTTAAATGGAACGTGTGTAGTATGGCATGCTATCAGTGTCGGTCTGTTTGTCACTGCTTTTTCTTTGGTTGATAAGGAGAGAGAAAACTATTTCATTTAACTGAGGATGAATGGGCAGTAGATTTCCTAGCATACTTTTAGCTACAAATTGCTTAGCATTGGCTTCAGAAACTGTTGTAGACTTAAGAAGGTGTAGCAATTACCTAGACTTTCCTAACAATATCCACTCCCGGACTTCTAAATCGAGCTATTCCATTTGAGGTATAAGTAAAGGCCTGAAACCTCAAAATAATTAGGAGTCAAAGAAAAAGTTTGTATGCAGTGTTGGAGCCGACATACTGGCCATCGTTTTGGTTTCGTCATTGTTCCGAATTAGAATTCACTAAAAAGTTATAGTTCTATTCCAAAAATGCAGAGTGGCTCGATTTAGGAGTCCCGGAAGTATTTATTTTTGTTGGCTCTCAATAAATAAGACTGTCAAATAAGGAAGATTATACAGGCACAGTTTTTGGTAGTGAAATGTGTGGAGGATTTCGCAGTACAGATCTATGCTGCTAAGAAACCTTAACCGTGTATTAAAGTCTTCTCCAAGGCCTTTTTCACAAGACGAGAGAAATTTTCTTCGCTTAGAACCTTTAGAGCTTTGTAAAACGCTTCTCTACTATTTATGTGACCGTCTGTTTCTTATACATACATACGACCTTCTGCCAATAAAAATAAACGTTTCCCCAAACAAAATATTATATTTGGGGAAGATAGCATGATCTCTGTAACAACAACAACTATGTATGTCGGAACATGAAAATAATGCACAGAGGGCGCCACTGAACGATTTAGCCACACATTACAAGTACCAGCGTAATGTCTGATTGTGATACTGGCTTAGATTCATAAAGTTTGGAATGGAAATTGAACTTCCACTGACGCAGCTCGGTAAGTATCTTCGTTTCCTAGGCAAGTTTACGTTGGGATGTGCTTACACAACGGCCATGACAGTTGCGGCCTTATTGCCTGAAAAATAGGTCAGGGTCGTTTTTGTCGTAATATTAAACAAGTATTTTTGCTCTCCTTGAAAAAAACTGGAATAACATATGCCTACATAAGTAGGCATATGTTAATTGAATGGAAACTATTAGATCTAAAATACATCAAAGTCAAAGCATTTATTTCAAACTAGCTTCTGCCCGCGACTTCGTCCGCGTGAAATTCTTATTCCCCCGCCCCACCCCATCGCATCGCATCGCTCGCTTCTCGTTTTCGCTTAGTTCTCTTTCTGACTGTATTCATTTTGACCTAGCGTGATGTTGAACCGATCAGAACGTTATCATACCTATTTTGTTGCGGAGTTATTTTAAAATTATGACATCTCCTAAGATGTTGATTGAAATCAAGTGATGGCAATTTTGTTCATAATTAAATACTTGTGATGAATAACTTCTTTATTTGGATAAAGATTAATATCATGTTGATAAAACACCTTCGCAAATAATGCATTAATTTCCAACAAATTTGATTATCATAAAAAAGGCTATAGTGAGTCAATCATAAAAGATAGACATATGCTGTCGCGGACTTTTTTAGAACTTTTAAAGAGGAACAATTCCTTCATATATGATTTTTGCGTAACTTAAACCGTTTACGCAGTGCACGCAACGGAAGCTCAAAAAAAGGAATCACTTTTCCCGTTTTTGCAACATTCCTATTGGTCGCAGTGTGATGTTATATAGTCTAAAGCCTTCCTCGATAAATGGACTATCCAACACAAAAATAATTTTTCATTTCGAACCAGTAGGTAGTTCCGTGTGCAGCGCCCCTTAGTGAACTCCACTGCAGGTGACGTAACCTACCACAAACTTATTATTTGCGGTTGGTACAGTAATCGGGTCTAGGGATCGAACCGCAAAATTAAGTTTGTTTTTTATTGTATATACTTTTCCGGGATAAAAAGTACCCAGTGTGGTGCCCAGGATATTAAAGAATAATTATACCAAGTTTCATCGTAATCGAACCGGTAGTGTTTGCGTGATGCCTGAACAAACAGACGGACAGACAGACAGACAGACAGACAGACAGACAAAAATTTTTTTAATCACATTTTTGGGTTCGGTGTCGGTCTAGTAACACCCCCTGCCATTTATTTTTTTGATATTTTCAATGTACAGAATTTTCACTTCTACAGATTTATTATAAGTATAGATAGGCACATAAAAGGCACTTTTGAACGTCAACATTTACAGAATTGATTCTAGTCGCCCTCTCCAAAAGGTAATTTCGTATGGAGGAAAATGGGCAAGAAACTCCTCGGTTCCTCTTATAAATTGTTTTACAACATTTTGTCAGTCTAGCCTATGTTGGGGTCGGCTTCCAGTCTAACCGGATGCAGCTGATACCAGTATTTTACATGGAGCGATGCCTATCTGACCTCTACAACCCAGTAACTGGGTAATACGATACCCCTTGGTAAGACTGGTTGTCAGACTTTCGGGCTTCTGACTACCCGAAACGACTGTTAAAGATCCACGAATGACACCGGGACCAACGACTTAACCTGCTTTCCGAAGCACGGAGGGATCTCGGTATGTAAAGATGATCACTCATCCACAGACCAACCGCGGCAAGCGCAGCTTAACCTGCACCCTAATTCCTTAACACACTATCAATCGGAATCTGAATCATTTTGAAGCAAATTGCTAATCCGTTGCCTTATAAGTTCGGAGTTCGTGTCTGCTCAACACGTAAATAACGCAATGAATGTTATGGAACCGTCAAAATGAAAGCGATTGCTACTGATAGTGTGTTACGCAATTGCCCCGCTGATCGATCGGCCTGCGCGGCTGTTATTATTTAACCACGAACCCTATACAATATTTTGTATGTACATTAACTACCTAGGTATATGTGAAGACGATGCACCTGGAATATAATTACTTTACCACAATAGGTAAAAACTAAGCAATGTCAGATACATTAATTATTTAATAGATAAATGGTGCTCACATATTTACAAACATTGTAAAAGTATACATAGCTACTAAGCTATGTATCCGTTTAAAGTAAACAGTACATACTCGTAGATACTAATCTATGTACTGTTTACTTTAAACGGATGCTTTCATTTCCAAGAACTTACAAAAAAGTTGTTCTTCTTACCAAAAAAAACAGAAATTCAGCAAAATGTGTAAATTAATAATATCCATGCACTCTTTGATTTGAAATTCCTTATCCACCTCTTAAGGCAGGGTAATCCAAGAGCCGAAAGTAGGGGAACATGTAATGATATATTTATTTTTACTGCTCTCCGCGAGGGGGCGGTAATTGCATTCTTCATGTAATACATGACTGACTGATTCAATATTAGGACGTTTAGCAAATATGTATGTGGAATCGCAATAAATTGGGCAGATAGGAAATTGCGTTTTTTTTGTATAATTAGATGATATTAGGTTCACCAGAATCATTTTTGTTTTTAATGTTAGGCTTGCTCGTGCTTATAAATCTTCATTTTTTTTCTCTCTTCACAAAAGTTCACATAGTTATAAGCATAGAGACAAGAATTTATATATCAGCTCATGCATAATCCTCTCGGCTCAATCTCTACGGAAACATAAGAGGAGGCTTCCTATAAAATACAGCACAAGGTATTTGATGTCCAACAGCTCAGCATAAAAAGTTCCAACCTATTTGAAAACGATCAAGGGTCATAATAATCAATGTTGGTATTCCTTTCAAGGGTAAAAACTCCATCAGGTATACTGATATACTCATGACCACTTTCATAAAAATATATTTTACTTCATAAACACAGCTCAGCCCTCTATTTACTCTGCAAACGATAAATACATAGTACAGAAATAGTAGCCACTAGCCGAAATATAATAAAAATACAGTCAATAACGCATGAAACAAGGCAGCATAATATACCACAGCCCAGTTAATAACAAAAGAACCACCACATAATAAAACACAAAGCACATTAAAGTATTTACCACAATGTAAAGAAAAATTCGAGAACCTTCTGACACAATTAACTGGAAATTATGAAAAATCTCAGCATGAAGTCTAACGCCCGCCCTTCACCACTTCCTAGTGCTTTAGCTGAGAAGAAGTGGCGCAACAAACTCCCCAGCAGAGAATCAAGATATAGAAATCAAATTAATCAAGACTCAGAATCAGTAATCAGTTACTACATCCCTTAGAAGTGCCTATGGTTGTTTAACCAAAGTAACATAATATGAGATCCAAAGAGCACGTAGATTTTAAAAAGTAGACGAAATTTTCAAAAGCATTTGTTCAAACTCTAAGCCGTTACTTGAAGCTAGAAAGTTGAAGCTCATTAAAAACCGTAGATCTTTATGGGAAAGAATAGGCAAGATACTTCAAGGACACTCTTTTAAATCAAGATACATATTACAAAATCCTGGGTACATTATTCTTGTTGCTTCTATATGTTAGAATGATGTAAAAATAAGACAATTCAAAATCTTACTAATATTATAAACGTGAAAGTTTGTATGGATGGATGTTTGTACTCTTTCACGCAAAAACGACTGAATGGATTTGGATGAAATTTGGCACACAGATGGTTTATAACCAGGATTAACATATAGGATAGGTACTTTTTATCCCGATATTCCCACGGGATCGGAACTTATGCGGGTGAAACCGCGGGCCGCAGCTAGTATAAGATAATGCTATCCCCAAGCAGTTAAGAGATGACCAGTCTCTACTGACGGCACCCGTTCACGGACATGGTGCGTGGATCAGCACCATCCTGCTTGCTTGCCACTGTTCAGAATGAACCTTCTGTCCGTTTCACGTTAATCTAATAAACTATGTTTAAAACGATAACAAACTCCATTGTTGGCGGTTCAAGGTCGAAAAACATATTAAACGAGCGACTAATATATGGAGCCGTATAAAAATTAATGCTTTTGTTCTATAAACTCGAGGAAGATTGGGATATTGTTATTGAAATATATTTTATGTTATTCTGACTTAGGAATGTGTGATAAGCAGAGTTAAGAGAGGTAGAGTCATCTCAATATCTCTCTTCCTTGATTTTGTATATATATATATATATATTTATATATATAAATATATATATATATATATATACAAAATCAATAAGTTTGTATTATAGTAATAGTATGTATGTGTATGTATATAACCTATTTATGTATTTGTTTACCTAGTTCTAAGAGTTTTTTTTTTTATCATTGTCCCTCTCAACCAAAGCACCTGCCATCTAATCTCTTCACCACCCTTGGTTGACTGGTAGAGAGTGCCTAAGGCATTAAGTCCGCCTTTGTACCTTTTTTGTGCAAAAAGATTAAATAAATAAATAAATAAATAAAGTTCAATAGTTTCAGTATCTAATGAAGAGAGTACAATACTCGTAGGATCAAATACAATGTTCATTCAGCACCCGTGTGTTGCCAGTTTTATGTCCATGTAATAGGGGGAGAGCCTTTTGCCCTTAGGGCCTTAGGCTTCAACTACACCGGGTTATTGGTAAAACATTAACAACCTCTCAGGAATATATTACTAACATCATAAACAACAACTTTTGTTCTATGACTTTTATTAATTCATCAAATTTTAATTCATCAGACTTTCATACAAAATTAAATATATTTCAATTCAAAAAAACAAATTGAAATATATATTCGATTTTCTGCTACGAACTCTACGCGCAGCAAAAGAAAGCGCTAGTTAGGTAAACACACTGAAGTGTCTAGTACAACATTCAGCGGTGGGGAGCGAGGGTCAGATAGAACAACTTTTAAGATTTAGTTGTTCTATCTAACCCACGCTTTTGGTAAATGTATTATGTTTTGTAAAAAGTCATGAGAACAAAAGTTGTTGTTTATGATATTAGTAATCCAGGCCTGCAAGGTTGTTAGTGTTTTACCAATAACCCTGTATATTGGTATTAGTACCTCTAGGGTTAACATTTTTTATTTCCGTTAACCTATATTGTCCCACAGCTGGGCAAAGGCCTCCCCATATTTTTCCACCTTTAATTTTTATAGCTTTTGATTGTTAACCGGGACTGTTTCTAACGACATAACTTCATCTTTATAAGAAGTTATTCATTCGAAAGTTTGCATAATTTAGTGACTACGAGCAAACAACCGATGGCAATCACTTCACAGGTTCGGAAAAACAAAACACGTAACAAAGATTGGTTTTCTTGGTTTCCCTTGGTTGACTGGTAAAGAATGCCTAAGGCATTAAGTCCGCCTTTGTACCTTTTTCTGCGAAAAGATTAAATAAATAAATAAATAAAGATTTACCATCCGATGCACCTTCGTCCTTCAGTTTCCTCCTATTCTCTTTTCATTTAAACCAAATTACGTGTTTTAGCAACTATTTTTTTAATAATAGCTTATTCAGCTTTTTATTTTGATGCAAGTTTAAAAAAATATTAATTAAAAATTATACGTGTGAAGTTACGTTAAACGTGTGCGTGGTAATTTTTTTTTCTTTTTGCTACAAAATACTAGCTACCGCCTAATACTAGGAAATACCGAACAGAAAAATCCCAAAAATGCATTACCCGAGGATCTAATCCGGGAACACTGCTGAGCATGGGGCTCAGCAGTCTGCCTCCACTAAACCAACTAGGCCTTCCACAACTGAACAACAGCATCAATATTCCATAACCTCGATTACTCACAATCCCCATCTTAGGTAAGTTATTAAACTACAAATAAATTATACCCAGCAGTGCTATAGAACGAACCGCTTAATTAAACTAAGAATCGAGTTCAATTCTGAGCCAAATTACGAGTGAAAATGGCCAGAAATGGCCACAATATGGGCTACACGTTAAATAATAGTCGCTATTAATTACGAACCAGACCAGAAACTAGCCAATAACACGAATCTCCTGCTGGGAGCACACGGGAGTATAGTTGGGACGGTCGTGTCTATACTTTCTTTTTTTTAGTCTTTGCTACAAATTCAAAATCAAAATATTTTATTTAACATACACGTAGGTGTACATGGGCACTTATGAAACGTCAGAAGCTAGGTGCACGATTTCAATTGGTTCCCTATGTTAGTTTGTATTTTAGTTACTTTTAAAAATAATTAGCTTTTACAATATTTTCAAATTATCTTGTCTAAAGGTAAGGGAGTATAATTTAGGCGCCTGTGAATAAAAGTCGTTAGATAGTTACATAATGTGACTTTTCCAATATCATTATTTTCTAGGTGTGTTCCAAGTATATTACAGGTACCACTCACTTATGGACCACTGAATACGAGTGACGATAAATACTAGTTTTTTTTCTGTATAACAAAGAATGAGTAGGTGCGTTACAGTTACAAAATCAGCTTTGGTGGAAGAAACTCTCTATGACATATTGATCAAAAAGCACCAGTCCTTGTAATCAACTCGTAGAAATAATCTTATAGAATGTAATGCCAATCATGTATTGACTACAGATAATTAGTTTTCTTTACTAACTACCTACAATGTAAAAGCTTTTGAATCAGTGTCATTCATCAAAGTTTAAAAACAAATACTTTATATTCTGACTTGAAAAGGTTAATTACTTGGGCTCAGTCACAGCTGAATCAATGGAGCTCATTATATCATATCAACTTTATGAATGAATTCCTTGACAAGTAGTTAACAGAATATAAAGGGATCATTGTGATATGAATAAGAGATTCTTTCACAATAAAAACCTAATAGTGCACTGCTGCGAAACGACTGTCATCAATCTGTGCTTTTGACAGCCTTGACAGTTGCAGCAATAAGTGTCACGAGATTAAAGATCACTGTAATATTGAAAGTGATCCAAAATCATAAGTAAAATAACTGTGAATGGACTGCACATAGTTTAGTTTACCTACTGTTTATCCTGTCCGTGTTAGAATATTCTTTTAATTTAATTTTCTTTATTTAAATTTAAATAGATATAAATTATATTTTTAAATATTAGAATATAAAAAGTATAAAAATATTTAAAAAATATAAAAAATAGTAGCCCACCGGTATCAGGAACAGCGTCCAAGCTACCGGCCGGTCAGGGCCCCAGAGAGAGGAACCTCCCGACAATGCGAGCCGTGTCCAGAAGTACCGCTTTTTGAATCTAGCCCTTGATCCAACTGCCCAACGAGAGCCTCCTGAGGTGTTGGTCGAGGCTCTTGGCTATTAAGCCATTAGCTGTCACGACTATCGGCACAATGATGGCTGAGTCCACATCCCACATGTCGTGGAGCCAACAACCTCGTGAGCCAAGTCAAGATACTTGATTTGTTTATCTTTCTAGGCTTTCATGAGGTTCTCATCATGCGGGACGGTTATGTCAACAATCATTGCGCGCCGCTCTGATCGATCCACCACCACTACATCAGGCTTATTGGCAACAATAGTCCAGTCAGTGATGATGGATCGATTATTATTATTTTATTTATTTATTTACTTATTTTATCACATTTTTAAATATTTTTTTAAATATAAAAATTAGATAAAAAAACATTTAAAAAATATAAAAAAATAGTGATCCACCGATGTCGGGAGCAGGGTCCAAGCTAACGGTGGTTAGGGCTCCAGAGACGGGAACCTCCTCACAATGCGAGCCGTATCGAGGAGTACTGCCTTTTGAATCACTGTATATCCCGCGGAGTGTGGGGGTCGAGGCTTTTTAAATGCGAAGACCCTCCACAACCGCGAGGTGTGCAGTCTCAGGGAATATTAATTAAAAGCCAAAGTGGGTATGCACCGTGATGTGGTCACAGTGGACAAGGGGCTCACCCCGCTCTCCATGGCGAAAGAGAACTGGCGCAAACCTGTAGTACTTACTACTGATGATCGCAAGAAGGTATGGCAAAACAAGGAGCTTCACGGGCGCTTCTATCGGACTCTTCATGAGCCCGGTGTAGACTTCTTAGCGTCCGTATCCTGACTACGTTTTGGGGACCTTTTCGGGGAAACTGAAGGTTTCGTCTGTGCAATTATGGACGAAGTTGTCTTGATGAATAATTACCGGAGACATATTATGAAGGACGGGACGGTTGACGTGTGTCGGGCATGCCACCGTCCGGGTGAGTCCATCAGACATTATCTCTGGTTGTTCTCGCCTGGCTAACGGCGAGTACCTACACAGGCATAACCAAGTAGCCAGGATTATTCACCAGCAACTTGCTTTGAAATATAAACTTGTCGATTCTGAGGTAACGTATTACAAGTATGTGCCCGACCCAGTTCTTGAAAATGAACATGTCACGTTGTACTGGGATCGGTCTATCTAATGATAGACCGATCCCAGTACAACAGTAGTCCTGTCAGTAATCTGACAGGACTATTGTCGCCAATAAGCCTGAGATAGTGGTGATAGATCGATTAGCGCGCCGCACAATGATTGTCGATGTTACCATTCCACATGACGGGAACCTCGTGAAACTGAGAAAGAGAAACAAATTAAATATCCCGACTTAGCACACGAGGTTGTTGACATGTGGAATGTGAGCTCGGTTGTTATTGTGCCGATTGTCGTATCGGCCAATGGCCTGATGGCCGAAAGCCTCGATCAACATCTATCGAGGCTCGTCGTTAGGCGGTTGGATCAAGGGCCTGATTCAAATTATTTTAATTTATTATTATTGTACACCCTAGATGTATGTTGTAGAAATACTTTTAAAAGTGTTCACTAACGTTATTTGTTAACCACCTACAGTGACAATAACCAAAATTATATTTTATTCTATCATAATAATAAACGCGCCTGCATACAATTCCTCACCGTATATTTTCATTAAAAGCGATCAGGCTTACCATTTCCATTACCCTCAGCCAATACGACAATATCGCCGAACTTTCTGCCGAACCTCCATTGCTGCATTCATTAGAGAACATGAAAGCTACATAGAACGCAACCAACCAATGCAATACAAACAAAAGAAAATTCTCACCAAAGAAAATGCAGGGGAGCGATGTAAATTATGGTGTAATTTGACAAATGGCGGGTGAATATAACGTAATGGTTAACAATTTATTAAATTTTGAATCCCCGAGCTTGTGCGAGTAACAGAATGTTTCCCGAAGTGGCCAGTAATGGCTTCCTACTTCCTCACGGGCTCCAGGGCACCGCGATACCGATTTTGTAGGAGTTTCAAGGTTACTTGATTGTGCCCCTAATAGACGTTTCGGCACAATTTTGTGGATAATAACTTGCCAAGTAATAAGTATTTAGTTACTTACTGGCTTCGGTATGTTCCAGTCGGGTTTCGTTATTTAGACAAAGGGATGATTTCTTAGAATCTTTCCTCTTTGTGATAAACAGATTTTAAAGAGGGTTTTTGAAGCTCAGTTCTGTTTATTTCGAGATCTCACTTTTCATATAAAGAATGGGTAGCTACTATATAAGCAGCTTCTGTCCAGTGTTTTTTCTCTTTGGATTTTATTTAGTTAAACATATAATTTCGTGCAACTACATACTTGTCTATGTACTTATTTAGGAAAGGTGGTGTGTATACACACAGCGATACCTTTCCTAAATAAGTACTATAATATAAATAAGGGCCGAATTTTCATCGCCAGATAAATTTTATTCGAGGAATAAAATTGACGTTTGAGTATGAAAAAACTGTCAATATTTTAAAATTATTCCTCCGAATAAAGTTATCAGATGATTGAAAAATCAGCCCTAATTAAAACAAAAAGCCTTTTATTTCTTGCACGCACTTTACAGTTACTTTGTTGGTTGTTAGTTTATATGTTAATTTGCTTATTCTCCCCTTTGTCTCATTTAAATACCTACAAATTACATTTTTAAATATTTTTATAAACAAAAAGATAAAAAAACATTTAAAAATATAAAAAATAGTAGCCCACCGGTATCGGGAACAGGGTCCAAGCTACCGGCCGGCGGTCAGGGCTCCAGAGAGAGGAACTTTCTGGAGCTGGTGATAAAAAAAATGGTGTCTGTACTGAGTGATCCAATGATACTGTCATAGAGACCTGGAATTAGCTTTAAATGCCTTGATGGTTTTAAAAAAATATTGTGACAATTTTTTAACAAATTTTTGAGATATAAATTTAGTCAGTAGAGTAACTTTTTGTTGAGATTTGGCTCATAGCCGTTTTTGCAAAATGTCTGAATTGAGTGATTCACACTTTGGACAATAACTGAAGACGCCTGAGAGTAACAATTTTTTTACTTTGGGCTATGAGTTTTGACTATTTTTGACTAAATGTACAATCGCATTTTGTCACGAAATAAAAAAAAGAACACTCAATCCAAATGCATATTATAATTATTGTTAGCAAGAACCCCGTCTTCACAGGTGAAGGCCTCCTCCAAAGTCAGCCAATTGTCTCGGTCTTGGGCTACTTCTACCCAGTGTGGACCAGCGACGTTTTTAATTTCATCTTCCCATCTACTCACGGGCCCTCCTTTGCCGATCGGGCCCTTCCATGACGTCACTCTCCGGGTCCCGCGGTGACCTGGGAGTCGAGCTATATGGGCGGCCCACTTACATTTCAATTTTCGAAAGAAGTACACAAAACACAAAATTTAAATGTATATGCTGTTGGTGTTATTTATTAAATAAATAATTATACTTATGTAGGTTAGGTACATTGGTATATTTATTGGAACCATACCAAAAAGAGACTAAGGAAAATTGAGCAGTGGTAACGGCCGTGACTGTTCGAACCCAGACAGGCGCTTTACTTTGCGTAAATGATTTAATTACCACTGCTCTCTAATCGGTGAAGGAAAACATTGTGAGGAAGCCGGCGTGTGCTAGAACCAAAAATTCGAAGACATGTGACATCTATCAACCCTCTCACTGAGAGGAGGCCTGTATCCCAGCAGTGGGAACATTAAAGGCTGATTATGCATGAAGGAAAATTAATGAGCAAGGAAACATTTAACATTATCACGAGCGTTTTTCTATACCATACGAATATAGAAAATATTCTGAAACACCAAGCTTCTGAGACTTATCAAGACCAGGCTTCAATTACTGGGGCTTGTCACTGTGGTACATACGTCAGTGATCTCGTAGCTGATAACTGCTCCGAGAGAGTTCCTCGAGAGCCTCTACTCACTCCTTTGTCTTTAGAGACAAAGGAGTGAGTAGATGTCTACACAACTATTATTTTAGCTCTCTAAGTCAAAGCAATTATTTTAATTAAACCAATTATTGCAGGCACTTTTGAATTGTCAAGGAATGGGCCAGTCAGATATATGAAGCTGGTTGCAAATTCCAAAGCGTACTTACGGAGAGGAACGGACAAGAAACTCCATAGATACTCTTTCAAATAAAAATATTTGTTACAAATCATGGCTATTGTCACAAAATGGTGCAGGAAAACATTGTGAGGAAACCAGCATGTTCTAGAACCAAACATTCGAAGACATGTCACACATCTACTAACCCGCACTGGGCCCGCGTGGTGGATTACGGCCCCTCCCTCTCACAGAGAGGAGAGGAGGTCTTATTGTCCCAGCAGTGGGAACGTTATAGGCTGATTATGTGTGTTGTGTATTCCTGTTGTCTACTTACTAAGAATATCTTTGCCTTGTAGAGCAAGCCTACTCGTGTAACCCAGATTGTATCCTATAATGTCACAAACAACACTTTTTACACGATATATAATCCAAAAAATGATGCGTTATAAGCCACGTTGAAAAGCAATTTGAGCAGCTAACTTATTTAGCGGGAGGGTCCTCATCACCCGGAGGGCCAGAGGGCCAGAGGGCTGGGCCTCTAATATTCCTATTCATGAATGACATTCCCTGCTTAATAACGCGCCCTTCAAAATGGCCGGCTTTAATTACACTGGACGTAGTTAGGGAACTTTTGGTCTGCGTGGGACGACTTTGTGTTGATCTCGAATGCTTTTGAACGTATTTTTTGTTATTTTTTTTAATGAAATGTCGCCCTCGCTAGGTTGTGAGAGAAGCATTGAAAAAGCTTCCGTCAGTGTTCCAGAACGACCGCAGCCGTGTAGCTGTAGCAAATAATACTCTACCACAAATAATATTCTGGCATCATTTTCATGTCTTTTCATGACTCTAGAAATGAACCATGTTTCCAGGGGGTCTACTACGAAGTGCAAAGTGCGAATGATCGGATCAGACCGACACATGGCCGAATGCGAAAAAAGTTCGGATCGGCTCAGTTGGGTCGGGAGTCGGGACCATAGTCAATATTCGAACACCAACCTCTATTATGAAATAATTGGATCTAGAGACTACAGAATTCCATGTACCTAAAAGGTATGTTTGATACTAAATTCCTTTTGCTTCTTTTCCGGAACCAATATTTACGTTTCTTAGGTACCCATAACTCCATTAATGGATATTGCTCAACATGCATGTCCCCAATAGATTGCTACGACACAGGATCTTAGAGGGATTTCCCATAATCAAACGAAATTGAAAATAATGATGTAAGATATAAAGTTTCCAACGCAAGTCATCCAACTTTCCCGTACCTTATCTCCCCTTATTTTTTCAGTTCCTTATAAAACTTTCAGAACAGGCACATTTTCGAGAGAAAGATAAAACTTCTCGTCGTATGCAAACATTCAATGAATAATTTAATCAAACTCGAAACGTATTTTTCAGTTTATACTAAAAACATTCCTGATGTTTTTAATTTTATATTTTCTTTTCGTTTTTACAAATTCCCCATAAATTTTCAGCCCCCACTTGACCGCTCAAAAGCAATGCATCCCATGTTTCTTTCAACTTCAATGCCTTTGAGAATCAACCTAAATATTTGAAGAGGGTCACTTCAAAGAGCCTTAATTGCCAAGAAATAAAACAGCTATAGAAAATAAAAAAATGGATATTTTTCCGTTTTTAAGAGTTCTGCTGTGTTTGTGCTATGTGTTTTACATTTTAAATACCTATGGTTTTCAAGCTTATTCAGACCCCAATAAAAAAAAAGTCTGCGGTGTCAAAAGAAACCATTCAAGAATCCATCCTCCCGAGATTAGCGAGAAAATGTTCAATAAACACCAAAGGTCCATTCCATCAAAAGGTCTAAACAAAGCTTGAAAGGAAAAAAAAGAAAAATCCTTCCATAAATAGAATTTCATCTCCATAGCGACGGACGGCGCGCGGCGCGGGCGTAGCTAAGGGAGCGCCATTTTCTCCGTGTTGCCCTTTATCAATCGGTACGTTTCCTCACTTTTATTTTAACGAGAAACACTTGAGATGTTTCCCAAAGCGTCGCTCGATGGATATTTATTTATCGATTTACAAATAAACGAGGTTATTTCGTGGACCTATTATTTTTAGATATCATTGAGTATTTTGTGAGTGCTTATTTTGATTATGCTTTGTTTAAGTGGTTTACTTTGAAAACTTGTACAATCTACCTCAAATCAGCCTATCGCAGTCCACTGCTGGACATAGGACTCTCCCAGGCTGCGCCACAACACCCTGTCCTCGGCCTTCCGTATCCAGTCCGTTCCAGCAACCTTATTTAGGTCAAAATCTACCTACATGTTTTAAATGTAGGTCAGCTGACAATATTTCTTGGCAGGAAAATTTAATAAAACGCCTGGAAATAGAACCAAACACCCCAGGGCTTATGCTAGGGAAGCGTCTTTTGTTATTGCCCAATAACACTTTTCTTTAGATCTATTGTGAAAACACTACACGTAAATACAAAAACTACATGAGTACCTACAAACAAGCAACAACACTTATTTCGACACCGTCCTTCAACATCCAAGATGGCGTCGTTATAACAAACACAGAACAGTACAATCTCCTCACAAGCAGCGCTGATGAATAAATACATGTTCTTTCATGTTGCTTCCTCGTACGAAGGATAAACGACTATTTATTATGGAATAGCGTCATCAAAGGTGGGTCAGCTTCAAAACAAATTGATCTATCTTGAAGAGGGAATTGGATTTCAGAAACTGGATACGAAGTTTTAGAAATCGGTAAATTTTTACTTGGGTGTAAAACGACCCATTGCATAGCCGTTATCGACGCAATCTGTACATCAAACTACTTGTAACATTGAGCAAAAATGATTGCTGGGAAACAACTTTTATTTTTGGTGTGAAAAGTCTGCTTACAGCAACGCGCAATGTAAGCCATTGTGTTTATGAGTGCATACAGTGGTAAACTAGTACATGAGTTGTGGTGGTATTTAAAGCTAAGTTAAGCTATTTAAATTTGTTTTCGTGAAAAAAAGTAACAAAATGTTGGAACACCTTTAACATCTTCGTAGATATCCACAAGGTTCTCAGGTATAGTACAGTACAAAAAAAAAAACACGGCTTCGTCTTTTTACACCAATTTTTAGGACTTACTCCCAATACACAGATTTACCCAGACTCTTTCCACGATGGCTGGTCCTTTCTAAGAATCTACAATAGAGAAAAGTGGAATTAAAAGAATTAGTGACTAATGAATTTCATTTGGTCCATGGTTCACTTCCGTACTAATTACTGTTTGTAAAGTGTTTCTTAACGCCAAATTCCTTAATTAGATAATTAATCCCGTGCGAATTTTCCACTCATTTTACAAAGAGCACTTCAAACACTGATTTCCTAACAAGCACTCTCCAAATCGCGCCCTCCACGACAGGCTTCCCATCCACCCTTGTTCAATCCAAGCATAGTTTCATCCTGTTATTTGTAATTTTATTTATTTCTGTTCACCCACCGTCTGTTATTTATATCCTTTGCTCCATATCCGCCCTGGACGTGCACTGCGCGTTTCTTGTTATCAAACGTACGTGATGTCATATTTTATTTACACTGATTTCGAGATGAAAGGCGTTTACACCTGTTTGTTTAATGCTGTGTGGTCTATAGCTTAGAATAGCCACTGATACCTAGGTGGACATAAGACGAAGGAACAAGAAAGGGATAGAATAAGGCACGAGCAAGACCACTGGTAGACCAAAGAAAAAAAAAAACGTCATGAAATATGAGGTTTAAAACTAAGCTCAGTACAGAGAAGTGGAGGGCTGCAAAAGATTGTCTTTCTCATTCTAGAGAAGAAGGTATTCTTTCTATCTTTATAAAAGTCACTTTCTCTGACCCTAATCACAAGCCTGTCCAAGTTTACTGGTTAGCCATCGGCAGATAAAGTAACTGACGGTGATGTTTGTGCTCGAGGTGGTCAATCGTTTGATACTGAGATTTCGAACATATTGGCTATAAAATATGTACCTAACAAATTCTTTTTCATAGATCGTAGTATATCTTGGCATAGCATAATATAAGTAAACAAACAACAACACAGCAGTACGTACGTGATCAAAGACATGTGCTTCCCATATCGGTCGTTAAAACCAACGACTGCAGCTATGGCAGGGGGAGACATGTCATAATTACCCCGCTTTGTATGCGGATTAGTGACCACTGTATGACATCTGAATGCTGAGTGGCTGATTTAGAGGTATAGTCAGGATTTCATTAACAAGGCAAGTAACGTTTCCAATTTTCTTAGTTTAAAAATACTTCTACTCAGAAAAGGGACAGGGTTATCCATACTCGTACATAATATAAATGCGATAGTCTCTGTCTGTCTTTTAACTTTTCCTGCCAACGGCTGACCTGGTTTAGAACAAAGGATATTTTTTATCCTGGTGGTATGTTCCCGTGAGATAATTTCCTACTTCCAAGAGGCCGAAGCCGCGGGCGAAACCTAGCTAAAGTAAGTTACAAGTCACTTCTAACAAAATCCACACGAACATAGATGGAGCATCTGATTCCGAAAATCTACATAGAAATAACCTATCAACAAGACTCGATCGGCAGCATGAAGCATTGAATCATGTTGATTTGTATTCCTACGCCATGCATACGAGGACATATTGAAAGCTGGCTTCTATCAGATCTCCCGCTCCATTCTACGAGGCGAACATTTCACAAATATTTCAAAAAACGACGATTTTCAGCCGACAATAACAAATGTACGGGGTGACCACACGCGGGGGCTTACGGTAACGTGGTTGAGCTTTCAGAGAATACCTGTTTTAACTGTTGAAATTTTACCGTTTTGCGACGTGAACCACAAAGTCTACGTGAGTGAGGTGAGCTTAAAAGGCAATAGGATTATAAAAAGGTCTTCCTATCGCATAGTTTACCTACTTATCTAATTAACTTTACTTTATACAGGGGAATTTAGCTCTACTAACAACCTTGTTGACTATACAACTGTCGGTCTATTCTGGAAAAATCTCACCGTGAAAACTTAGGTGAAATGAGCTGTCAATAATGTCAATTCTTAACTTCAATTTGAATGAAGGCCAATCTCCGTTATTAAAATCATTCAAAATCTAGTCACAATACCATCTCAGCGACAATCAATGTCAGAAACTTGGTATGGAGGAGGAGGTATTTTTGACAGATTGAGGCTGAGATCAGACTTCACAGTCTGTTCTTAAACGAGAAATGCCCCTCTCCTGGAATGACAGCTCACTGCAAGCGCACTTCACCTAAGTTATCACAGTGAGATTTTTAAAAGAATACATCGGCAGAGCTTATTTTGAACATGACTTTTGCGTCTATGAACCTACTATACGTTGCAATTAACATTCTAATCTTATTGGTAACTAATGACCCCTTGGGTGCTTGAAACGGACCCTATTACAGACAGACACGAAGAGCGACTTTAATTTATAATATGTATAGATAAGCTTGGCTCAACATGTCACGTAAAAAAAAGGAAAATCCATTTTTACCTACTACAACACTTCATCTTAAAATCCAAAATATTTCATAACGTTCGAGCTCCACGGGTCCTCTATAATCCGTGTCGTGTTGGTTCCCTAGTCAGGTGTGTGGGATGACGTCACGTGCGGTCCACCATCAAGCGGGCACGTGACGTCATACAAGCGCGCCGGCTTATCATTTGGAGGGTAAGTTGATGTACTGCGCATCAACTTGAGCAGCTGAGGGATTTGGGAAGGGTTTTGTGTCGTAGTTTTATTTAAATGGATTGTTGAATATATTATGACTTTGACGTTAGGTTTTTATGTATTTTTCAGAACCGAAACTATCCAGAATTTAACAATCTACATACATCTGCTGGACTAAACGGCAAAATATTATCAAAGCTGGCGTCTTCACCTCAACTCAAGGATCGTTGCATGACAGGATTTTTGTCATTTTGATCAGTCATTTTACAATAGTCGCACATCAGCCACATGCACAGTGACCGCTGGGGCACAGTCTTCCGGTATCTGAGGATGGACGGCACCACCGAAGACGGCCCAGGAAAAGGTGGCAAGACGACCTAGACGCGTACCGCGAGTGTTGGATACAGGTGGCTCTAGAAAAGGATTTGGAGGAAGCCATTGCTCAACAATGAAGGCCAATTAAAAAAAAATACAATGGGACAATGTAAACTTTTCAGAAACAAGTACAAAGAAAAAGAAGAACAGTACACTGTACTTCTTTTTTTGCTTAAATAGAATGGATGACAGCAAATCGACCGCGATTGCTACAATCGCCTGTAGATGCCACTCATACCATATACTACGAGAATGGCACTATAGATGCGGACGTTACTCAGCAATTTTCCAAGTTACATCTGTGTTACAAGCTTCTAAGCTTATAATACCTAAGGGTCGCCTAAGGGTCTACCCTAAGGCGAAAAATCCATCAATACTCGGCCATCCCTTTTTCTGCTGTTAATAGTACAAATATAATCTTATAAATAACTAACAAGTTCGCTCGAACTTTTTATTTCTCGGACATCACTGTTAAAGGCTGCCGCTACCTATGTTCATAGAACAGAACTAGACTGTCCAGGTCGCCTGGCCGCCATTTTTCCTATAAAACACCGTTAGTCTATGGTGACCGTTATGTATGGAACACAAGTTGTTCCAGGAGTAGGCTGGAGTAATAGTCCAGGAGCTCACGACCATAGTAACAAAACAGCTCTAAGTTGTTCCAGGAGTAGGCTGGAGTAATAGTCCAGGAGCTCACGACCATAGTAACAAAACAGCTCTAAGTTGTTCCAGGAGTAGGCTGGAGTAATAGTCCAGGAGCTCACGACCATAGTAACAAAACAGCTCTAAGTTGTTCCAGGAGTAGGCTGGAGTAATAGTCCAGGAGCTCACGACCATAGTAACAAAACAGCTCTAAGTTGTTCCAGGAGTAGGCTGGAGTAATAGTCCAGGAGCTCACGACCATAGTAACAAAACAGCTCTAAGTTGTTCCAGGAGTAGGCTGGAGTAATAGTCCAGGAGCTCACGACCATAGTAACAAAACAGCTCTAAGTTGTTCCAGGAGTAGGCTGGAGTAATAGTCCAGGAGCTCACGACCATAGTAACAAAACAGCTCTAAGTTGTTCCAGGAGTAGGCTGGAGTAGGTAATAGTCCAGGAGCTCACGACCATAGTAACAAAACAGCTCTAAGTTGTTCCAGGAGTAGGCTGGAGTAATAGTCCAGGAGCTCACGACCATAGTAACAAAACAGCTCTAAGTTGTTCCAGGAGTAGGCTGGAGTAATAGTCCAGGAGCTCACGACCATAGTAACAAAACAGCTCTAAGTTGTTCCAGGAGTAGGCTGGAGTAATAATCCAGGAGCGCACGACCATAGTAACAAAACAGCTCTAACGTTCTAAAATGGGAGAATGTTACCGGAACAATACTTACTTATAGGTACCGCTGGAAATCAAAAATAAATTGGTATTAATCAAAAATATTTTACCTAACTCATCAAGTTTTAGGAAGAGATTGTCACAAGGGTATGCTTTCTTATACTGAACTAGCGACCCGCCCCTGCTCCGCACGGGTGCGATGTACACACGGCTACACATCAAGCTATGCATTTCCAGTTTTAGCTGACCTCGCATTGTCTAGGTTTTTCGTACAATCAGAAGGCAGCTTATACTGGTTTTGTATAGCTTGATGTGTAGCCGTGCGTACTAAGTGCTATATTATCTAAATTTTATAAAAACCTTCCGGAATAAATGCTGAAAATCGCATTGCAAAATCCATTGTGTAGTTATAAAGATCTAAGCAGTCACACAGACGGACACGAAAAGCGATATTGCTTTAAGTATAATATGTAGAAGATAGTTATAGATGTGCCATAAAAAGGCCGCTTACAACAGTTAGCGGCCGACGTAACAACTAGATCATCCTGATGGGTACGTAACAACAACATACATACGTATAGTAGGTTGATCTTGTTTTTAGGTAAGAAAATCTCTCAGGAATACAATTACGTGAACAAATTATGCACGCAAATGTACACAAATCCTACCTACTCAAACCGACACATATTTGCACTCACTAACATCACTAAAGCACTCCCGAGTCCCGAGTGATCTCCCGTTCCGTTTGTACAGTAATGCTCTGTGCCTGCACTCGCTAGTCGTGAGCTCCCCGTCTATAATCCATAATTGAGCCGGCAAGACGATCGGTATCGCGGTCGGCTTGCTGTTGCCTATCACGATGAAACCGCGTTCGCATTCACACACGGTAATCTTGTTCTTAAGGGTTCATTGGCAAGAAAGGAAAATGGAGGATAAGTTTCGATTTTCTTGAAAGTGATCTGCATAAACAAGGATAGATATGATCAAAAGATAGTGGAATAAATAATAGACTCACTGTTAAATTAGGGCTCCCTTTCGACCAGCAAACCCTTGACTCAGGCTGCTTGGACCTGATATATTTTACTCTTAGCATTCTAAAGGTAGGTACTTGGAAACTACTGAAACGGTACTTGTAGTTAAGATAATCTGTAAGTAAGCTGAAAACACAACATAAGTAGTCAAGGTTATAACATTTACTCAGTTAATTAATTTACATAAGTTTGTTCCATAAAGATACCGTAACACAATGGAAACCCACCCAAACACGTACCCGCAAGCGTTTTCCTAAAACTCAGTGCAATTACTACACAACCAATTATCCATAAACGTGCTACCGATTTATATACCTGTGCTTCTGCCCACCCCGCGGCCCGAGCGAGCGATGTGCTGCCTGATAGCGAGCCAATGATAATTACTTTTGTAAACAGCCCGTAACAAATTCAAATTATTGATTGGTTGAAATTGGCTCGATTTATAAAGAAATTAGGTAACTGGAAATAAGGTGGTATTTAACAAAGAGAAATTGTGAGAAGAAGTCTGCAGCAGAACCTAAAGATGCGATCACAAATTAGTTACCTACTGTATTTTGACAATTTATCTTTTAACTTTCCAGTTGGAGATCTCGGTTCAGAATGTCATAATAAAATTGATATGACGGTGAATGGTCAGACATAGTTAAGTAGGTACGCCGAGTTGACTATGTATCGTAACATGCGTAACTGTACAACACTGTAAATTGTATCGTGAAGGGTCGAATTATACCAAAATGCCTGTTTCGTCACCTCCGTCGCGTCCGGTGACTGCATCCCTGACATGTGCGCTCGTGTGTGTAAACTTGTATTACTTACAGTCTGGTACCCCTGGCCGTGGCCGGTGGCTATGAACACATCTAACAAACCCTAACACGTCTGTTTCCTCATACTATCTTTTTGGGGTAGGCATGAAATTACCGATTTTTGATGCTGCTATTGTGAAGCTCCAGATCTTTCATTCTATTTAGAATTCCAATTTCAAAATAACTTTATAATATAGCATGACATTATGTTTTTCAAAATCAGTTGTTCATTTGTTTTCCCGCCATTCGATTTCTTTTAATATCGCTGTTCTGAAACCATGGAAAAATCGAAATTGCGCGCTTCGTATCGAAAACGAGTTCCACAGACAACACGCAATATTAACGACGAGTAAGGACATGGTACCGCATGTGAACGCACCGTTCGTCTGTTCTGGGAATTTTGTATCTCAACAATGAGCCCCGTGGCCGACCGGAGACGAAAGTCGATAACGAAGAATTGAAAGCCATAGTGGGAGCAGATCCATCTTAAATCACGTTGGAACTTCCTTCAAATTGGAAAGATTCGGAAAAGCTCGGAAAGTGGGTACCGTATGAGCACACTGAACAACAACAACAAAATAGCGTCGAAGTACGCAAAACGGACCGTCTCAAAACTATAGGAGTTACGACTGGAAACTCTCCGTCACTCACCATACGCACCAGACCATTTCCACTTTGATTCGGAATTTGGATAACTTTTATAACAAGGGAAAATTTTCAAATCCAACGAGGCGATGAAAAACGCCTACAAAGAGTTAATCGATTCCCGTCCCTAGGATTTTTATAGCAGAGCCATCAACGAACTTCCACTAATATGGCAAAAGTGCTACGAGTATGTAAAACGACGATTTGATAGGTCGGGACCTAATAGCTACAGGAATGCGTCTGTATGCGATATTTGTAAGCTCTTTTTGCTTCTCTTCGCCAGTTCTGTCGAACTGCATGAACAAGTTGAAGATCTTTCCTTTAGGTTTGTTTACCAAGTCGGACTACGTGTAATTAAACTAATAGGGCAACACCGACGAGATAGCTGTGATAGTATTGGTAGCAGAGTCATTCCTTACACACATTCACAACCAGCTATCCACATACGAACATAAACATTACACTTTATACCCGATCATAATCAAACCGCGTAAACGTTCCATGCCTCACGGCGACGTCCAAACGGCACCGACAGATAAGATGCTATCTAAGCACAAGCCACCATGTCAGCAGACACATGCGACAGAATTGGCCCTATTTGTCCGCTCTGATAAAACTAGCAGGGACATAAAAACAAATTATTATAACTATTGCTGTGATAGCCGGGATGGGGAATCAGATGGATATGAAATGTCATCGTGAGCTTATATAGCTGTGCTTAAGAGATAGGGACGGACATATACATAGAGAGCACAACTTTCTAACTGGGTTTGTACATTATGCTACACTGTCGTAATTCTGTCTGAAATTATATTTTCTTACAAGCTAGTGAAGTAGTTATATCTGCCCCATAGATAGCTGCCCTATGGATACCTGCAAATCCAAAGGATTTGCCGATGCCGTGCCAGATGCAGATGTTAAACTTTTGGAGCCAGCAAATTGCTGCTATATGACGGGAGGAAAAGGTTTATTTTCTAGTTCTATCAACTCACTTGAAACTGTGAGACGAGACGTTGAATGACGTAGAATTTCCAACCATATTCTTACCTATAAAAAGATACTTAATAAAAATGAAATAGCGACTGCATCGTCAATCTTCGTTTATCCAATACACCATCAAGTATCATCCCTCCACTGCAGGCGCGCAATGTTGCATAGTGATAAATGCTAGAACCCCTTCTCATGGCACAATCTCCACGACACCCTTGGGAAGCAGCACTCAAATCCTTACACTGCAATATAAACGATCCACCATCTAACAGCTAACATGCTCAGCCCGTTCAAATCAGCGAGCGTGAATTACCCTAAAATACCGTCCGTCCGACTGTCCGTCAGGAAGACGGATGGCCGGTTTGTGCGGGCACCGGCCGGTGCAGTGATCAATAACGGACAGCGGACACTGCCTACCCCTTTGTTGACAGTCTTCAAGTAATCATGTCTTTGTAGTTTAAAGGGTTGCTGTCATTAAGAGCTTGCAAACGGTATTTAATCATTAGATTACGTTGAAATGGAGAGATGAATCAAGATCTGCCCAACAGTCGTTAGAGGCGATTGAAGGGTTTCAGAGACGGTCACTACTCAAGTGTAGGTATTGTCGCCATTTTCCTTTGTTCTAATCATTATTACTATTTCGTGGTGCCTGTTAGGTACCTAGTCGAATAGTTGCCCTGATAACAGCAATAAGTCGGAGCTACCAGGATCCAAAAAAACAATAAATAAATGCGGAAGTAGTGTTTTATTATGTCGAACCTATATATACCTACCCTAACTTACCCGGCAACTTAATTGTATAGATTTAAGATAATAAACACATCTGCTACTACCATGTATTTCAATTAAACCATTCACAGGTACTTTTGAATTGTCAAATAGTCGGTCAGTTAGTCAGAAAGTAGAAGCTAGTTGCCCATTCCAAAACGTAGATCTCAATGGAGAAGAACATATCTACATTATATTGGTGTCGGCTTCCAGTCTAACCGGATACAGCTGAATATCAGTATTTGACATGGAGCGACTGCCTATAAATGAAAGAAAAATGAAAAATCATTACAATATAAACAAACCAAATGTATTTAATAATGTGAAATAAATAAATTAGACGCGTAACTACAATATAATGACAATGATTGAGTATTGATTGAATACAATAAAATTTCCACATTTCGTGTTTCTACTAAAAATAAAGTACGTACAAAGTCACAGTTCACTTTCTTTTGGTGATCTCCCCAGGGGGGGTGTCCACCTTCTCCGATGTTATTTCGTACTGGGTTTCTAATCTGTGAACAAAATTGTTATTATATTAATAAAAGTATTAGCTTATCAACAAAGGGCCGCATTATTGTCCATGTGTGATAAGAATTCCGTCACCAGTGTGCATTAGTCATCTGTCATTGTCTCTGATTGTGGTATTAAATTAGTTTTCCATTATTATGTTATGTGTTGGGGTAGACGTGCTGTGGAGTGGACACCGCGAATCGGTAAACGAAAGGCAAGACGCCCTTAAGCTAAGTGGAGCGACGATCTTCGCAGGATGGCCGATAGCAGCTGGATGAGAGTTGCTGAAAATCGAGTTGAATGGCGTGCAATAGGAGAGGCCTATGTCCAGCAGTGGACTGCTGTAGGCTGATGATGATGATGATGAAATTATGTGCCCTGCTACACGTTATGTTATGTGCCCTGCTACACGTTATGTTATGTGCCCTGCTACACGTTATGTTATGTGCCCTGCTACACGTTATGTTATGTGCCCTGCTACACGTTATGTTATGTGCCCTGCTACACGTCATATTATGTGCCCTGCTACACGTTATGTTATGTGCCCTGCTACACGTTATGTTATGTGCCCTGCTACACGTCATATTATGTGCCCTGCTACACGTTATGTTATGTGCCCTGCTACACGTTATGTTATGTGCCCTGCTACACGTTATGTTATGTGCCCTGCTACACGTTATGTTATGTGCCCTGCTACACGTTATGTTATGTGCCCTGCTACACGTCATATTATGTGCCCTGCTACACGTTATGTTATGTGCCCTGCTACACGTTATGTTATGTGCCCTGCTACACGTTATGTTATGTGCCCTGCTACACGTTATGTTATGTGCCCTGCTACACGTCATATTATGTGCCCTGCTACACGTTATGTTATGTGCCCTGCTACACGTTATGTTATGTGCCCTGCTACACGTCATATTATGTGCCCTGCTACACGTTATGTTATGTGCCCTGCTACACGTTATGTTATGTGCCCTGCTACACGTCATATTATGTGCCCTGCTACACGTTATGTTATGTGCCCTGCTACACGTTATGTTATGTGCCCTGCTACACGTTATGTTATGTGCCCTGCTACACGTTATGTTATGTGCCCTGCTACACGTTATGTTATGTGCCCTGCTACACGTTATGTTATGTGCCCTGCTACACGTCATATTATGTGCCCTGCTACACGTTATGTTATGTGCCCTGCTACACGTTATGTTATGTGCCCTGCTACACGTTATGTTATGTGCCCTGCTACACGTTATGTTATGTGCCCTGCTACACGTTATGTTATGTGCCCTGCTACACGTTATGTTATGTGCCCTGCTACACGTTATGTTATGTGCCCTGCTACACGTTATGTTATGTGCCCTGCTACACGTTATGTTATGTGCCCTGCTACACGTAATGTTATGTGCCCTGCTACACGTTATATTTTCAGTAAGTCAAGTTATCAAGCTTAACTTCACTAATGAGAATTAATTCTGCAGAGTACCTACCTATGAGAATGATTCTGCAATGTACACCAAAGTCATCTAAAAAAGACATACATACATACATACACATAAAAACACATACAAATAAGTAAAATTAAAGTGTATGTTTGTAATAACAAAATAACAGCTTTTTACTAAATGAAAATATACAGTACTAGCTGCGCCCCGCGGTTTCACTCGCATAAGTTTCGATCCCGTGGGAATATCGGGATAAAAAATATCCTATATGTTAATCCTGGTTATAAACTATCTGTGTGCCAAATTTCAACCAAATCCGTTCAGTAATTTTTGCGTGAAAGAGTAACAAACATCCATCCAACCATCCATCCATCCATCTATCCATCCATACAAACATTCACGTTTATAATGTTAGTAGGATACGGTACTTATAACAAAAAAACAATCTTAAAAATTTTAGTCTGTCTGTCTGTTTGTTCCGGCTAATTCTCCGAAACAGCTGGACCGAGTTGGCAAAGACATTCACTGGTCACTTTTATTTTAGAAGTAATAATTAGGGTTCCGCGTAAAGATAATTTCCGACCTCCACGCGGGCGAAGGTGCGGGCAGAAGCTAGTAACAAATATTGTAGCTAGTCAAGCGTGCCGTCTTCGTGTTCTATCTGCGTATTTGACCTGATCTGATCTCCAATACGTCAAAATCTTCAAATTCTTTTCAACTCCACTAGGCTACAGCAGCATGGCAATATTTAGCAGCCAATGACCCCGAAGGCGAAAACCTTGAGCTTGTTTTGAATTGCAAAACGACTGATAGATTTTCATAGAGTTTACTTATGCGTAAAATAGTTGCCAGGCCTCAGTGGCTATGAGACAGGTACAAGACTAGATTTCCACGACAAACAACGACAATGAAATGCCTAGGTCTTATTCTTAATAAATTGTTTGACAATGTAGTTTTTATAAAATACTAACATCTGCCCGCGACTTCGTCTGCGTGAAATTTTGTTCCACCGGCCTACCCTGTCCTACCCTGTCCTACCCTGTCCTACCCTGTCATACCGCATAGCCTGCCCGTGCTATTACTTTGTTGTCGCCTAGCGTTTTTTCTGACTTTTTCTTTTTGCTCGACTCCTAAGAGTCCTAGCGCGATGTTTAATATGCTCGAGCCTTCCTCGAGAGTTAGGCTACCAAACACGTTCAAATCCGACTTTCGTTTCAGATTAAAACTTCACACGAAAGCAAAGCCAGTAAGAATCAACAAGCTATCGACCCCATCCACGTATTCTCCTGACTTCATTTCAATAGGGGCACCACGTCTACACAAGCTAACGACCGCTAAATTCGAAGGTGATTCGTAGATGCCGCTGATAGGAATCCGCATGCATAATCCCCACATCTGCATTTCTATGCGGCTATAAGGAAAATACTCCAAACTACCCACATCGCTTATTCATGAAACTTGTATACTATAAATAAATAGGTGGATGTTTCAGAGTTCTTGTTAGGTTACGTCCATGTCCATGTGTTCCAAACACTGTCAATGAAAAGTATTTGTGCATTATGTAAGGTGAGAGTGATCCCGTGAAAAATATTCATGGAAAAAAATTATGCCAAGATTCGTGACTATTAGATACCGTAATTGTCCTAAGATCTCGTGTAGTGGCAAGACTGGTGTTCTCGTTACATTCGACAATCCATTAATCAAATTGCTGGATCGTTCTTACACCGACAAAAAGTAACCTCCCCGGCGGGGAATCGAACGTCAGTCTCCCGCGTGACAGGTGGGGATACTCACCACGATATTACCGAGGATTGTGACAATTAGCACAAAATTCCACGTCAATATCTACGATAAATGAATCATTAACTGACTCGTGTCATGGTGGGTCGGTAACCAATAGGAACGCCCTTCATATGTTTTGTGAGGGGTGACAAGAGCACAATGAGTCTTCGTTGTGCAATTTAAAGCATTATATATGGCAATGTTCCTTGACACAAAGAAGATTGAAATTGGAAATAAAATTAATATGTATATTTTATTCGATAAACCCACGACCCGAAAGGTTCCTGTAACGTGGGTCAAATCTAACAGGCTGAAGATTCAGACTCAAAGCAACCCTGAACCTAAAAAATATTTGTTACATGCGGGAATCGAACTTTTTTTTTTTTATTCTGTAACCAGATAAGTACAGACGCCAGCAGGTCAAGCTACCCGAAACTATTAAATTTTCCCAATCAACCTTGAAACTTAATGCTTTAGCGATAAAGTTGAAAATCTATTAAAGAAATTTGACAGATTGTAGTAACTTGATGTGCTGGCGTCCGTACATTTGAAACATAACAAAAATCTAAGAATTGGAGAATCACTACAAAACTTATGAATAAAACCCAATTACTTTTGACAACTTGCCCTAACGCCCACACTCAAATACGACGTCGTCAGGTATTTTTCCGATAAAAACAAGCTGTATTTACACAAAGTTAACCTTTAGTCGCCAAACAACAATAGGAGTGTCCCATCAGCGTCGAGTGCCCGACACAACAAGACACTGTGCACACTACAGATGGACAGAGAGGATCCACTTTATCTTTTGTATGAAAACCGATAAGTATATGAATGATGCTGACCAAATCTGTACAGCCAGATATCTTCTATTTAAACCATCATAATATCCAAATCAAAATTAACGTTAACTGAAGATTTTTTCGATCAGCAACTCCATAAAGCTTTCGAATTCGACAGCATGACGTGCGGGCTTCAATTCAGGATTTTGTCACTAATTTGCTACAATTTCATGAAACAAACAACTCACTCCGCCTTTGTTTTAAATGGTTAATCTTCACGCAATAAAACCCATCAATGCTAAGTGGGTTTTAACTACAACTAAGTGCATATCTCACCAATGAAACTAAACGCAATCATTACATTTAAACCACGTTCAAGAGCTGTCAGTGTCAATGTTCCACAACAATTTTGACACTGACAGCTGTTGAACGCAGTATAAATGTGCTGCACGCGTTCAGTTCATTGGTAAACTTCGCCCAGGCAGTGAGCCTACTGTCCGTTCCTGTTCTACGCTACTAATGATCAGTTAATCTAATAACACCGACATTTAGGACACAGGACAACAAGGATGGGCGTGTTGCAGCGACGATACGCCTGTAATTGTTCTTTGGAAAGAATAACATCAAGTAGGCTAATGGATAGTTAATCCAATAAAAAGCACATTTAGGAAAAGAGCTGACAGCGAAAGACTATTTGTAGGTGACGACACGACTGCGATACGACATTTCCACCAATACACTTTCTCAACCTCGGCGAAACCCTTTGATTTTGTTATAATAAGGATTGTGATAAGTTCTGCCGGTCGATTCTGTAAAAATCTCACCGTGAAAACTCAAGTGAAGTGAGCTTGATATGAGTTGTCAGTAGTGTCAATCCCTAGCATTATTTGGAATGACAGCTCACTTCATCTAAGTTTTCATGGTTACAGAATCGCACTGCAGGACGTTTTCAAAAATCTACTGAAGAATATGGAGGCTTATACCAAGTACCTACACTCAATAATGTACTAGACTTTCATTGCTTACAAAAACAAAATGTTTTTGCTTCATAACAAGGAATGTGATATAAATAAAATAGCCTATGCTTTTACGTTCCCCCAGAAATTTCATTATTTTTTCATGTAAATATGGTACCTATTCGGGAATCTAAAAAAAACCCTTGAATATTTGTTCAGAACATAAGTCAACATAACACGGTTCAACTTAATTAGTGGTTTGTTAAAATAGTAACACGAAACCCCAATTTAAAGCCTAGAGGTACCTATTGAAGGACGTCTGTGTGTATATACATATAACAGTTGTTTTGGACAATCCCAAACTTTGCTTAAAACCTAGGTACACACATACATGCGAGATCTATAATTATGACAAAGATTGTGGGTTAATGCACTGACGTATGTTTTTAGAATCAGAATCAGAATCAGGTCTTTATTTGCTTTGAATGTAGGTACTGTAGGTACAGGTATAAGATGTTATAAGTACATAAATTAATGAGATCGGCTACAATCTACCTTGCGGCGTGCAAATTATTACATAAATTAAAATATTAATAGAAACAAAAATAATGTCAACAAAACTAAACAGATATTAAAGTGAAGTCGATTAATAATATTATAGTCAGGTACATACATAAGTCTTACATGGTCAAATTTGCAATTAATTATAACATTCATAATTAGGATAAATTTATATCATTCAGAAAGTCTTTTACTGAGTAATAACATTTGTCTAAAAGTAGTGCAGTTACCTTAGATTTGAAAATGTTTGCGGAATAATCCTTAAAATCATGAGGTATCTTATTATAAATGACAGGTCCCATGTCATTATACGTTTCCCTAAAAGTGCTGTTTTGTAATTACCAGAGTTTTTGTAATTGGTAAGCTTTTAATTAAATAACTAAATAAACACTGCTAAACGGCTGTAATCACTTCATCAGCACCAAGAATGAATCAACGAACTTTGTAAAAGTTTGAAATAAGAGTGTTTAGTAACATCTAAATAACTGATTTCGGTATACCTATGGGGAAATCTGGTGCTGCTGCCATTATCGGATACTAAGTAACCAATGACCTTTCAAAGCTCAAATCCAATACTTTATCACAAACCCCTAATCAATCTGGAGATCGATTAGGGGTTTGTGATAAAGTATTGGATTTGGACGATACGATGGACCGTATCGTCACCTCTAAAGGTCCTGGTAACCTAAAAACGTGCTATATTTATCTTAATTCCCTATTCCTTCCACAGCCTTCCATGTACAACGCGACAATAGACCTTATGACAACGACACAGAAGCTGTATTTGTGATGTAGGATGGGGAGTAGGGTATCTGAGTGTTTACTAGAATTACTTGTAAGTTTGTAACAGGGGCGCCGACGAACCGTTTGTGAGTGACTTGTGTTCTGCCATGATCGTAATTAGCGAATTGTTTTTCTGGATAAGTGTGATTAAATATTAATGTGATATTAACTATTTTGAGAGCCACACTGAAAAATGTATTGTACTGTTTACAAGCTAAATATAAGTAGTAAGTACCTATAAGAAGTATAAGAAAAGTTTACGGTAGTCGAGCATACAATAGAGGGACTAGAGCTTGGGGGACTCGAAAAATACCTACTAAAAAGTTTCGCTATGCACGCAATTCTTCGATTCTACGTAAACAATGGAAGGTACAGTTGGAAAGAAAAGTGTTTGAATTCAAGTTAAAAAATTTATAGCGTTATTCGCATATGCGTAAGCGTCTGTAAATTAAAATTTGTTTTGTCTCGTTCTGACAATCAAAAAAGTCAAAATGACAGATAAGGACAGACGAATTTCAGAGCTCATTTCTAAGTTAAGAAATATTTATGAATAGACCTGTAAGTCAATACTGGACCCACAAGATTTAACGAAGTCTGTAGACTTCGTTACAAATCCTATCTTACTAATATTACATATAAATGCGATGCGAAAATAATAATGTAATCATATTGTCTCTGCCTATTTACATAATAGCGAAAGACAAGGAGCAGGTAATGATCCGCGGAGGGGCTCATTGTTATGGTTACCCTGAAAAAACCAGTTCGACACATGCTTCTCATAACAAGTGCAAAGCTTGACCTGTTTTAATAATATTTAATGATGATTAAGAATAGGATAACATATTTACATTCTAGGTTTTCTAAATACTTTTTTTAAATGGTTAAATAAAATATTACACTGTTACAGTTTCCTTCATCACTGCCCGCGAATGTGATTTCGTGCACAGCGAAACTTTTTAGTAAGTATTTTACGAGTCGAGCATAGCGGGACTAACCGTACATAAAGAAAAGGCGCTTTATCTTAAAATTGTATAGCATTAGCTGCAGTGTAAATCATGGCAGTAAAAATGGCAGTTCAAAAGGCGTTTAAGATGCTTCATACTAAACCTAGCTGAACAATACAAAAAAAAATTCACCAATCTCATTCACCACACATCTAATTCACCAATCTCATTCACCACACATCTGACAAAGATCACAAAGAATTCCGACATTCATTATAATACAGCGATGTTACAGAGTTCAGGAGTTCAGTCCCCTGCCCGGTCCACAAGACGGACAGACAGACAGAGGACCATCGACCGTTCAGAATACAGTGACCACCACTAATAAATACTCCTTAAAATTCAACGAATCAAGTCACTAACATGAAAAAACATTCCAATATACATATTTCTGTAGTATAATTCTCGTCATTTTATACGGGAGTCGAACCTGGGACCGAGCGAGGTGAGAGGCCGATCACCTATGGCATTGACTTCGTAAGGTAATCTTCTGGACATTTTAAAATGGATGGACATTATAATGGATGAGAAGGAAATATGACTGACGTCAGACATTATGAATATTGTGTGTAGCTGTGCTGTGGGTATCCAAGTAACTGTAGGTTTAGGGATCCATGCTACGGAATCTATGTTTTTTTTCGATATAGTAAGATATTTTTTATCTGTGGAATAAATATTGCGGTAAGTTTGACAACTTTTGTAAGAATAACAAATATGTCAAACTGTCCTATTTATTCTTCAGATACAAGCTATCTGACATATTGAAACATCAGCCCTAAGAATAAATAAATAAGCATGACTAAAAACAAAATTCTCCCAAGTCCCCTGATTTATTTTTAGTTGCTTTCCATTCCCAGTGTTCTAGCAAGTAAGAAAAAAGAAGACCAACCAACTCTTAGTAAACTTTTAAAATAGCAACAACTCCGTCGTCACATAATGGATAAATACAATTTTATACTCTTTGCCTTTCGGAAACGTTTACTGAAATAATGTTAATAACGAAGCTCCTACCGATAAAAGTAAACAAGCCTGTATATTGTGCTCATACACATATTTATTGCCATAGCAACAACGTATTCCCTTCGGGCTGGAAAAAATTAAGACTCAAGGAGGCGAAAAAACAAATTCATATACAACATATTACCATGTTTATGTATAGCTTACGCTTTCGCCATATCAGGCGGAGCAGGGCTGCAGGAAATACTTATTATGTGCGTCGTAATCATATGCTGAGCGATTTGCAAAGAATATACAACCCTTCCCATGGGTGCTGCGCGGCGATTAAGGGTTTATTCCACGAGGATAGGCAGTATCAGGCGCCTGTTACCGTTAACATAATTGTATGAAGATAAACTGATTGCTTCTATTAGGAAAATATTGCTATAATTTGTTAGAATGTTTCGCTAAGGGTGACTTTACCAAAACACTGCTAAAATATTAAAAACTTGCTGAAAAGGCCTATGTCCTATCCTAGGTCATGGTCTGTGCAAAATTTCATCCATATCCGTTCAGCCGCTTTAGCGTGAAAAACTGAGAAACATACAAAAAATCTAATATTTTCTCTTTATAATATTAGTTTAGAAAACTTAAACCAATCATCTTCTCACTATCTTGTTTTGTTTTGGTTCTTAGTCCTTACCAAATGACCTGAATGACCCCTCAGCGTTAATAATCAGGGAATAAAGCCCAAAGAAATCACTATAATAATGACTTGCGTGTAAGGAACAGTCCGTACAAATCGACAATCAAAATCCCATAGGCTACGACCACCCAAACTAACACAAGTACATTCTATCAATTACATCAATGGTGCACGTGTACCCAAACAACTTAGGCCTGCGGCAGACACACGCGATTTACAGCTCTATAACCAATAGACTATGAAGTAAAATGGACTTTCAGGGAAGATAGCAGCTATTCGGAAATTAGGGCAGGGAGTGAATAGCTTTCATTGTCGCGTCTTCCCCTTTTGATTAAAACGCGTTTGCAATCGTGGACTCGGGTGGGCCTTGAGCCATTGTGGGACTCCTCGAATTGTCAGCGATAATTTAATAGACCCCATCGTCACAATGTGTAACAAAACATCCCTTTGTGACGTTCCGGTGGGAACATCATTGTCTCTCAAGTATTTGCTAAATTAAAACAAATATAATAAATGTGGTCTGTAATATTTTGAGCATAGTATGTACCTACCAGAATGCGATTATGTGATATGCAGGCGATTTATTACAGTCGTTTTATTTACACAATCGTACACAGAGTAATAAGCGATATTAAAGAGCTATTTCATTTCATTCCCTATTCATCTGATACTCTGATAGCCATGTTACGTAATCTTGCCAAAAGGAGTGTCTTCATTGATAGCAACGCTTCAGAAATCTCAAAAAATAAGTGGTGTAAAATGGTTATACCCAATTCAGTTTGAAAAAGTGAAATGAACTGCTTCGCAAAATGAATCCCGACAATGGCGATAGCGCCCACAAAACACGTGGTTAGCACAATGCAATGTTTCCACCAAAGAGTTCAACATCAATGTAAAAACGCTACAATACTCTCGCGAAATCCTCACAAATTCACTCGGAGCACATTTCGTATTGTCGCCAACGAAAAAGCAACAAAAAGAAATAATTTGGCGATACATGTTAGCAAATGAAAAAAAGTCTCTCGTCGGCCATCCATCATGGCAGTAACGAACAAAAGCTTTTAGTTGTACAAAGCGGGCGAGTCGCGAGTCGCGCCGCGCCGCGTCGCCGTCGCCTCGCCGCGCCGCGCCGCGCCGCGCGGGACCGCGCGTCGACATGTATGCAATCAGCCTTATTGCATGCTCCACATTTTTTCACGAGATTATATGAAACGGGAATTTTACACAAAAGTATGTTGTGTAACCTGATTTGGTAAGGTATTAGCTGTATGGGAGTGCCATGGTGGCAGCAAAGGGGAAACATCGCATCAAGATTATGTACACGCCACACAAAGAGCTGCTGTGGAATACATGATTAAATTCTCTACTCGCTGCGTAGGTCCAGCTTCATTTACCATGTTATCCACAAAACCTTTTCGTATAGCAAATTAAATTAAGCGGGACGCGTGAAAAGGTTTTTCCGTGTGTGACCCGTGGTCCCATTATGACTTGACCTTGGTACAACTTTAATTCAGCAGCATTGTATTTCTCGGAGAGACGGTACCTTCCAGGGACTACGGCAGAAACTACTATTTTAATTCGGCAGCATTGTATTCCTCGGAGGGACCAGGGGTAAAGAAAATCCCCGTGGTACCTCCAGGGACTACGGGAGGGACCACGGGTCACACACGGGTTTTTCATGTACCTAACTTTTCGATCTTTACTTTTCAATATCTATTTTGCAGATCCGTCATGAAACACACGATAATGGTACCTATTCTATAGTATTCTATTGGAGATTCTACCAATTTAGTAGCGATACAAAATCATAATCCCATTATATCGTTCGACTGAATTAACATGCATTTTCATTTCCAATCAATCAACACCAATAGATATACCTACCGACTTAATTAATGGTACGGTATCAATCTCAACCGGTTTCTGAAACTGATACCTCACGTACACTTACAATAGTAATACTGAAGCTCAAAGATATATTACTCAATGATACTATAACCGTCTCGATATACTATGTATTTAACACCTTGGTAACTAATGAAATTAGTATAATAGATACCTATAGTAATTTCATAAGGTACCAATATAAATTATTTATACTATACTAGCGGACCTGGCAGACGTCGTCCTGCCCGGAAAGGCAGCGCCATCTACCGGGTCCAATTATGTTTTCAAACCATCCAGGAACCCATTTAAATATACACACAACATTTCATCCAAATCGGTCCAGCCGTTTAGGAGAAGTTAGGTGACAAACACACGTACAGAAGAATTAAATATAATAAGAATATAATATTATAAAGAGTTAAAAGAGAATGACCAAAATTCGTACCAAAAAGCCTCATGCATCAAGATCAAAATATTATAGTAATCATTTTCATAATTTTTTACGACATTACGCGTCAGGGATTTGATTTTTGAACAGGGAATTTAATTTAAAGTAAAAAAGTGTTGATATTGTATTATTCAATTTACATGACGTTCCGTTTCAAATGATATGATTAATATAACCTTGAATTTTAAAAGTGTCATGATCACGTCTTTCAAAAAACAATATTATACTTTGTCGATTATACATTAATTAAAAATAACTAGAATATAATAGAATAGAATTTTTATTTTAACGATTATAATTTTTTAGAGCAATAATGGCCGTTCGCTTATGACATGTCAAACAAAGTAAAGTACACACGCCAGCAGGTCAAGCTACCCGAAACTGTCAAAATTTTCCAATCAACCTTGAACCTTAATGCTTCATGGATAAAGTTGAAAATCTATTAAAGAAATTTGACAGATTGTAGTAGCTTAATGTGCTGGCGTCTGTACATAGTGTTTAGGTTGTTTCGATTTTTTTGAAAATCTCCAATTCTCGGGTTTTGTTTACAAAAAGAACTTTTGTAGGAGTTAATAAGATAAGTGTAGTCTTTAAAAGCCAATGTTTAACTTTGATGCAGCATGGTACGGGATTCCATACATCAATGGGCATTGTCCTTTGTTTGTAAGTTTGTATGTTGGGAGTAATGTTTGTAACTACCAGTCGGATTTTAAAATTGTTTATTTATTTTATTATTTGATTGCCCAACTCTTGTCATTTAACATCACGCTATGGTCCTTAGGAGCTGAGCAATAAGAAAAAAAGTCAGAAACTGAAGTGGTAGCTGATAGCGCGGGCTAGTGATGCGATGCGACGAGTCAAGGGGACAAGAAATTTCACGCGGACTAAGTCGCGGGCAGGAGCTAGTACAATATAACTAGCTTCTCTAGCGGCCATAGCGTGATATTAAATAGCCTATAGCCTACCTCAAGAATTGGGCTATCAAATGCAAAAATAATTTGTCAAATCCGATCGGTAGTTACAGAGATTAGCGCGTTCAAACAAACAAACAAACTCTCCACGCTAGGAGCCGAGCAAAAATAAACAAAGTTACAAAGAACTCTAAGCGAAAACGAAGTAATAGCGACGAGGAATTTTATAAAAATGTCGCTGTTATTTTAGTAAAAGCATTGCGTATCTCACCATATCCACGCGAACGTGGTAGCGGACAGAAGCTGGTTTGGTATACTACTTATTAATTTGACACCCTTTTTTACGCAAATAGACTGAAATGAAGGTACCTACACAATTTCGATTATGAATTCAGGAACCTACATATGTAGGTAGTAGGTACCACTAGTTATTTTCTGGGAACCCTTTCTTTTCAACTTGGTTCAACAGAATGCGAGTACGATCAGCAGGACAGAAAAATAGGAAGGTTTTGCAATACGAGTACCATAGAATAGATTCGTAAACAGCGTTAAATGGTCAGATGCCGAGGACCAAAGCCTAAAACCTTTACTCAGAACTTCTCGACAGACAATTATGTTTAGAATGTCTGTTAATAACATTCTTCTGTATCCCACAAATCCTTGTCCGAACCGGTAGTCCAATAACAACAAATTAATTAATAGTGAAGCATTCCTCCCGGCTAGCGGCTCAAGCGCTGACATCAAAGCGGTGACAGCGCTGTATTGTCTGTGGTAATCGAGTTATTATTACAAAGCGCTCATCAAGCTCTCACTTATTAATTACGACACAATTTTAATAACTCAACGGTTTACGGATAATTAAATATGGTTGTACCTATCGGTGGGTAGCTAGGAAGATGTTTAATGTGGAATGTTTGAGGTTTTAACTGATAGTGTCATCAGGTTGAAAGCCCATCCTGAATGTTGGAGGCGGGGAATTCTGATTCAGTTTTGCACCTTAATTATATCACACACTATCAATCTCAATCTGAATCATTTTGAATGATAAGGCCGGATTTACATTACTGTGTTGTGTCGCCTTCTGACGCAGTTTTAGCCAATCAAAACTCAATTGTGATTTGACGTCGTCCTGAACAGATACGTTTGATTAGTGCATTCCACGACACGACACAACACAACACAGTAATGTGCCGGTGGCTTAATGCTAATCTATTGCTTCGTATGTTCGAAAAATTTGTCTATCGACAACGTAAATACCGCAATGAATGTTGTTGTACTGTCAAAATTAAAGCCATTCCTACTGTTAGTGTGCTACGCAATTATCCTGCTGATCAGATCTAATATAATTGTTCTGAACTGAGTAAGTAGTGTATTCGCCTCATAGGTACTATAATTTTTTTCTTCTATCTCTACAGTACAAGTCAAAAATACGAATCTCAACAGTATTATAACTTGTGAACCCCTTTCACATAAGGTGTGTTTAGAAAATTAGCGCTATTTAATAATTACCCTTAATAGGAGAGTTAAGTCCCCATTGTCCACCCCTGGTCCAGCTAATAAATCGGCCGCTAATACCTACCAGTACCTACATAAATAAGGTGAACGACAATAAGCCATAAACTGCATCGAGCACATGACACATAGATGTGGAGCTATACAGAGCTATAACAAAACGCGGTGAGGAGCGAACGTTGACCCAAGCGCACCTGGGACACTCGCCCTTTAGTAGGGCTGACACTTCCAGCACAACAAATCATAAAGATTTTACAAAACCTTCCAAAAATATCAATGGTTATCATTTTGCCGTTTTCGCACGTAGAGACAGAGAAACTGGAAACTAACTGGAATGCGAAATTCTGTCAAAATTTTAAAACAAATGGACAACTGAACTTTCAAAAGTTCCTTCAAGTTGTGGTCAGTTTAAAAGATTTTCCGTGGATCTTTGTCACGTACCATAGACTTACATAGATAATAGAAGTCGTACGGTAGCGAGGATGACCTGGATATTTTACTATAACTTACAATATAGACCGAAAGAAGATAAACAATATTCTTTAAAGCTCGAGGGCTTTACAGACATTGAGTTTAATATTCGGATTGGTAATGTAAATGTCAGCATCTCAAATGTCAAATTCGTGAGTGATTTCGGCGAGAATGAACAAATCGTATTTGTGATTATAGGAAGCCATTTACACAAGCGAATTGGGGCGGACTTTCAACTCCCATCATCGACTACTGACTTAAAGGTCGTATTTTCTAAATAAAATAAAAACTGCCTAGCCTTTTCCCAACTATGTTGGACTCGGCTCAAAGTGTAAGCGGGTGCAACTGAATACCAGTATTTTACATGAAGCGACTGCCTATCTGCCCTCCACAAGCCAGTTAGTGGGGAACACGATACGCCTTGGAAACAAGACAAGAAGGAGTGCGTCAAACTAGAAAGCTAGCTAGCCGTCACGAGTGGCGATACTTATACAGAGCCAAATTATATTAGCTAGCGAAACTTCACAGAGGTGATGGGCATCGTTATACATGTATTAAGACTTAAAAAAAAACAACAGTATAAGTTCTCTAAACCACAGAACAGATAAAAGTAGTTAGAAGGGCCTTGTGGGCGGGGCAGGCGCGCCGCACTTTTGAGCAGACGCTCAAAAGTCAACCGAAATTTGAATCACCGGTCAACAATCGCGCTCTTGTTGTGACAGCGTTCGGAGCTCCGCGGAAAAAAAGAATTATGCCGTCTTGCGCTATTATAACGTGTCGGAAAAGAAGTCAGGAGTGTAATGTGGCCCGAGGAGGGATTTCTTTTCACCAGTTAGTCCAAAAACCTTAAAATACGAGTAATATTTGTAATTATTACAAAAGTATTATGTAGTTTGTAGACAAAAACGATAAAATCGCATTCAGATGCAAAATTATACATTGCTTGCAATACATGGGTACGATCTTGTACGACATGAGCGGTCACGCAATGTATTGCGTTCACTGCGAACGTCGCGTGCGTCGAGCCAAAATGCGCGTCGATAGTGTTGTACCAAATTGTAAACAATGTCGATATTAAGTAAGTGTATACAAATAATTATGTTCAGATATTTGTATTACAATTAAAATAACTTTGTTTTTATTAACACCAATTATTGTGTAATTTGAATTATTAATTTAATTTCTTAGTTGGTTTTTCGTCTAAAATTTGGTTTGAGGTTAGTAATTTACGAAAAAAAAATTATTTTTTTTTAGTTTTCCAAGAGATAAGAAGAGACAAGAAAACTGTGGATTGAGGCAACTGGTAGAATTGAATGGATACCTACTAAATGTAGCACAATTTGTTCGCAACATTTTTCAGAAAATGGTTATGTAATTAAAAAGTTGAAATTGAGTCTAAATTATTGTTGAATATTAAAATATTCTTGTATTTTTACTGGTGTCATTTATTTGCTTATGTAGTTACTTTAGATCATGTCTTTGTACGCTTGAATGACGTTAATCACGGACATAGACAGCCCAGAAGGCCAATTCTTGTAATTAAAAAAATTCAAAATCTAGTAGCAGTTTCATCTCAGCGACAAAAAAAAATGTCCAAAACTGGTCAGAAATGTAGGGAAATTAAAGGTGTTTTTGACAGATTGAGACTGAGTTAAGACTGTGAACGTTCTTAAAATAAAGAGAATTGCCCCTCTTAATTAATCCTTACCAAATAAATACGTTACTCATCACAAGTATTTAATTTTGAACAAAATTGCCCTTGACGTCATTGGATTTCAATGAATATCTTAGGAGATGTCATCGTTTTAAAATAACTCCGCAAGGCGGCCGGTCATTAGCTTCCTATAGTAATGTACTAACCAAGTGATAATCGTAAGTAATACTCTTAAAGTAATGGAATATATGTATTATTTTAGTAGGATTTTTCCTAAAATTAACGCGAGTGAAACCGGCGGGCTATAGCTATTATTCATAAATTAACATGATGAAGTTAATAAATACATTTTTCACAGAGTAATTCACAATAAATTAATTAGATTATATTATGTTAATTCGACTTAGCATTCGATATGGCCGTGAAATTTAAAATTTCTTTTTAGATTTTTTGCAAATTGTAGCTTTGTTTTACATTTTATGTTATTCAAAATGTTATTTTTCTTTCTTTCTATTATTATGACGTAAAACAGAGCTGCAACTAGCATAAAACGAAAGAAAATTTAAATTTCGCGGCAGTATTGAATGTTCCCCCTTAATTTCACTTCGATTTAATTTTATTTATATGTAATTAGGAAGTCCACATTATTCGTACCGTACCCGCAACTTAAAAAAATGCAAAACTTTAATTAACAAAATTACAGTAATTTTATCGATATGATTAATCGACCTTTTGGTCGCCGTAAAATATTTGAGAAACAAAATTGCTTTTACACGTGTGTGAGTGTACGTCCAGAGCAGAATTTGCGGTAGTGTGACAACCAATAGCAAACACGCGATCTAAGTGCATGTGGTTTATTTGTGTGCGTAATGCGCGTACGTATTGATCTCTTGCTTGTAGTGGAGAGTGAGAGTGGGAGACATGCGGCGACAGGCGTTCTAATACAAATCAGGAACTATTTCCTTTCTATCCTCTTTTATCTGTTCTGTGCTCTAAACTCATAATTTCGAGTTTAGAGAACTTATTTTTTTTGTCTATAGCTGATTACGGGATCAGCTGGGAATAAGAAATATCAAAAAGAAAAAAAAACTTAATATCGAAGATCAGAATCGCCAACCCTATCGAAAGTTCACAAGTGTCCACGTTATCAACAAACCGTGTCCATAATATAACGCATTGATTATCAACTAGTTTTCCCCTCGAGGATTAATTCAAAGCGTTTCATGTCATTCAAATTGCGCCGCTTTGTGCAAGGCAAAGGAGCGCGACTTGCGATGGTTCAACGACTTGATTCAACATGTTATACGCTGTGCGGTGTGTTACTCCTCGAACACACGTTTCGCTTTTGTAGACGAATACGTGTCAAGTGTTTGAATTTTAGTGTTAAATGTGTTAAATGTGACAAGCTTCAATGGATATTTTTTATTTGAGTTCCGAAAACTCTTTCCCTTTTACATGCTATTTAGGCAGCAGTTTGTTAAGCAATATTTGTTACAAAATATTTCTATCATAAGCCAGCATCGAAAAATGTTTCAATAAAATAAATCTTTGACAAAAAAAATATCATCCTTATTTACGGGGTAATAAGACCTCCGCAAAAAAATTACAATCTGAGCACACACACACACAATCAAGTCTCAAAATATCTTTTCGACAACTTATATACAATATTTGCTGACGTAATATTTTTCCACCGGCTTAAATTGCGTTTTACCGAAATCTACAGATAATCATTTTTATCGTAACTTACCTATTTTATAAATTTAGAATCAACCTTATACACATTTTATAACAGTGGCGCAAAATGTACAAATTAAATTAAAATTTGTTTTGTTGGTTTGGTTTTACATTCAAAAATATGTTTCTGGCACTCGCCGGCCGCTGCCGCGGCACCGCTCGCTTCGCTCGCTTGGCTCGTGCGTTGTGTGGTCACAGTTCTAACCTTTTTTTTTTTTTAACGTGGAGAAATGCTCATGCATTCTGCACTACCACGGGGAGATAGTGCAGTTATGTGGGACTCTAACCCACTAAAACTCCACGGTGTCCTCTGCCGCTTACGGCGGGAACACGGGCACGCCTTAGCACTCATCCGTGAACCCGCCACGGCCGTCCGTCACCGGACCCTCCTCTGGGGAGTACTCCCCTCACCGGCGCACCAGAACACATGGGCGCCAGACGACCCCGTGTCTGGGCACCCTTGGTCCCCCTGCGACGGGTCAGGTCATTGGCCCCGCCGCCTGCCAATTTTCGGCCGCAGAGGATAGGGAGAGCGGCCAACGTCATACCAACACTCCTCTTCCCCTGCGGCCCCACCGCGTCCGCCATCAGACGGTGGCGACCCCGTCAAGACCGCGGAAGGTAGGGAGAGCGGCGCACCGCAATACCGACACTCCTCCCCCGCCGCGGCCTCCAACCCTCAGCCGTGATGCCTCCCATACCACATCACGGCCCGCCTCAGTTGCGATGTCGCCCAAGCGGCACCGCAACCTACTTTTTGGCCGCTACGTCGTCGGCTTACAGGCAAAGCCCTGACGAGCGGCCCCTCCTCGGGTTCCTCTTAGCTTCACCGTGGTTGTCCAAGCCACGGCTACTGAGCCCCCCCGCCTCGACAATGCGGGAACCCACCGGGGGGGGCCACAGTTCTAACCTTTTTTTTTTTTTTTTTTTTTAACGTGGAGTAATGCTCATGCATACTGCACTACTACGGGGAGATAGTGCAGTTATGTGGGACTCTAACCCACTAAAACTCCACGGTATCCCCCTCTGCCGCTTACGGCGGGAACACGGGCACGCCTTAGCACTCATCCGTGAACCCGCCGCGGCCGTCCGTCACCGGACCCTCCTCTGGGGATTACTCCCCATCACCGGCGCACCAGCACACATGCCGTGACCACCCCAGGGACCAAACCAGCACATGGGCGCCAGACGACCCCGTGTCTGGGCACCCTTGGTCCCCCTGCGACGGGTCAGATCATTGGCCCCGCCGCCTGCCAATTTTCGGCCGCAGAGGATAGGGAGAGCGGCCAACGTAATACCAACACTCCTTTTCCCCTGCGGCCCCACCGCGTCCGCCATCAGACGGTGGCGACCCCGTCAAGGCCGCGGAAGGTAGGGAGAGCGGCGCACCGCAATACCGGCACTCCTCCCCCGCCGCGGCCTCCAACCCTCACCCGTGATGCCTCCCATACCACATCACGGCCCGCCTCAGTTGCGATGTCGCCCAAGCGGCACCGCAACCTACTTTTTGGCCGCTACGTCGTCGGCTTACAGGCAAAGCCCTGACGAGCGGCCCCTCCTCGGGTTCCTCTTAGCTTCACCGTGGTTGTCCAAGCCACGGCTACTGAGCCCCCCCGCCTCGACAATGCGGGAACCCACCGGGGGGGGCCACAGTTCTAACCTTTTTTTTTTTTGTTCCGGGGTGGAAAATCCTCATGGATATCCGCCGCCCTGGGGCGGGCGACGGGGTCTGTCAGACTCTTCATCATCATCATCATTTCAGCCGATAGACGTCCACTGCTGGACATAGGCCTCCCCCAAGTGTCGCCACATTGACCGGTCCCGTGCGACTCGCATCCAGCGGATTCCCGCAACCTTCACCAGGTCATCGGTCCACCTAGTGGGAGGCCTTCCAACGCAACGTCTTCCGGTTCGCGGTCGCCACTCCAGAACTTTTCGGCCCCATCGGCCATCCGTTCTGCGAGCAATGTGCCCTGCCCACACTACCGACGGGGTCTGTCAGACTCTTACTGACTAAAAACCACCCCAGTGTTCCATCTCTCACCTACGCCGGGGGTCGCGGGAACGTAAGATCCTTCCGCAACCCCCGACTGGTGCCGGCCCGCCGCAGCGGGCCTCCTCGGGTCAGGGGGGGGAGTGAGGTGTTTGACTCCCCCCGCGACGTCTAAGAGAGGCGCACGTGGAACACTACGCGCCGCCATCTCGGGTCCTGATGTGTGGGGGGCGACGGACGTCCCCAAGTCCGTCGCCCCTGGACCCATTTAGGGGGGCTGGAAGAGGGCGTTATCCGCCCTCCGCCGACGCCCGGTGCGCCTGCTGCGGCCCGGGTGAGAGGACGAGATCTCCCTCTCCCTTTCCGCAGCCTCCTTCTGCGAGACGACCGTTTCGCAGAAGGAAACCACCGCGTCCCAGGACTCTTCGCTGCCGACCATCGACTCGACCACGGCCGGCAGCGACAGGTCACTGCCTACTTCTGAGATGAGGGCACGGCGCGGCTCCTCCCAAGCGGCACACTCTGCCAGCGTATGCCGCGCCGTGTCCTCCCGACAGTCGACGCAGTGGTGACACCGGGCGTCCGGCTCCCTGTTTATGCGACACAGGTACTTCCCGAAGCAACCATGCCCCGAGAGCACCTGCGTCACCCGAAACGACAGGGAGCCGTGCCTCCTCCCGAGCCAGCGCTCGAGCACCGGCCGGACCGCCTCGATGGTGACGAGGCCGGCGGTAGGGCGTGTGAGCCTGTCCCGCCACTCCGCCACCAGGACCTCGCGAAGCTGAGACCGACGCAGCTCCATGTGTCGCTGCATCGGTCGCTCGCCCCGCGCCCTCGCTTCCTCGCGCCACCGAAACAGTGACGCGAGTACTTTCGCCTCTAGGTCCCAGGGCGGGGATCCGGCCAGTGCGCAGGCCGCCTCGTAGGAGATCGTGCGATATCCTCTGATGACTCTGACGGCCATCGCTCTCTGCGGTTTCCGCAGTACCGCGATACTGCCGGCCGTCAGGTCAGAGGCCCACACCGGGGCCCCATACAGGGCCATCGATCGCACGACCCCCACGTAGAGCCGCCTACAGGCGGCGCTCGGGCCCCCCAGATTGGGAAGCAGCGTTGACAGCGCCCCAGCCGCGCCCAACAACTTGGGCGCCAGCCGCCGGAAGTGGGGGCCAAAATCCCACCGGCTGTCGAGCACCAATCCTAGGTACTTCATGGTAGGCCACAGTTCTAACCTTTTTTTTTTTTTTTTTTTAACGTGGAGAAATGCTCATGCATACTGCGCTACCACGGGAAGATAGTGCAGTTATGTGGGACTCTAACCCACTAAAACTCCACGGTGTCCTCCTCTGCCGCTTACGGCGGGAACACGGGCACGCCTTAGTACTCATCCGTGAACCCGCCGCGGCCGTCCGCCACCGGACCCTCCTCTGGGGATTACTCCCCATCACCGGCGCACCAGCACACATGGCACGCCGTGACCACCCCAAGGACCAAACCAACACATGGGCGCCAGACGACCCCGTGTCTGGGCACCCTTGGTCCCCCTGCGACGGGTCAGATCATTGGCCCCGCCGCCTGCCAATTTTCGGCCGCAGAGGATAGGGAGAGCGGCCAACGTAATACCAACACTCCTCTTCCCCTGCGGCCCCACCGCGTCCGCCATCAGACGGTGGCGACCCCGTCAAGGCCGCGGAAGGTAGGGAGAGCGGCGCACCGCAATACCGGCACTCCTCCCCCGCCGCGGCCTCCAACCCTCAGCCGTGATGCCTCCCATACCACATCACGGCCCGCCTCAGTTGCGATGTCGCCCAAACGGCACCGCAACCTACTTTTTGGCCGCTACGTCGTCGGCTTACAGGCAAAGCCCTGACGAGCGGCCCCTCCTCGGGTTCCTCTTAGCTTCACCGTGGTTATCCAAGCCACGGCTACTGAGCCCCCCCGCCTCGACAATGCGGGAACCCACCGGGGGGGCACAGTTCTAACCTTTTTTTTTTTTTTTTTTTTTTTGTTCCGGGGTGGAAAATCCTCATGGATGTCCGCCGCCCTGGGGCGGGCGACGGGGTCTGTCAGACTCTTACTGACTAAAAACCACCCCAGTGTTCCATCTCTCACCTACGCCGGGGGTCGCGGGAACGTAAGATCCTTCCGCAACCCCCGACTGGTGCCGGCCCGCCGCAGCGGGCCTCCTCGGGTCAGGGGGGGGAGTGAGGTGTTTGACTCCCCCCGCGACGTCTAAGAGAGGCGCGCGTGGAACACTACGCGCCGCCATCTCGGGTCCTGATGTGTGGGGGGCGACGGACGTCCCCAAGTCCGTCGCCCCTGGACCCATTTAGGGGGGCTGGAAGAGGGCGTTATCCGCCCTCCGCCGACGCCCGGTGCGCCTGCTGCGGGCCGGGTGAGAGGACGAGATCTCCCTCTCCCTTTCCGCAGCCTCCTTCTGCGAGACGACCGTTTCGCAGAAGGAAACCACCGCGTCCCAGGACTCTTCGCTGCCGACCATCGACTCGACCACGGCCGGCAGCGACAGGTCACTGCCTACTTCTGAGATGAGGGCACGGCGCGGCTCCTCCCAAGCGGCACACTCTGCCAGCGTATGCCGCGCCGTGTCCTCCCGACAGTCGACGCAGTGGTGACACCGGGCGTCCGGCTCCCTGTTTATGCGACACAGGTACTTCCCGAAGCAACCATGCCCCGAGAGCACCTGCGTCACCCGAAACGACAGGGAGCCGTGCCTCCTCCCGAGCCAGCGCTCGAGCACCGGCCGGACCGCCTCGATGGTGACGAGGCCGGCGGTAGGGCGTGTGAGCCTGTCCCGCCACTCCGCCACCAGGACCTCGCGAAGCTGAGACCGACGCAGCTCCATGTGTCGCTGCATCGGTCGCTCGCCCCGCGCCCTCGCTTCCTCGCGCCACCGAAACAGTGACGCGAGTACTTTCGCCTCTAGGTCCCAGGGCGGGGATCCGGCCAGTGCGCAGGCCGCCTCGTAGGAGATCGTGCGATATCCTCTGATGACTCTGACGGCCATCGCTCTCTGCGGTTTCCGCAGTACCGCGATACTGCCGGCCGTCAGGTCAGAGGCCCACACCGGGGCCCCATACAGGGCCATCGATCGCACGACCCCCACGTAGAGCCGCCTACAGGCGGCGCTCGGGCCCCCCAGATTGGGAAGCAGCGTTGACAGCGCCCCAGCCGCGCCCAACAACTTGGGCGCCAGCCGCCGGAAGTGGGGGCCAAAATCCCACCGGGCACAGTTCTAACCTAACCTAACCTAGCTGTTTCGATTTAAAAAAGTATTTTTTTTTCGTAAGTTTAGTTTATTATTTGAAAGTATACATTATTTTTCGTAGAATTATAATTTGAATAAGCTTCATGTTTGTTTGTTAAATACAACATTTTTTGTCGGTTAATTTTGAATTAATTTTTCGGTAATTCATTTTAACATAGTTTAGTTAGTATTACAGTCAACCACAGATCGCTGGAAGTTAATTTGTTTTTCGGAAGCTTTATTATTTCCCCTTATTTACTTACTCAAATTCAAGTCCCCTACAAAAACATATAAAGCATGCGTAATCCGAGTACCCAGGTACCACATAAAAGAATGGCATAAAAGGACGGTAGCTCACACTTGTTTACAGCCCATACAAGTTACCCCCATTTCGAATAAAATCACACTGTAAAACGTGAACCTATTGACAGCGAGTCCATTGTTACTTTGCACGTGGCAACCCAACTCCTTTTTCCCATGGCAACCCTTTATTTTCAGTCGCCTCTTGGTTTATAAAAGCTATTCAAAGTATTTCAAACGTAATAATTAGATGCTTACTTAATAATACAATCGCTATTGTTATCGTCCGTTTTGCTCTGAAATATTGTTAAACGGAATGAAAGTAAGTAGACATCGGGTATGGTGACCATTTGACAGTTAACACTTGCAGTTTCTGATTGAGGCAATTCCAAACAATTGAATAAGAACAAGGCAGGGTTATTTTAAACCACTTTTATAACTATGAGTCCAACCCTGAAACTATAAAATTGCGAAAAAAAATGCTAGATATGATACATTTATGTTCGCATAATAAAATAAAAATAAAAAACCCTTTTATTTCCTTGAAGAATAAATTAACATTTTTACATGCGTGTCTTTTACATTTATACGTTGAAATAATTTAAGAAGTTGTTACATTCAATTTTTTGTTTGTTTACATTTCATATTAGTTAATAGTTTCATAACATTTTCTCGTTTCAATTTCGATTTATTGATTGCAATAAATAATACTTATATCAAATGTATAAATTCAATTTCAATTAATTAAATAAATTAAAATTTTAATATTGTAGATTTAAAATCATAAATCAAAAAGTAGTGAGGGTGAAGGCCTCCTCCAGAGAACCCCAGCGGTCTCGGTATTTGGCTTCTATCTCTGGCTTCTATCAGCCAGTTTGTCCCTGCAACTTGTGTGATGTCGTCTGTCCATCTAGTTACAGGTCTTCCTCTTTTCCGAGTGCCTATCGGACTTGGCCATGACGTCATGCGAATTGTCCATCGCTCGTCGGTCATTCTCGCTACGTGTCCTGCCCATCAGCATTTTAACTTTAGAGCGTAAGTAGGTGAGAGCATCTATCACTCCTGTTTTTTGCCTGATGGCAGTGTGACGAATTTTCTGACATATCCTGATTTTTGCGACACTTTTCTCCATGCTTCGCTGGCAGGACGTGATTTTATTTTTGACTCTTCGTGTGAACTCCCACGCATGTTCGCATATCTCGAAGAAATATAGATAACAGCAGATTTTTAGTCACGATTTCAGGGTTTCAGGGTTGGTTTCATGTTTGCCCTTAGCCATAGTACTGTAAGGTTTGTCGGCCGAAGGGGCAACCTCATATAATGCAGGCCGGCTATGATTTAGCGCGGGTTACATTCGAACGTTCAAGCTAATGTCATATATTTTCTATTAGGATTTTTGCTTAGAACAGGAGTGGTAATTTAGTCTAGAACATGTAAAGACGTGCTTATAATATAATCTTAAAGGAGTCTTATAGTTGATTGATTCCACCCGTTACCTCAGAGGGCTCTTCAAGCCCTCATATATGGTGGAGGCGCCGGGTATGCGCTAAATTGTCGAAGGGTAGCGCTGAAGTGTTGAAAAATTGATGACGAATTTGCGCCGAACTTGCGCTAAGCGTTGTGCGAAGAAACGTACCCCATACGTTTATATGAATACATGTATTTGAAGAAGCGAGACCGCTCACATTCAAGAGGATAGAGCAGGCACAGAAAAGTCGCCTAGAAATTATATGCAGCTAAGTGGTTTAATATTTTTTTTGTGAAGAGAGTAAGATGGCTGAATTTTATACGGGCAGTAACGTATGCCTAGAAGAATTTATTGAGGCGTTCAAAGTAGTTGTTAACTACAATACATGGCGTGAGAGCTATTGGGCGCAGATATTGGGCGTATATCTTGAGGGTGCTGCCCTGTGTGTCTTTAAAATGATGTACCGTGATGGTATGAAATTTAATGCGTTGTGTGATGTGCTACGAGCAGAGCTCTCGTGCCGTTGTCACAAAACATTTTATAAGAGGCAACAAGAGGTGATTGCGCAAAATCTGTCTGAAGGAAGTGTGTTAAATGTAGATGATGATGCTTGTTTATTATTTGGTGGAACACATGATGACCCACCACAAGATGAGCAAAGCTGCCTAGAAAGCAGCGTGGAAGTAGAATTAGATGGAGAAGATGATGTCGAGTGCAGCAGCCAAGGGTGCAGCCCAGCAGAGGATGAGAAGGAGCCGATGGAAGTGTTCGAGAGTGAACAAGAGGACGATAACGAATCGGGTCAGTCCAGTCCTTTTATTAATCTATATAGCTGTGTTTCAGAGCATCAGGATGAGCAGTATGATCATGATGGCGAAATCAATAAAAATAACATCGCTGGTGATCAAGTTATTGAGGATAACTCTGAAATTATTAATTCCGAGATAAAGGAGAATGCTCAGAGCGTCGTAATGTCGAATGACGACAGTAAGGTGGATTATGAAGTTGACTTAGTTAAAGCCGATGTAGAGTTGTGTGCAGTCAAAGACGAATACACAGAGGGGATGAACAATTCTGTGCGGTTGAAAGACTTATTTAATTTTCCTACGGATGAGGGTGCAGACTTTAATCGTAGTGACCCTATCATACATCACATAGCTGACACTAAGATTAATAATTCAATCTCACTTCAATTCAATTCATTTATTGCAGATAAGTTTCAATCTTTAATGATATTAATAATGTTAATAGTTAATATTATTCATTCACAATGTGCTACTAACAATATAGAAAAAGCACGAGTAAAGAAAAAATACTCATTTGATAGAAAAGTTGAAACTAAACGCTTAATTCCAAGATATTTTTCAATGATTAATAAGTTTCTAAAAATATTTTCCTATAATTATCAACATTTTATAGAAATTTTTTTAATTTTAAAATACAAGTATAAAAAATGTAAGTTCAGATATAAAAACTTTTTGATAAAACCTTTTCATATTATGTTGCAAACTTTTGTTGTCTTTAGTTGTCATTCATTGTCACATCAACGTTAGATAGATGTAAACAACACTTTTAGTATAATGATTATTATGATACATTATATTAACATGTTGTCATTTGTATTTTTTCATATGCTGGGATAAAACATCGGACGCGGCTGGGAGCGAGTGAGGTGGCTCACCTCACAGCCTCAGGGAGTCTGAGGGAGTGAACATATCGTCGTCTTCGTAGGCTGAGATAGCATGAACGTACTCCAGAATTTAGTAACGCGAGTTAGGAGGGGTTAATTAACCTTCGAACTGGGGTCACTCCTACAGGGGGGGATGGCACTCCCTAAGCTGAAACCATCTTTGCATACGGGGCATAGCCTTCGCAAAGTGTGTCTGGTTGGCACAATTGGTTCAACTTATAATAGAGGACCCACAGTTCTATCAGTATTGACTGATGTTTCATGAAGTTGGAGTTTAGTAAGAACGGTGTAGAGTTTTGGAAATGTTCCTATGGGCATAAAATAGATTTTTTTCAATGGACACTGACCTCTTAGCCTTTTCCCTCCCTCTGGCTCAATACCGTCCGATAGGGTAAAAGAGTTTGAAGTTAAGATCATCTATCTTTTTTAAGCCTCATCTAGGCTGATGTGAACTGTCACGTCAAATTATTAGTATATAGGAGGCCGCGTCGCCTCTTTTTCGCCAGTTTTGGCGCGACGAGGCTTAAGCATGACGACGTTAGTTTATGTAAGTGCATAGTGGCACATGTAGATGTTAACTTGCCTGACACTTGTCATAGTGTGGGACTCGCGATTCGATCGTCCTGACTTAAGCCTACTCTTGCAAGAGTTGGACCTCACACTGTATAAATTATCTGGCGTTAGGTAATTGTTATCGTAGGCGTAGGCAGGAAGGGCCTGAGTGTTCGAATGTTGTGAATAAAAGTCTTGTTTAGAAGCGGGAGCATACCAATCCTTTTATTCAAGGATGGGCGTACCTCATGTAGAGGTTTGTCGGCCGAAGGCAACCTCATATAATGCAGGCCGGCTATGATTTAGCGCGGGTTACATTCGAACGTTCAAGCTAATGTCATATATTTTCTATTAGGATTTTTGCTTAGAACAGGAGTGGTAATTTAGTCTAGAACATGTAAAGACGTGCTTATAATATAATCTTAAAGGAGTCTTATAGTTTTTTGATTCCACCCGTTACCTCAGAGGGCTCTTCAAGCCCTCATAGTACCTACAAAGAGAGTTGCCAGCTAGGCCGCCGATTAATATCGACCATAATGAGCGAAATACGCAACTTCACAGTAAACTAGACGCATGCACACAGGCCGAAAAAGCATTTTTAGGAGAAACCAGAGGGGCCTCCGATTTCCCTTAAAAATGCTTATTCGGTCTGCACCATTTTTATACGGCCAAAAAAATAAAAGTACTTATAAAAAACGTTTTTTACGAAAAATACAACCGACTTCCAATAAGAAAACAATACAAAGTGCAAAATATCTTTAGTTTAGGAAGTCGGTGTATTTGGTTTCGTCGTATTTCTTGTCAGACACCAAACTTCACTTCACCAAAGTTGAGTTCGTTTAATTCTCAATGATTGTTCCATCGTCTGGTCCTTTTAGAAGTCGTTTAAAAAGGAGAAGGTTGTTAATCCGTCGGGATCTTTGTTTTTATCTTAAAGGTTAGAGAACATAAGTTACTACAAAGTATTACAAACCTGAGGTTTCTCAAGCGACAGTCCGATATGATGCTGATTCGAGAGCGCGAGTCACTCTTGTCGAGCGGCGGCAACGTTGCTCTCGACTTGCCACTGCAAGCAAGCATAGGAAGCGATGCAATTATATTACGTGGGTACCTTAATCTACTAAATAAAAATCTTGAATTAATTGACTCATTCACTGATAGCACAGCAACGCACAGCCTTTAGGCACCTGTCCAACGGCCCCACCGCCGGCGATTAACGAGAAACCAGTAGAACTAGCAACTAAAAACGAGTTGGCGAGCAACAAGCAGCGAATGCGATGGCGACAAGCGATTACTCGCTGGTATGCGTATGTACCAAGCTTGAGTCTCTTAGCGGGTGTTCTGCCTGCCGAGCGAGCGTAGCTGAGTGAGTACCTACTCTCTTTGAAAACTCTTGTCGCTGCGACAAACGAGTACTCGCTGGCGGTGTGAACAGTCGGCGATCAACTATTAATATACGAGGTGCATTCAATAAGTACCTAGCCTCATCGCCAGAGGGCACTGTAGTTTCAAAAGAGTTTTACCACAGTGTAGCACATTCTTATTTAATTATTTTTTCAAATTTTCATCCAATCCCTTCATTTGTTTTAATTTGACAACTTATGGAAGCGAACGTGTCGATCCGTTTTACAAAAATGGAAAAAGAGCAATATCGTTCGGTGATTCGATTCCTATTTTTGGAAGGGAAAACGCGCATCGAAATCAAAGAGCGCTTGGATGCTGTGTACGGTGACTCTTCTCCATCGATGGCCACCGTCAAGAATTGGTTCAACGAGTTTGCACGTGGCCGTACGTCGGTTTTTGATGAACCACGTCCAGGTGCACCGAAAACAGCCGCTACGGAGGAAAACATTAAAAAAATCCATGATCTCGTATTGGCAGATCGCCGATTGAAGGTTCGGGAGCTAGCTGAGACTGTAGGTATTTCAGAAGGAACAGTGCATCATATTCTTCACGAGGAACTCGGCATGAGAAAGCTGTCGGCGCGATGGGTGCCGCGTTTACTCACACCAGAAAACAAGCGCAACCGTGAGACCACATCGGAGACGTGTTTGGCGCTGTTTAAGCGGAATCCAGCGGAGTTTTTGCGTCGTTTTGTGACCGTCGATGAAACCTGGATCCACTGGTACACACCAGAGACCAAGGAGCAATCAAAACAATGGATCCAGACCGAGGAACGTGCTCCAAAGAAGGCGAAAACTGTAAAATCGGCCGGAAATGTTATGGCCACCGTTTTCTGGGATTCACAAGGTGTGATCTACATCGATTACCTCGAGAAGGGTAAAACAATTACAGGGCTTTACTATGCCGATTTATTGGGCCGATTCGACGCCGAATTAAAGAAAAAACGACCCCATCTGGCGAAGAAAAAAGTGCTGTTTCACCACGACAACGCACCGGTTCACACGTCTGCCGTTGCCATGGCCAAATTGGTCGAATTACGCTACGAATTGCTGCCCCATCCACCGTTTTCTCCAGATTTGGCCCCTTGTGACTTCTTTCTGTTTCCTAATCTGAAAAAATCACTCGCCGGGAATAGATATGGATCAAATGAGGAGGTCATCGCCGCCACGGAGGCCTATTTTGCAGAGTTTGACAAAAACTATTTTTCGGACGGGTTAAAAAAGTTGGAGCATCGCTGGGCTAAGTGTATCGAACTAAAAAGAGACTATGTTGAAAAATAAATTGCCACTTTTCCAAAATTTTCGTTTACTTTTTGTAGGCTAAGTATTTATTGAATGACCCTCGTATGTATCTCTTTTACTTACACGTGACCTATACTCTTTTGCGAAAATCGTTGATAGCTAGTCGCTTCCTTGTCGGCGGTGGTGGTGGTGCGTAAACCGCTGGGTCTAGAAGCATGAAATTTTGCACAAGGATTCCTTATACATACTTATTATGAAAGTGATCAAAAAGAAAAAGAGGGGGTGCCAAGGCTGCCGGGGGCTCTTTACCCCCCCAAAGTCTCAAACGGATAAGAATACATTTATAATACTTGTAATGCATGCCAGATTTACATGTGCCCAGATCATTTGATTCCGTACTGCAATAATAGCAGTAGTTCTATGTCTCTGAATGAGGAAGTAGAAGACTGATTTGTTTCTATTATTATGATAAGAAGTTTGTTTGTGCTCTATATTATTATGTACGATTATTAATTTATATTATTATTTAGAATAATTTAACAAAAATTTAAAAAGTATTATGTTTTCATAGTTGATTTTGCATGCGCTATTAAGAAAGCTAGTAAAAGATTGAATTATAAAATATTTGAATTTATTTATGTTTTACTACATATGCAAAAAACTCTTGTATAATAAATAATTATTAAAATTTAGATAACTTCTTAAATTTCATGATAATTATTCGATAAAATCTGGGTATGATGACCCCGTGTCATCGTCGGCGTAATTATTTTCACGTAATTTGCCCCGGGTTAAGAAAGCATGTAAACATAGTTAAAAAATTGTTAAAAATAAAGCAAAAACAGGAAGCAATTCTCGGTTCTCGTTGAGGTAAAGTTTCGGCCGACCTAAGCGCGCGCATCAGAGCCGCTAATTCGTAGTCATCGGCAAGGAACTTTAACGGCTAAAATACGTCAACAGTGAACCCCTCAAGAGTACCAGAATCGCTTCCTGAGTATTTTGAAGATACGTGAACTTGGTGTTATTATTTCCAACTCCTCGAAGTACCCCTGCATATGAAGACTTCAGTACGTAGCCGCAGACTCTGAACTCGTGAAGAAACCCAGAATCTATAGGTGCAGGACGTCAGCGCCGCTGTGGACTGGGAGAAACCTGACCTCATACCGGGATACCTCTGGTTAGGTTTACAACCTCCCGTACCCTTCGTGTCCAGTAATCAGGCCCGTCCGGCACACATTCATTCATTGATATTTCAAGGAATAACTCTTACCTATGGCCGTTGACGTCAAAAAGGTCATCAAACCATTTTTCTTTTTCTGTTTTAACATATTTAGATATCGATACCCATCACGTCTGTGGAGTTTGGCTAGCTAATTTAATTTGAACCTGTAGACCAAAGAATATGATTTGCAAAAACTTGGTGAAGTGAGCTGTCATTCCACCTCATGCCCTAGCATTTGTCACTATTGACAGCTCACTTCACGTGATCTCTCTCTCTTACAACGAAGCCCTGACGAAGCTCTTGCTCTTCTCGCGGCGCTTGGGTCGCACGGTGACCGTGGAGTCCCCAGCGCCATGCAGAGGTCCCTGCACGGACTCGTCGTCCGCGGGGGTCGTGGTCTTTAGCTCGCCGTACGTAGATGAAGAATCCTGACAATAATCATTATCATTAAGAAAGACGTAAATCATGACCACAGAAATCCAAATAATATTACCTTAGTGATCAACAAACAGTTGTGCTGCTCGAAATGCCCTTCCAAATCCAAGGCCCTGCTATAATCATTTAATTGCAGGGCAGGTCAAGATGACAGTTTATAGTTGGTGGTACACAATCGCATGACACTTTACTATTCGTCTATAGACCGACCTGCAGTAAAAGTGTAAACACCCTGGCCATCCAAAAAAAAATGTACCAATGAAAGTAGTACCTTTTCAGACAGTCCCTCAGTGCTGTAGTCAGTGACCTTCTGCAGCACTTCGCTCTCGGTGTTGAGGTCCTCCGTCGTGGCACGACTGCCACTGTCCGAGTCCTGCACATAATCCCACAACCCATCCTTCCCCGTAAAATTAACCATTAAAGGTTTTCTTAGCCTCTAAAAACCTCCCTGGATTAAACAATATCAGTTCCCCGCATAATGCAAAGGCAGTTTGCTTCCTACTTTGCTCCATACACCAGTCTAATTAACCTCGGAGTACTTTGAAAACCGCAATCTTAGGTAATGGGAAACTGCATACGGAGGAGGCCTGATCCAGATAATTTAACAAAGGATATGTTTTGTGTAATGGTCATCTTAATACACAACGTGTGTTGACCACCTCGCTACGTAGCTTCAAGTTATATGTAATATGTAAGTGTTCAACTAGACTCAAGACTGCGGTCGATCGTCGACCATCATCATCTGCCTAGCCTTTTCAACAACTATGTTGGGAATGAGTCGGCTTCCAGTGCAGCTGAATACTTCACAAAATATGTTACCTGCCTGCCAATGTCGTTGATAGACCGCGGTCTGATTGCACCCTATAGCCGCGTCCTAACCAACGCAATCGTCGCGTTCATTTTGTTCGGCGAACCCGGTTTCCGAACAAATGAGTGACATATGAACACGCGCGAACGATCTTTTTGGTTAGGACGCGGGGTAAGAGTGCGTCATTAATTCAGACGCTAATAGCACTCTAGCCTAGCATGTAGGTACCTTTTTTACAGATGCGAAAGTTATTTTTAAAAGAGGAAGGCAGGAAATGAAAATAAATACCTACAAGTCACTTCACTGCGCTTTGAGAAATTGTACTGTTTGTACTAAACATTTTGTACAGGTACCTACAATTGATTGTTCTAGACTTACCTCGAAGCCTTTCTTAACTACCCGCCGCACGTAGGATGGCACGTTGATCTTGCCAGGGAACCTTAATTATAGGGGCACATTTATTTGTCAACCGTTTACGAAACATACTCACCCCGAAAATCAATTTTACCCATATCCCAAGCTTTTTCGTCGTTGGGATATCGCTATGTGACAACACCAACGTAGGTAGGACTACAAGGTATAATATCGACTATTACATCCCTAGGTCAACAATAGCACACTAGTCACTAAGAGTCATTTACCGCAATATATTTTCTAGAATCTAGTGTTTCCAAGACTGATAAAAATCGCGAAGCTTATGTTTCAAATTGACGACACGGTTGGCGCAGTGGCTGAGCGATCGACTGTTGCGCAGCGTGCCGCGGGTTCGATTCCCGCACGGAACAAATATTTGTATTGCCTACAGGTACTTGTTCTGGGTCTGGCTGTTTGTGTATGTGAGTTTAAATGTTTGTAAACGCACGCACGATACAGGAGTAATTCCTAGTGCGGGGCAACGTTTTTTAAAAAAAAAGAAAAGAAAGAAAAAAATCCGATAGAAATATTGAAAGGAGTAGATCGAGACATCCCATTTCTTGCCTTGTTGGCCTTCATACATATTCACCTCCTCAAAATGTAACCAGCAGCTCCAAGTACAATAAACAGTCCTTACAAAGATATAATACTCCGAACTATATACCAATACTCCGAAGGAATTTCTTCAACGACTGGTAGATCCAAAGAGGAAGAGCTAGGCCACTTCTGCAGGACGGTATCTGGAGTGTCTTCTACTACGTGCAGATTATGCTTTCCCCACGTGTCTTTGGGGGAAGAGTCGGGCCTTTCATCGGGGATCCAAGACTCCTCGCGTTTAGGGATGTAGCAGGGTGGATACGCGCTGGTTTCCTCCCCAGGATCGTGACGGTAGAAATGCCTATGGGACAATTTGGTTTTTTTCAACAGAACCCAAAGGTTTTGAACAAAACAAAGGGGTCGTGGTCATTTAAAAATCTTAAGTACAAACTTACAAACTCAAACTCTATTGCTTTCATAATTTTTCTTCAGATACTCGGTAAGTGCTTCCTACAGGAATCAGGGAAAATGTAAAGCTAAACCCCGTTATGCATTACCAATTAATAAGCTTCAACCAGGCCTCGGTCACGCAGTGCACAGTGAACACTGCGGTCTGCTTCTCCATGTATTCCTGGTAGCCAATATGTAGGGCAGTCTCCACGATCTCCTCTCTGATATCAAACACTAAAAGGTCGTTTTCTTCTTTTTGAAGGATTTCCGCCCTGTTTCATAGTAAGATTAAAATTAGACAATTTATTTGAGAAACAGAAGGAAGCAGCCTATAACGGTCAAAGAAGACTGTCTACAGACGACATAAATTGGTGCACGATGCCTATCTGTAGGGTGTAGGCCATGCGTGAGGCAATCGCTCATCGTTAGTCATCATCACTCATGTCTACAACAGATTGGCAGTGCTACGTCGTGATTAGCCAAGTTGAGTTTAGTTTCATGAGGTATCATCAGTCGAGATTGAAGCAAAGTGCATAATGTTCCAACCAGTTTTAGGCCATTTTCCATTTTCTTTGTCTGGTCTTGTCAGTTCAAATTAGAGTAGGTAGGCGAATTATAGGTATATAAAAATTACCATGTCCGTTCAGGAACACCCCTTGGTAAAGCAACCAGGGTCCTTTGGTCATCTGATACTTGGAGCTTGCGTCCCCTTCGGGAAATTTTATATTTACTAAGTGATGGTGACATATTAGTCATGATTGGCCTGAAATATTCAGACGTTACGTTATAAGTAAAACAATGATTCTTTCGCCAAAATGAAAAATATCAAAAATGTAAACAAGCTTTCGAAATAATAGGAAATGAATAATGCACGTCGACGTATTAATTGAAGTTGTCAGAATTAAAATAATTTTTTTTTTTTTTTACTATCTATTAATTTTGTTTTAATTGAAAATACTTTTTGGACATTTGAGTCTTAATTTATGAAGAACATACTCAAATTCTAAATCGTAGTAGTTCCGCCATGACTTGTCCGTTGTACGGACGCCAGCACATCAAGCTACTACAATCTGTCAAATTTCTTTAATAGATTTTCAACTTTATCCATGAAGCATTAAGGTTCAAGGTTGATTGGGAAAATTTGACAGTTTCCGGTAGCTTGACCTGCTGGCGTCTGTACATGGCGGGCCGCCAGGCTCTTATAAAGGGGACGCGTTGCAAAAAACAACAAAAGCCTCGCGAGGCCTAGTGGGGACGCGCCTTAACGCACAGATTTGATTATGCTTTTACCTCTTTCCCGCGTGATTTTGCCAATCTGCTCGGAAGCCGGTTACACCTCCACGCTTAGCCCGCTATTTTATTGCGGTGCCGCGTTGTTTCGCACGTTTCTATGGCAGTCGACCAGTTCATAAAGCGAAACTTCATTTTTTTTTTGTAAAATGGATGTTGATTTTACGGTAAACTTCATTTATAGACACGTCCCCACTACGGGCCGCGCGGCCTCACAGCCTCGCGAGGTCCAGCCTCATGAAGCTTTTGCTATTGTTTGCACCGTGTCCCTACAAGAACTCACGAGGCTCAGCCGCGCGGGTCGGCCTCATGGAGCCGCGCATCCCTAGTAGACGTGGCTTAAGAGGTCCGAAGTATACGTATTCTACATTTACTAAGTCGAAAGCGACGATATTTAGCTCCGATTCAACTTGAATTCAACTGACTCTCGATGATACGCTTCTCGAATCGCGACATAATGTAGTAACGTTTCTTATTGGAATTCATTCGGCGGTTTTCCATCATTATTTCCGCGACGGAAGTGTACTAAGGCCCTTAGTTGAATTAACAAATCGCTGCCCGCTCCGCTTGCTGCTCTGCTATCATCACTAGCACGCTGCCCGCCACTCTCGTAAACACAATATTGAATCATATTTATTTGCACTTAATTCATTAAACTTGGTTCAGCCTTTTATTAAACAATTCATCATTATTTTATCATACTTTATCTGATGGGTGATAAAGCTTATTGATAGCTAAGGGATTATTTACCAAGGTAATTCAATAAACCAATATATGTACAGTCATTTTATTTTAGTTGATTTCACGTTAATAATGAATGTTGATATTGTTATTTTTAAATATCAAGTTGTAAATGAAAACAAAAAGTGGCCAGAAACAAAACTCGACCATAGACAATATTAATGCAGTTGTTTGAAAAAGTGACAAAACCCGAGCGCAAATTACAAAAAATCATTGAATTATTTTTCTTGAAAATATATATAGTCAGAAGGATGAACATTTACATCAATTAGATAAAAGTGTGCTTTACATCGAACGCTAAATAATGAGTGTATATTTTCTTTGTTTAGATTTTGTTAACGTTTGATAATAACAATGTATACTTTGAAGGGTATCTTCCCCGAACCAAGTAAGTAGTTCCGTTACATTTGATTTTTACTATAAATACATAGAGTTGTTGTCATGGCCATCAGTTTTATTTGTTGTGACGTCGCCAATGTTACTTTTTAGAAATTACGGAATTACTGAGTGACTTCTTTTACACAAACTGTCATGGCTATCAAATTCTTGGGCTGTTGACTACAGACCAAGAATTTGATGATCTTACAGATCTTACTTTGATGATCATGATCTTACAGTTTTCTAGTGCATCTTTATCTTTTATCCTTAATTTTTTTTGCTATAATAAAATTTAATCTCGTATATTTCAAGTTTGCATGACTAATATCTTCAGTTTGTACTGTGCAAATGAATTGACTTTACTGTTTCTAAAATGTCAAATTATTTTTTAGAGAAAGAACAAAAAAAAAACTTCATCAGAGAAAACATGAAACAACTAAAATACATACAGAGTCAGAAATCTCCTAAAGAACCAAAATATAACACGAAAAATGTCCACCCGCCGCGGTTGACAAACCCTGTCGCGGCAGGGAGCTCCCTCGGGCAAGTGAAGTCTTCACCTTCTAACAAGAGTGGGAAGATCTCACTCAATGTTGCAAAGACTAGCTCTACCAGCACTCGCAAAAAACCGACAGACATAAGGATCAAAAAAGGCGACATGGCAGAGTTTCTCAAAAGAAAAGAGTTGAGACAGAAAGTAGTGGAAGACTGCGCTGACGAGGAAGTAAAATCAACTGAGTCATCAGGTCGTCTCAGAGATATTGCTTGTCAAACCATTGAGTCTAATCTTTCACAGAAACTGGCTGATAGCACAAAGTTAACTATGTTATATCCTAAAAAAGAGAATGATGATTCCGAAGCTAATTTGAAGGCTAGTGGAGATACCAGATGTCACAGAAGTCCCCCTCCATCGCACGCTCCCCGCCGGGCTGGTGATGATCTAATAGAAATCGATAGAAATCGCAGCCGGTTAAACGCCATTTTAGAGAGAAAAGACACCCGGGACCCCTACTTACCATCAGGTTAATATAATTTGTATACTTTGAACTTTAAACTATTCAGCTGCAATCAGATGTACTGGAAACCCAGCCCAACATACTTAGGAAATGTTTAGGTAGATAGTTCTAAGGTTTCTGGATCTTGACACTTTTTCATAATTTTATTGCTCTCAAGCCAACATACAATTTGTTTGGTCATGTGAAAACAATAATAGTAATCACTTGGTGGATAAAAAGTTACACAACAACAAATAGTCCATATTTAACCCGAAATTGCTGGAAGTCATGGGGGGAAGGCTTTGCCCTGCAATGGGAAGATGAGACAGTTACAGTCCCCAGTAACTTGGCAGATACATTTGATTGGTGATGGTAGTTCTATGTTCTATGTTATGGGATTGGTTTCCGCACTTAGTCCTTCAGGTGGACCATTGTATGTGGGCCATGGCGGCCGTCGGTGGTTATTCCAACCAGCCCACCTCCCTCCAGAAGCTTATTAGGTCTCCTGGCCTGTTAAGAACATCTGTGTATTATCTCGGTGTCCCGAGGGTTTCCGGCCTAATCTGGGTGATGCCTGTGCACTCAAAGAGCACATGCGCGATGGTCTCATCGGCCTCCATGCAGGCTCTGCACAGGGGGCTGTCCGTTATACCTATCGTGTGAAATTGTTTAGTGAGCAGTGTCCCGTGGTGATGGTAGTAAGCAGCTGGTAATGAATAATCTCTTACTCTTTGGTCTTGACTGTCTTGTCTTTATATTCAAGCAAAGTTAAACAGTCCTCTTAGTAATAATTATTTGTTTTTAAAATCAAATCAATAAACCTACCATTTGTTATTTCCAGGTTACCAGAAGGGCGTGATACCTAAATACCTACGTGAGCGCAAGGAACAAGGGCCGAAGGAGGCAGAGGGCGTCAGGGCCGATGATGACCACTCCATGTGTCCGCACGGACACGTCACACTGCCGGACACCGAGCGCAAGGAGACACTACGAATGCTTAGGAATAGTAAGACACTACATAAAAACTACCATCATATTTATATGGGACCTTTGTAGCATTGTGGGCAACCTTTAGGGAAAACAGCATTGCATCACTACTTACCTCTTTTGGATGTAGCTTTAGGTAGATGGTATTAAATTTGTGTAAGGGTGTATTCATGAGTTTTCAACGCTGGTTGGCGCCGGCAGTCTTCATACTTTTCGCCAAATCAGCACGAACCGTCAAGGACCCCCGATAAGCACCGAAGTCTAGTCGGCACCGGTCCACAATGGTTCATCCTTTACAGTACTTTTTTTCGCTGAGGTTTTTCGCCTGAATCACACGGTATTGGTATTACCGACATCAAATTATACCTCACCTTTTTATTTACTCTACCCTTAGTGTAATTCTTGTTTTTTTTTTTTTTTTCAGGTTTTGCAGAGTTAGTAAGTGAACTGAACAAATTGCCGGTCAAAACGGACACGCTGAAAATGCGTAATAGAAAAATGGAGCTAGAAAAACAGTTAGCAAAACTTGAGGAAGGAATCAAAGTATTTTCCCGACCCAAGGTGTTTGTAAAAATAGGAGAGTGAGTCGCCGGAGCTTGCTCAGAGTTACTACTTGTAAATTTGTGGTGATCAACAGGGCAGTATAGTGCAGTCAGATCTGTTAATACCTAAAAACAAACTTTGTGTTAGGGATGTGAAACAGTAAGCAGTTACTGGTGTTGTATGTAATTTTTTTAATTAAGAAAAAATTGATAGCTGTAGAAATTATTTCTACATTTAGTTGTTAATTGATGTATGTTCACAATCGCAATTTAAAACCAAAATTATTAGAAAAAACCATTTCTGAAAGACAAAGAATCAGATATGAGGTGTATAGCTTATAATCCTTGCTTGTTGTTACATATATTGATCTGACTGCACGAGCCCAGTGTCAGATTCCATCCTAGCCAAATCTAAATTGTATGTTATGTCACATTGTATGATGTCTCGAAATTATCGTGAGGTCGCTCAGTTAAGTTTATCCGGCGATATCGTATGTTAGTATTAATTATATTATTGTATGTTATTCGTTGTTGTAACTAATAGAATTAGATACGATTGTATGATTTACAGTGTTTCTATAACTTTTTTTGGTGATTTAATTATAACAATTATTTGTGATTTTGGTTGGTGGTGCATTTTTTCCAAACTTGACAAGATGACATTATGCCATCATTACTTGGTTCATAAAATAAATTTCTAAAGCTATTTTACGATTTTAAATGATACATAATAGAATCCTGACAAATGTCATAATTTTTAGTACCTATTCTACTATACTTTGCTATAGTCTGCCAAGTACATTCGCAACAGGATTGTAGTTATAAAATTTCGGTATAGTTCAGGCTCAGTAAAATATCTTTAATTGAAAAGGCACAAACATGTAACAGTTAACACCAGTAGGTACTCCTAAAAACACGAACGCAAGATATATCGTGCTCACGCCACGGTCACATAAATATGTGATTTGAGTAAGACAATTCAATCTCAATTTCAGAGTTTATCTTGGCCATTACTGATTTGTGAAGGACAAACATTGTGAGGAAACATTGACTCCGACCTGTGTTTTCTCTATGTCACATATGGACATATTGCAATCCCATCGCAATACTTCTTCGCTTTATAACTGAATTATGAGACGAAAGGTTTTTTTGGTTGGAGGATGAGTCCAGCAACGGACTGCGAACGGCCGATTGTGTGTTCACAATAGTAGTGGACTGTCCTGCTCACACCAGTCTAGATCATAAAGACGTGTCGCGTGTCGGGAATAAAACAATAAACAAGGTACTTCTCTGCTTTAAACAGACGTCAAGCATATTCCTGGCTAGTTTATATTATCACAGAACATTTTATTAAGTTAATTAAACAAACAAAAACAGGATTATTATGCAATTCTATACCTACCACATGTTACATTTTTGCAAGACTTGCATTAGGCACCTGTGCTACCGCCGACGAGGAAGCGACGATATCTCGCTCAAGAAACTGACAAAAGACTGAGTCTCGTGTAAGTAAAAGAATGTGCATTTGGATTGAGTGATCTTTTTTTATTTGGTGACAAAATGTGATTGTACATTTAGTCAAAACTCATAGCTCAAAGTAAAAAAATTGTCTCTTAAGGGTCTTCAGTTATTGCCCAGTGTGGATCACTCAATTCAGAAATTTTGCAAAAACAGCTATGAGCCACATCTCAACAGAACTTATCTACTGACTAAATTTATATCTCAAAAATGTGTTAAAAAATTGTCACAATATTTTTTTTTAAACCAAGGCATTTAAAGCTAATTCCAGGTATGATCTATGACAGTATCATTGGGTCACTCAGTACAGACACCATTTTAAACTGAGTAATCCTTATGAATACATATAGGTTTCGTATTGATTTACACAAACTACGATTAATTTTTGTACAACTTTATGACTAAAGTTTTACATAGAATTCAATTTCCGATTCACTAGATATTGGATTTTAATTTTATTGTTAGGGAAAAGCGCAGTAGGGTGACCATATATTTATTTATTTATTTATCTACTTACATGTACCATTACAGGATATAACCCAATGCGGTAAATGCGCTTATCCTAACTATATAATATGAGATCATCGGAAATAAAGATGATACAGTACATATTATAAGCTCGTCTCTTTTATTTAGAATGGAAATACAAATACAATGTTATTTGCAAATCATAAACTGCGTAATTAAGTGTATGTAAATGAAGTGGTTCATTTTTGCTATCATAAATTTTAGCCAAATTATAATCATAGCAAACAATTCGTCCATTTACATAATCATGCGCTCGATAATGACCCACACCGTCAGGATGTAGAGAGGGAATAAATTCAATACCTCCAAGTACGATCTACTCTTTATTAAAATTATTTCGGGCACATCGTGTAACTTTACTTGTTTTGTTCCATTCAAATTCATGAAAGTAACACTTGGAAAGTTTATAACCATAGATAGCATTACCATTACATGAAAGGCAAGTCCCCTCGTAGCTAAAAGAAATTGCTTCTTCTAGACTGTTAGTTCCAAATACAGATATTATTTGTAGATTCAATAGCAGAAATACAACATTACTAGTTATTTCAGGTGCCGCGCAAGATTAATTTAAACAGGTTTTAGTGATAACTCCGCTTGAACGGCTATTTATTAAAATTGACTCTGAAATGTACGTTACATTACAGACACAACCGACTGTTAAAATATTGAAGCGCTATACGAGATCTCGGTGTAAAGAAATCGAGAAAACGTAAAACGCTCAATTTCTTAAAAAAAAAACGAATATCTCGTAAATTAAGCTGTATACTTATGTAAATGATTTTTATGTAAAACTTAGTCATAAAGTTGTACAAAAATTTATCGTAGTTTGTGTAAATCCATACGAAACAGGTATAAGTATTCATAAGGATCACTCAGTTCAGCAATTTTAAAAACATTGAATTACTCATAACTTCTTAACAAAAGGTATTTGTGTTTTGATATTTATTGTACGGACGCCAGCACATCAAGTTACTACAATCTGTCAAATTTCTTTAATAGATTTTCAACTTTATCGCTAAAGCATTAAGGTTCAAGGTTGATTGGGAAAATTTGACAGTTTCGGGTAGCTTGACCTGCTGGCGTCTGTACAAATATATTCGGAACATACATTTTAGGATAAAAAAATAGATGTACAGAAAAAGTCAACATAAACCTTATTACAATGGTCTCAGACAAAATGGTGTCTGTACCAAGTGATCCAATAGTACTGTCATCGATACCTGGAATAAGCTTTAAACGCCTTGATGGTTTTAAAAAATATTGTGACAATTTGGTAACAAATTTTTGAGATATAAATTTAGTTAGTAGAGTAAGCTTTTGTTGAGATTTGGCTCTTAACCGTTTTTACAAAATGTCTGAATTGAGTGATCCACACTTTGGGACAATAACTGAAGACCCCTGACAGTGACATTTTTTTTTACTTTGTGCTACTTATAAGTTTTTACTATGTATTTTTGACTAAATGTACAATTACATTTTGTCACGAAATAAAAAAGATCACTCAATTCAAATGCACATAATTAAAAGAGATACATTATATTATCAATTGACTGCTGACTGTTCACATTTCTGGCGAGAACTCTCTCTCCACTAGTTTGTCGCGGCGACAAGAGCTATCAAAGAGAGTACTTGCTTGGCGGGCAGAACACTCGCGCTTAGTACATTCGTATAACAGCGAGTCATCGCGCACTCGTTGCTCGCCAACTAGTTTTTAGTTGCTAGCTCTACTCTCGTTTCTCGTTAATCGCCGGCGGCGGGACAGGTGTCCAAGGGTCTTGTTTCAGTGCAGATAAATTAACTAGGTTATTTATCTGGAGGTGGTGTAACATGCCACAATTCTTTGGTCTATCTAAATTACGACGTTTAAACAAGAGTTAACACATTCTGTTTCTGACTGCTTACAAACTTTTTCATAACCAACCTATTGCCAACATACCTACTATGTTGAAAACCTTCAGCAATTAATTTTATAAATTAATGCTGTGTTTGTATCTAGTTTTCCATTATAAATGATGCTGTATGCTCAGTTGCCATACAATATCACAAAGTCACAACTACCGACTTTTATCAATATCCTTGAATTTATACATCAATACTTAATATTGTCTAAGTTAAGCTAGTTTCTTAACGTGCTGGAAGAAGTGATCATTAAATGTGATTGGGCCCTTTCTGAACCATTCCTCGTCATCTAAACGCCAGTGGTAGAAGGAGAATTCTGGGAAAAAGAACTTTATCTCCCTTTCAGCTGAGTCTTGAGAATCTGGAATAGCAAAAAGTTCTTTATGTTACAACATTACCCCAGTCAGATGCAGCTATATATGCTAAGAGTTAAGAGACAACAGACAAACTTATAAATTATTGCCAGAACTGACTGGAGCTGACATGGTTGACAATTAACATGTTCAGTGCCGGGAGCCCTCCTGGAGGGCTCACTCAAATTGCATATGGGATGCCGGGAGTCCCGCGGAGGGCTCATCAGGATTTTCTTCGCGAACACGGCATTATAAACTATAAACAATAAAAATAGTTGTATATTTTAACAACATTTATTAGTATACGCCTTGGTTTTGAAATCCAAGCAATTTTATTTTCATAAAAACTTGGGGCTCAGGAAGCACGATTTTTAGGGGCGAAAAACTATTTTCACGATTACAAATATTCACAATTTTTTTAAAGTTTTGAGATTATGAAACATGGGTTAAAGTTAAACACGGATACGATACCCTGCTATTCAGGGTTCCGTATCAAAATGGTGACACACATGTGGTGACTTCGTTTGTCAGTCCGTTCGTCTGTCATAGGTGCTTAAAGACTTGAAATTTGGAATGAATAATAATATAAATAATGCTTGTCCATCTGTACAGAAAGTGTTTTTTTTTTAATATTGTTAGTCTTATTGTAATATGGGCCTAAACTGGGGTTTCATTTTAAAGCGAGGTAAATAGGTCAAATGGGATATCACATGAAAGAGCTTCATTTGCATATTTATTTATGCCACATACTTTTTAACTTCTGATGAAAAAAATTCGTAAAAATACAACTAGAAATATCTTAGAAATATATTCTTTTATGTTCAGAGAATAAAGTAATTATGCAAAATGTACAACAAAATTTTCAGTTTAAAATAAGTGTATTGTAGAGTACATACCTACAGATAAACACAAAATATTAAGGTGTGACAAAAAAAAGGAAGGCTTCGTTATCAATCAATTTACGGTAATTACAGGTTCTTAAACGTAAAATCATGTTTGTAATTAATAACCTAACTTTATTTTACTGTCAGTAACATTAAATTCTGCAAGTGGCATAACTTGTTTAAATAATTGACATGAGTTTATACAGTCGACATTCTCCGAGATTTAATTTGGATTTAGAAATTATTGCATAAGTCCCACTTGCTCTTTGTCGGTTTTTTTTTTAAATCATGTGACGATCATTGTAATAATAAAAGACTGAACGTTAATCAGCTGTTACAAAATAAGTACAGTAGGTAATAATAAAATTAAAAAAAAAAATCATGATGTATATGCATTTTACACCAAAAATTAAAATTTAACATTGTGTGACAATTTCAAAAGAGGTTGGACACGTGTCTTGGTATCAGAGCGAGCGATTATCCCTTTTCATATTTTTTTTATTTATTATTTTTTCATGTCTCCGCCCTACTAGGACATGTAAATACCCCTAGGAATACTAAATATAGCAACAAGATGTTCTGAAAACACAATTTTACTTCGTTTTACAGTGTTTTACTGTAGCTCCTGACCTGATTGCAAGGTGACCCTCCTGGAGGGTCTACTTGCAATATGTATGGCGGCATGGTGTATGAGCTCTATGAAAACTGGGTGGAGTCGAAAGTGTTAATTCAAAAATTGCTTAAGTATGTTGCATTTCTTCACATAAGAAACTATTCGTCATCTGTCAAAACTTGTCCACTACTGGATGTAGACTTCCCTTAGAAATTGCCATAATAAAAAAATGTTTTTGCAGGTATAAATATTGTAAATTGAACTTTACCTGATCCATGAGCTACATTTCTAGTGTCTGATATTCCGAACATGCCTCTCAAACAGTATGGGTTTTGGAACTGTCCTTTGTACACACTGGTAGGTCCTAATAGCCGCCTCCACAGTTGAATGGCATTGATGTGACCTAGGATATGGAGGTCTATGCAGCCACTGAAATAAATTATGTTAAAGATGTAAGGGGGTATACTGGTACTGGTTAGCTAACTGTGTAGGCTATGTAATTACTAAAATTTAAGGTTAGGACCACATATGTATTCACTTTTAGGTAGGCAGAGGTGTACACTCACATTTTGCCATGTTGTAAGTGGTGAGGTGACCCTACTGCCATGTGCACCAATTTCCAGGCAGCTAATAAGAAATTCCTACTATTAAACCCAATAAATCTTCGCTCACCCCGGCAATTACACCCTATGCACCTACGCTCAACATTCGCGCTTGCTACCACTAGCCAGACCAATGAAGCAGTAAGATACCACCATATTTTGCCTTTTCATTTATAACTTAAAATACTAACCTAGACATAAAGGTAGTAAGGCGGTTATAGAAGAATTTGCCAACATGTTCCTCATAAAATCTACAAGCCGTATCGGTGTCCAAAGTAACCCGTTTCGTTTTTACAATAATGAACTTATTCTTCAAAACGTTTCTGATGAAAGATCGCACTACCGGGTTCGATACCGCGTGTGGTTTTATTATAGCTAGCGTTAGTTCCAACTTCTGCATTGCGTGAACTTATTTATGCTTTCCAGTTTATGTCATAACTTAATTGTTAAAATTATGCAAATAGCAAGTTGACTTTTTCTTTCTGCTTATCCTTTTCCTAAAATGATCTATCAAATCAAAAGCACTGTCAATGTAATGTCAAAAACATGTGTGAACGATGTTGCCAGTACGAGCATGTGGCATGAATCCACGGAATTTTAAAAAAGAATCATATAACCCAACTACACCAAAGAAAGTTTTTTTTATTTTTTCAGTATTTTTTATGAGGGTTTTAGTATCAATAGCTTGTGGCGTGGATATTTTCTTGGCATGGTAAATATTGTAGTTTACGTAAGTTTTATTTAGAACATTTTACTTAGTTAAAAACTGGTTTAAAATAGGTTTTTACTTATTTTTAGCCTATTAGTTTTTTGTGTTTTTGGAATCGTCTCCTCGAATCCTTTATTTTGATATCCTACAATCCTACATACAATGATACTAAAATATTGTTAAATTTTTATTCCTTTCATTAATAAACTTACTAAGTTACATTATATTTGATAACAGTTAAAATAATAATATTTACATGTGAATAAATTAGCAAAAGAATCATAGGGCATCAAAAAATTCGTCCGCATCACTGTCAACAGGAACAGTGCCCAAAGGGCTGGCAGTATTGCAACGTTGTATGGCGATGCTAATTCTTTGGCCAAGAAACAGGCCAGCCCTCTGGTCACGTGAAGTGTCGACTAACCACTTGGCGATATCCCGGAAAACCAAGTGGGCACTTGGACCCCATGGCCCCAAATAACCCCAAACGGCTCGAACATATAACTCCCAATCAGGTTGCAATATTTTCGCCGTTTGAGGTTTTCTGCACGAGCAGCAGCCGCTCCAGCACAGCCCACCGTGCTAGGAAGATGGGATGGCGCAAGGGTGTCGACACATGTATCCCACACCAAAGGTCTGCCTAACTTCCAGGGCATTATGGTCATACCGTCTGGTCTCTTCTCATCGTCGCTTGCCAGGCCGTTGGGTTCTAGTTCTAAAACAGCTGGCACCCCGGCAGTGACGAGAGCACGACTGATAATGTCATTAATGCTGGCGTGCCATGCTAACCGGCCTGCGCTACTACTGCAAGATAGGCAATGGTGTCCGAGGCAGTCGACAGCTTCATCGCACTGACAGCGATGCGGAGCCGCGCAAGGACCGGCCAAACGCAGACAGGTAGTGAGCTGGAAGGTGGTTTCACCCAGCATAGTGCCTATGTTTGGTGACGGGAGTGCTTGAAGCCAGAACCCCGACTCCCACTCACCCACAGCCAGCAGGCGGGCACGCTCAGCAGTATTGGTGGACGTATTGAAGATTATTCCATACCAACCTGCAGAGCGACTCATTCCACTGTGCCTGGGAAGATGGGTTTACGGGCCGATCTGTATCCGGGAAAGCCGCTTTCCAGACGTTCACCGCGTCGGCCAAACAAGGCACTTCAGAGTCAACCAGTTGGGGGCTAAAATTTTCCCGGTCAACTTTTCGGTGCTGTGGACAGAGGACATGAACCGGTAAGCTAATATTGGTAATTTTGTGGATATAATGATAATAAATATATTTTTTTCAAGTCATTAAATTGATGTTTAAAACCCGCCATACTAAAAATAGATTAAATAATAAAGATTAAATGCAATATATGACTTAGATAAAAATCAAGAGTATATTACATTCTAGTTTCATGGTAAAAATATGTATGAATATTAAGCCGCATCCCCACTAGGGCCGCGCGGCTCGGTGAGGACGAGTCTCATGAGTTCTTATAATGGGGACGCATTGCGTACTAAGTTTGGCAAGAAAGTCCTGAAACGAAACTAAAATATTTAATCATTGGCAACACTCGCTCTGCTTCGCCGAGTGAGGTACATATTCTGTCATTTCTTGTAATTGGTGACTGTTTCTCGTGTTTATTATTTATTTATTTGCTTTATCGTGGTGATACTGGTGACCAATTGTGTTCATAATGAACAGATCTGTTATTCGCAGCTCCGCAAGAGCAATAATTTATAAAGTGTACGTGAGATATTTGGCGGAACTCGAGGCCGGACAAATTTTAACCGAAATCAACGATGTGTATGAAAGAACCGCTGAAATGACAGGTAAAATTATATTTTATACATGTAATCAGATCTAATGTGTGTATTTCAAGGTGCAGTATCTATTATAAACCTTTCATACAATTATTGAAATGTACATTCACGAATTTGAGGTTATGTTTACAAAACACATTCGGAATGCAGCGCGTTCGTATAATTTTGATACTTTTTGTTAATATTGCATAAAATAAATCACTGAATAAAAATAACTATAGTATTTTTTAGGTAAATCCATCAGTACTTTATGGCTATATTTTTAATTCATTACAATAAGTAATTGCAAATGTTTAGTTGTTTTTATTTTATTGTTCTAGGCAGTGGCTGAACAAGCGTTTCAGAGCATATCAGTTGACGACTGGAAAAATTCATGTCAACATGTCATGAAAATAGAAAAAGGTTATTTTCGAAGGGGGCAAACTGTGTATAGTGACATTGAAAAAAATATCATAAACCTACAAGATGAAAGCAGCAACAGTGACACATCTGAACATAGCCAGCAGAGTTTTGGTGAAAGCTCACACCAAGACATGGATGAAGAGTTCGGGCGTGGAATACTTAGAGGAAAACATTTTTTATTCTGATTAAAATTTTTGATTCTGATTAAAAAAATTATTCTGATTATTATTTTGGTTTTTATTAGAACACCAACTATGGAACATTTTGCCTGTGGTTCTTTTTCTTTTTTTTTCTTTTTTTGAAAACGTTGCCCCACACTAGGAATTTCTCCTGTATCTTGGGTGCGTTTACAAACATTTAAACTCACATACACAAACAGCCAGACCCGGAACAACTACTTATAGGTCATACAAATACTTGTTCCGTGCGGGAATCGAACTCGCGACATGCAGCGCAGCAGTCAATCGCTTAACCACTGCGCCAACCGTGCCGTCAAAGGTTAGGTTAGAGGAGAACTTGGATTTGTGGGACACAGTCACACAGTAGTAAAGCTTCTAACTTGTCACTGGGATCTAAACCCTATTACAGTCCGTCTAAAAAGAGTAGAAATTAATGTTTGTGGAACTAACTATATTCTGTGGCTGGCAACACTTCATTAAAAGTCATTCTTGTCACTCGGTTGTCATTGTAATGTAAACATTGTTTGCTTTCATTTGAATTCTTGCTTAAATTCTAGTTTTTATCCAAAAACTTAATATAAACATTTGAAAAATGAATAAATTACATATGAATAAACATTTGAAAAAATACAATTAATAATTGGCAAGTGTCAAAACCAGTTATTATATAGTATGGGGATACCAGTTAAACGACAGTGGCGCCCTCATTATTTGTCTACTCTTTTTAGACGGACAGTAAATTGATCTGGGGTCTTGTGAAACATAAAATTGTCTCACATAATGTGGGATTAGTTGACATCAAAGTATTTGGAAATACCTCATAATTATATATTTAATTCATTAAATTAAATAACTGCAAATGTTATCGTTCTAGGCAGTGGCTGAACAAGCGTTTCAGAGCTTTTCTTGTTTTCATGAAACCCGCCAATATTCACATTAATTAAAAAAAAAACTAATATCAAAACCGTTTTAGTCGTACTATTTAGGGTTACAACATGCACGATAGTGGCGCCACCATTATTTTCACGACTTTTTGACCAAGCTGTACAATAGCGAAAACCTCACGAAGCCGGGCCTCGCGAGGCTTTGAGGTCGCGCGGCCCGCAGTGGGGTCGCGCCTTTAGAGCATCTTAAAAACCATAAGCTACAGAGCAAATAACGGGAAAAAAAAACTATACCATAGAGACCATAGATATAGAGACTACACAACAATAACATTGTAGGTTAGAATTTAAGAGTCCATGAATTTAAGTGTTACAAATAAAACTTTACAAAAATGCCTGAAATAGAAGCAAAACGTAAAGCGGACGATTTGTCCGTAGTTCCATCAAAACGCACACGAACTGAGATTTCCGTTGTTGGTACTCGAGAGAAAGCAGTAGTCACTTCATCCGTAAGTTGTTTCCAGTAATTTTCAATCAAAAATAATATGAATATGAAAAATGCGAAAACAAAATAGGAGTAAATTTTTCAGGTGCCTCGTACTTCAAGCCTGTATGCACCTATAATGTTATTGGAAGGCCATCAGGGAGAGGTCTTCACATCTAAGTTCCACCCTGAAGGCAAACACTTGGCTTCGGGAGGTTTCGACCGACAAATATGTAAGTCTACTCGGTTTTAATGGTGTATTATCTTAATTAGCTTCTATTGTATAGGTATGTACTCTAAAAATTAAGTTGGTAATGTTTGTAACACACAAAACTAATAATAAAGATATATAAGATATACGACCGACGAATTACGACCCTGCATCTATTATTCTTTATGTTTCTAGTCTTGTGGAATGTCTACGGTCAGTGTGAGAATGTGATGGTGATGAAAGGCCACACGGGTGCTGTGATGGAGTTATGCTTCTCTCCGGATGGTGCACATCTGTACTCATGTGCCACAGACAACTCAGTGGCCGTGTGGGATGTACCCACTGGTACCAGAATAAAGAAACTTAAAGGACATGCTAGTTTTGTTAATTCAGTGTCAGGTGTGTAAGTTTTTTATTATTCATATTTATTCATAATAATAGCTGAAAGTCTGACAACCAGTCTTTCCAAGGGGTATTGTATTACCCAGTAACTGGGTTGTGGAGGTCACTCCATGTAAAATACTGGTATTCAGCTGCATCCGGTTAGACTGAAAGCCGACCCCAACATAGTTGGGAAAAGGCTAGGCAGATGAGATGAGATGATTTATTCATAATAATCCGTTAAAAACTTAATAAGTGTAATAAGTCCTTGGGGGAGGCCTATGTCCAGCAGTGGGCATCTTTCGGCTCAAATGATGATGATGAGTCACTACAAATAGTACATCAGTTTTATAGCTTGTGTGACCAAAACCCACACTTAGTCACGCTTTTTTGTGTAAAAAAGGACTACTTAAGTCACAGATAAGCGTGACTGAAGTGCGGGTTTTGGTCACAGAGTGCTATGAAATATAATAATTATATTCTTTAGATATCTACTTTTGAAGGTCGAGGTCAAGAGCAGGTGGCAGTAAAAAAAAAAAAAAAACAACAAACCATTCTAATATTGAATTGTTCATTTACAGGTGCAAGAAGAGGTCCTGAATTACTAGTATCAGCATCAGACGACAACACAATAAAACTATGGGATGCAAGGAAGCGCAACCCCATAGCATCCTTCGATAGTGGGTACCCCGTCACGTCAGTCCTGTTCAATGATACTGCTGAGAAGATCATCTCGGGAGGCATTGACAATGTTGTTAAAGTGTGGGACATTAGAAATAATCAGATTTCATACAAAATTAAGGGGCATACGGATTCTATAACAGGCATGTATAAGCTAAAGATATATTGCGACTGTAATACATTGTGATTCCCTACTTTTTGTAAGGACACTTCAAGTGCTTCTTTGTGTGCTTGAAACATCATTAAGGCTGAAACTAACTACACAAGTCACATAGACAAGTTTTATGACATGCAAGCAAACTTAGGGTGGTAAAGCAATTATGAGAATGACTACACAGAAATTGCTGTAGTTTTTTACTATTGTAGAGTGGCGGCATCTACAACGCCACATGTGAACTACGCATCACTGACGTTACGCATAATTCTGCATCGCGCAAACAGAGTTTACCGTGCAACTAGCATATATACAACGTCCCGACATTAATCATCGGGCAGTTGCCCACCAGACACATCACCCGTCTGGACGGAGGAACCTCCCTTCTCTATGGAGGATAAAAGAATACAAACGCTGTTTTTCATACCTCTAAAGTAGTTTCCTTAGTCTGGCTAAATGCTTGATCTTACGACATCCCTCCCTAATGATAGTAAATCATGTTTATTTAGATCCTATCAACGATTTCAATGTCTTCTTTCCAGGCATGGCGTTATCCTACGACGGATCGTACCTCCTCTCAAACTCGATGGACAACACTCTTCGCATATGGGACGTGCGCCCGTTCGCGCCGTCCGAACGCTGCGTCAAGCTCATGTCTGGCCATCAGCATAACTTTGAGAAGAATTTGCTACGGTGCTCATGGTCACATGATGGATCTAAGGTATGCTTTTTTTTTGCCTTGTACTTTTTTCAATAAAACAACATAATATAGGATTAGCTCTAATACACATGCGACGCTAATTTGTAATTTTACTCGAGCATGCGAAAAATACAAGCTGAATAAGGCGCGCCACCACTCACAATAAAGAATCCCCTAGCATCGAGCCTTTTTAAACGTGCTTTTAAAGGAATGAGGAACAGGGTGTAAAGTTCACTCATACTCTATAGAAAAGGGAGGATCCTCCGACCAGACGGGTGTTGTGTCTGGCGGGCAATTGCCCAACGATTGATGTTGGGAAATTGTATCTATGCTAATTGCGCAGAAAAAGATAACGTTCTACACAAATAGCACATTACACAAAAAACTCATTGATAAGTTTCGTCATCCACGCGAACGAAGTCGCGGGCACAGCTAGTTTAAAATATATAAGTAAAATGAAGCTATATATAACAATAGAAATACTCGTGTTAACATGCGTTTATTTTAAAGAATCTAGTAAAACAAATCATATGCATCAGATCGCCCACTTATACCGGTTTTATCACTACTTATCAGTAGGTAGGTGCTCCCCAAAACTATTGCTCTGCATATTTGTAAATCTGTGCAATAACGCACACGTAGAACAAATAAGACTGCTGGACATTTCTGCCATTTCATTGCGGCAATTTCTGTCCGGCGGACAAAGGGTGCTCAGCAGACGTCAGACATTATGTCCGCTAGAGAGATCATCCGGCAAGCATCGGCGGCGCCGTCGTTTTGTCCTCCGTGTACGTTATTGCATAGATTTCCATACGTTCTATCGTCGCGGACAAATGGTCCATCGTCTGCTCAGCGCCTAATCTGATCTCTTTTTTATCTCAGGTGGCAGCAGGATCATCAGACCGCTTCCTGTACGTGTGGGACACGACGTCGCGCCGCGTGCTGTACAAGCTGCCCGGCCACAACGGCTCCGTCAACGACGTGGACTTCCATCGAACGGAGCCCATCGTGCTCTCCGCCTCCAGTGATAAACAACTCTACCTCGGAGAAATTGACAGTTAGGACTGTGAAGTGATTGTGGATTGTTTGTCTCTTGTTATAAATATTCCTGGTACTGGAATATAACTTTATTATAGTAGACTATGTGTGGGTTGATTATGGAATCTTCTGCATTTACAGAGAAAAAAACATGGTAGGTATGTTACTATGTTTTTTCTCGCTAGTTTTCGTTAGGAACAAGGAAAAGAAAAGAAGTAAGAACTACCAGTCTAGTAGTAGACAGTAGTCCACTGAATGCAATGTCAACAAGTGGGAAGTGGTGCTAAGCATTAAGCAATAGCAAAAACAGAAGGCTATAATGTGTATCTAACCCCTAAATGTTCAAACAAGATATCAGAAATATTTGTAAAAAAAGTCGTATAGGATAATAATTTTTAAGATAATAAAAGGACCATCTATTTAATTATGTATTTTAATTTATTACAAATATCACATAGAAAAATACAAATCAAGTTTTCTTTTCAACTGCTTGTTGAAATAATCAGTTCAATTTTATTTTATTTTATTGTAAGGGTCACATCTCTAAAAATAATTATATTTCAGATAATTATAAGTTTATTCTTACAGTTACATAATTTTAATGAGAATTTAATAATAAATCATTTTTTCTGAGCATCCCGCTTCTCTGAAGATATGTGTTACCAAATAGATATAATTGAAAATTAGTACCAGTATGCACCCAATCGAAAGAAATTCTATTTCTGCCCTTGTTTTGGCTAGTGATATAAACTCTGTTGATATTTATGGATAGCAAAATTGACCAGATAAAATATGTTACAGTATTTTTATCTCACGAAGCGACGGCAGCTTTACTTGTTGTAACCAAGTGTACAAACACGCTGTGAACGTGTACATGAAAACGAGTAGCGTCAGCACACGCTTCCGACTTCGCCGTTGTCTCGGATGGTACCGAGAGCTCCTAAGTGCTTACACATACATTCACAGCGTGTTTATATACTTAGTAACCACAAGAACAGCGGGCGTCGCTTCGTGAAATAAAAATACTATAATAAAACATAGGGTGGGAATACACTTAAAAGAACAAAAACATAACAACTTATTATGATACAATTTTCTGCATTTTCAGAAGCCTAATTAAAATAACTGTGTTCTTGATTGAGCAGAACACAACTCGAGAGGGGGCGGAAGTTCAGGAATGTAACCTAATTGAAAACAGTCGCTTTTGAAAGCCTCCAAGTCTATGTCAATCAACTCTACCATCTTGCTGTACACACTTGGATCATCTTCTGTTTGTGGTTTGGTATTCATTTGCCCAAAAATAGATGAAGGATTCTGAGCAGGCTGGAAAGCATTCCCTTGACCAAACGGGGAAGAATTTTGACTTTGGCTTGGCTCCCTAGCAAAAATATTTTGGTTTGCAGTAGCAAATATGTCAGATGGATTGGTTTGGTTATAATTATTCTGAGCTGCTGAAGCAAATATTGATTTAGGATCAGTAGTTCGGCTCTGTTGTGCAAATATGTTTTGAGATTGACTTTGACCAAACGCATTTGGATCATTGGCTTGAGCAAACAATTGTTTTGCTGGATCATTGGCTTGAGCAAACAATTGCTTAGCTGGATCTGCAGCTTGAGGATTAAAAATGCTATTCTGTGCCTGACTAAATATCGATTGAGCATTATTCACATTGTGATTCATTACTGGAGAAGTTTGGAACGCACTCTGGAATATGGAAGCTGCTGCATTGTTGGAATTGCTGAAGTGAGTCTGTAGCTCGTTTGAGAATGGTGAAGAAACTAACTCTCCTTTGTAGAGGCTTCTTAAAACTTTGATTATATTCACATTTGGCTGTAGCAGTTGCTCATATTTTAGTCTTGTTTCTTTAAATAAATTGTTTATGTATACTACCTGTAAGGGACATTAATTTGATTAAGACACTTTCTAATATTCAAAACAAATCAATTAAATGTATAATAAGTTTTTTTTTACTTGTACTTACAGCTTGTTCAATGTTATTAGTGTTTTTCGCCTCGTATATAAACAGTCTAGCTTCCTCGGGTGATAGGTCAGTAAGTCCTGGAAATATTGGTTTTTCCTTAAAGGGAGAGTAGCATGAGAGGATCCACTGGCCTCCTCGGAGGGCTGCTTGCACATCTGACTGCACTTGCTTAACTAGCTGCTCATCTGTGACGCTGGCAGGCTGTGCAGGTTCTGGTGCCGGTTGTGTTGATGGAATTTGTGGGTTTGCTGAAACACATAGACATAATTACGTGGATCAGAATGCAATTTTAATGCTTCATTTTGCCTAAAGGGACTAATTATTGGTATAACCTGTTAGACTTGAACTGTAATTTGTAATAACCTTGTACAACAATTTCTTTGGACAAACCGGGACAGTATTAGATGATAATAGCTTACTGTGATCTGACGGTTTTGTTGTTTAATCTGAGGTTCTGGCATTCAAAGTAAACAATATCATTATCTTAAATAAACCAATGAAAGACAACACAACAGCCACATTACGTAGAATGCAATAATGTGGAGAAAGTATGAATTGTCTGCATAATATTATTTTAAAATTGAAAGTCACTCAAAATTGATATAGGAAATAGGTATGTAATGAAAGTTGTAAAACTCACCGTGATACGTATACTTGGATCCGTAGACATGTTCAAATCTACAGTTCTTTCCATAACGACAGTATCCTGCCTGGAAAAATTTACAAACAACCATTTTATTAATTTCTTTCCTAAAATTGAAAAATAATTTTGTTGACACTGTTGTGTTGTGGCCACCTAAACAGTTTAAAATACAGAGTACATTTTTATATAGTTTAAAATAGTAATCTATCTACGACCTGCCACTGGCGTAGTGAGTAGTGACAGTGACAGTGACACTGTCAGTGTCACACTGCCACAGGACATATAGACTATAGACCTTACACACTGCCCTGACCTTAGATTGTCACCGTTGGCTTACCATGAGCAGTAAATTCGTAACGGCTTGTCATTGTTTTGACTTGGACAATTTTCATCTTGTAAATCAGTGAAAATAAGAATATTGAGTAATAATAACTATTGTGACTTAGTTAAGTGTGGAGTCCACAAGTTAAAATATAAAATTGTGTTTCCCTTGTAACAATAATTTTATTATACAGAATGGGCAACTTGGAGGTATACAACTTTTATTTGGCGCCATTTCGTTTTGGCGGCAAATATTTTGTTGTTTCATGACAGCGTTTTACAACTGAACAAATTTTTTTAATTATTAAAATATCCTACTCAACCCAATCAAGTATTGCGAAAATTCTAAGAAAATTGCTGCCAATTTTTGGTAAAAATCACTTACCTTTGCGGCTGACAATAACTCGTTTAGTGATTAAATTTGAGCAGCACGGCTTTGTAACAGATAAAGCAGTTTTCTTACATCAAGTGAATCTGTTGGGTTTAGGAAACATGTGGTTCCAACAAGACGGGGCCACATGTCATACGGCCAGGCTCGGTCCGAGGGGGGGATGGTCGTGGGGGTCTGACCCCCCCCCCCCCCCCCCCCCCCCCCCCAAATCATACAAGCTGTCGAGAGTCTGCATGATTTACTTGCCTTACTAACTTAGGTTACTAACTAAAGAGCTTATTACACTATGCTAAATATAGCGCCCGATATTTACAAACTATCCTGAATTTAGGAACGACTAAATATCGGGCCCGATATTTAGCATAGCGTAGTAAGCTCTTTACTACTTGGTGACACCCACCCTTGAGCTACGACCGCGCCTGCATACGGCACTAGCCACAATCGAGACATTGAAAATAACGTTTCCGGGTCGATTAATTTCGAGAAACGATGACATTGATTGGTCTCTAAGATCCCCGGATTTAACAGCTCCTGACTTTTTTTTTGTGAGGCTATCTAAAGCATGTGTCTATGCTAACAGGCCAATGAACCTTCAAGAATTACAACAAAATATCTGAGAGACGTCACTGAAATAACACAGGCCGAAACTATATGACCAATTGACATACTCCGGTATCTTATAGTACTCTTTGCATACTGTAAAGAGCAAATCTTATCTCTATCTCTGTCCTTGTGATCATAAAATAATTTATTTTGTTAAGGATTCATAATTAAAAATTATATTTTCATCCAAACGTAAGCATGTGAAAAATATTTTTTTTTTAAACATAAAAGTGATATTAAAAGATAAAATATAAAAGATAGAAATATGGTGTCGCGGACTTTTTGTAGAATTATTTAAGGTGGACCAGATGGTCATATATAAAATAATTCTGTTTTAATAGGTATTAAACAAGCAAACTTTTACCTCTCTAAAATATTAGTATAGATGTAAGAACACGATTTGGTTATTAAACGATTTATTATTTATTTATTTTATTGTTCTTTGCATTTAGCTCTTCATCATTCTCCTGCCTCTTTATTTGGGGCAGATGCAGCGTGTCTTCTATATAGTACGGTTTTTTAAATAAGAGACACAGCTCTTATTCCAAAAACCGTACTTTGCCAGACGAACTCACGCACGTCAACTCTATTGGAATTTTCCCGGCAAAGTACAATCTGACTGAATCTGACATCTGCCACAAACTGCTGTCAAAGTAAACGAAAAAATAGTTTTGTATTCTTTCTTGTACTCACTTGTTTGTATTTAGAATTAAATTAGGTACTGTCGTCTGAGTCATGTATCGGTAACCATAGATTAATTCGGTAACGAAGTTGTGTTGTTTACAAAAACCGCCATGTCTCTTTAACTAAGATATTTTTATTATTTTCTGGTTATCTCGTAATATACTGTGATTGAAAATGGTTAGTTTTTATATTATTTGAATAAAAGAATCTCAATAGTCCAATTAATCTATCCTTGTGTTAATTTGCTTATTGAAATGGACACTTACAGATTTTTTATATTCTTCCAGGTAAAAGAAAAAGTGGATCAAATCCACGTTTATATTATGTATGTGATACTCGCTGTGAGCATTACATTTGGTAAGTTTTTGTTTCCAAAGATAATAATTAATTAATTTACAACATTTGATCCTCATTAGTGACCATGTTGGTTGATTTGATGTACTTACATAAATTAATTGTACGGACGCCAGCACATCAAGTTACTAAAATCTGTTAAATTTCTTTAATAGATTTTCAACTTTATTGTTAAAGGAATAAGGTTCAAGGTTGATTGGGAAAATTTGACAGTTTCGGGTAGCTTGACCTGCTGGCGTCTGTACAACATTTTGTAATATTATTACATACTCTTACTGAACACTTCTGCATAATCCTGTAGGGACTACACACTCGACTTGATTTCATAAGTTAAGTTTTTTCGAATATTTTCAATAGACTTTAATAAAATTTCTATTATTTTTATAGTCAGGGCTCAGGGAACATCTATTTAACAATGAGCTATTATTTATAATGTATCATGCATCTAATTGAATTCACAAGTAACATTCAAAGAATACAACAAACAAATAACCTTTTTTAAAATCATTGTCTACCTAGCCTTATTCCAACTACCTTGAGATTCCAGCTTGATGCAGCTGATAACCAATATGTTTTGATTGAATATTTTAAATATAAATAACAATAATAGTAAAATTAAATAGGCAATTTTAATTTACATTGTGTTGAATATAATATACACATGCAATTTACAAAACTAATACAAAGAACTATGAATTATTAATTAACATTCCAAGTAAAATTAAAAAACAGTGCCAAATAGTTTCAAAAATAATGTCAAACAGTTTTAAAATCTAATGTCAAACACTTCCAAATATAAAGTCTACCAGGAATATATGAAAAGGAAATGCAAACTTAACCCTGTTTATACTTGGGCAGTTGTAGATATACATATATGACATCATCATACTTATTCCTGTTAGGTATGGTTAAGTGCAGTCATTGAATATTACAATGTTGTAATCAGTAAGAATAAACAACTTCAGTAACAGCCTCTTAGAGAGGCCATTAGTGCATAAAGGAATTTAACAAGTTTGCATAAACAAAGTCTTATAAATACTACTTTGTAATAGCAATAGTATTAGTTTGCATCTTGATTTCAAATAACATAACAATACAGTTGGCAAAAAAGTTTTTTTTTTAAAGTATCTTATATGGGAGGGGGGATCTCACGAATTTGTGAATGTGTATATTAGACTAATTAACAATAATAATTTACTTACGATCAACAACAGAAGTGGATTAATTACTTTGTACCTATGTAATAAGTATGTAAATTATGAAAGAAACAAGTTTAATTGGCTTGTATGACTTGTTGTGTGTTTATCTATACAAATAAATAAAATTGAAATGTCTGTTTGTCACATCAAAATAACAGGCTAGAGTGAATAGGCTCATAATAAATTAGTGCGCTTTACCATCTATGATTGCATCACTGCTTTCCATCAGGTGGGATCGCAGCCAAGCACTAGTTTACAACATTAAAAAAAAAACAGCTTGTTTGTTTCTAATCTCTGAAAGGGCTCGACCGATTTTGACGGGACTTTCACTGGCAGATGCTTGATAGTATAAGATGTTACTTAGGCTACTTTTATTTTAGAAAAAAGAATTAGGGTTCCGCTTAAAAAAAAACATTACTTATTGTTTTCCGACGTCGCTAGAACAGCTGGTTATGCGATAAAATTACTGTCCTGCCTGCCTCGGGAAGAAACGGGGCATTATATTCGTGCCTTCGTGGTAACCAAACAGCCTACCTAAAAATATTATCCTTACTTCTGAAGTATCAACAATTACTCCACTGTTAGTGTACTATTATAGTAACTTTATGACTTGTTTTAGGGTCATCATATTTGTACTTAGACGATAAGTATCAATGGCCGTTTAATTTTGGTGAGTAAAAATGTGTAAACTCCATTAAGAATGAATTTTTTAGGTATTGAGGTATATTTACACTGGAGTCAACACTGCTTCATCTCAACTAAAATTTCAATAAACTCTTAATTTTCAGTGCAATACATTGTTTATATCTTAACAATACAAGGAGCCAGAGATTTATGCACAATGTGTTATAATATGGTATACAGAAGATTGAAAACTGACCGGCTAAATAATATCATGTGGTTTCAAATTGTGAACATTGCATGTATAGTCTTCCTAGTAAGCAATAATCAGAGGTGCTATGCTGAAGATTTTCCTTTGATTTGTATTGGTTACTTGATTGTGGAATATCCAGAAGTTGTAAGTTTAATTCAATATTTGAATATTTTCGATTGTTTGCGTGTGGTTCACTGGTAGGTGAATTTGTGGGTTCGAAGTAATAAGTGGTAGACTGCTGCAGCAGCAAAAACTGCTATGTTGTTGCCCTTCTTATCGCAGTCTGTTTAGAAAGAAAAGAAAGAAAGAAAAATATTTTACAGCGAAAAATAAAAAAAAAAATTAAAAAGAAAGACATAAGATAGATACAGATGTTTGAAACTTCCGTTCAAGTCCATTCCAGCTATGCATGTATTTTTAGGAGTCAGGCCAACGGGCTTTTCTTTAACGTGTTAAAGTGCTTGGTGAGGAGTTTCACGCGCGCGCGCGCCCCTCTAGTGCACGAGTACGTGGTGGGCGCCGCGCCTATGCAACGAGTCTCTGAGGTGCGGGATTTGGGTGTTACTGTCACTCCCGCACTATCGTTTTGTGATCATATTACGGGGATCTGTAAAAGGGCGTTTAGAAACTTGGGATTTGTTCTGAGACAGACAAGGCACTTCACTAACATCGTAACAGTCAGAGTCCAGTATGACGCACTAGTCAGGAGTCATCCGGGACATAGTGCTATGGGCTCCGCATGAGGCTAAGTACTCAGTAATGCTGGAACGCGTACAGAACAAGTTCACGCGCCACACGACACAAAAATAAGCTAAACCTACCTGGTGACTCTAAGCTGAAAATACACTCAACAAGCACTTTAGTAATGTCAGTTAAAATATATACTTAATCAATTATCAGAAGTAATTAAAAATGAACAAAAATTTAATATATTTATAAATAAACTCAAACAATACCTAATCCATAAATGCTATTATAATATTAATGAATATTTTAATGATAAATAAAATGAATAATTAAAAATGAATACCAACAATAATAAATAAAATCAAAGTCGAAGTGAGTACATAGTAGAGAAACGTTTATATTCTACTTTTTCAAATAATAATAGCCCTCTTCCTCTACCCTATCTTGCTGTGCCCGACAGGGTCCACAATGATCTAAAATTATGTATATTTTGTAAAGTTGTTACCACCTAAGTTCACATTGTGGAATGCAAATAAATGTATTGAGTATTGAGCCTTCTCGCCAAACACCATTGACCCGCCCAATTCGGGGTATTAACGATCTTCGCGTGAAGATCGAGGTATGCATGCCATTTGAGTGATTTCACAAAAATACTGATTTTCTTTTTATGTTATAGTGTAGATTAGAGTAGGCTATATTTTGTGTTTTTATTTAGGGAAGTTAGTGAAGTACTTAGTTATTATTTTTAGATGTATTTTAAGTACTACTAATTTTTTACGTTTTTCATAGTTTTAAATTGTAAGTATATTAATTTTAAGACCACGCAATCGCATTAGGTATAACCTGTAATGATAGTAATTGGAGATTTTAATAAATAAATAAAAAATATTAAACAATCGTAATGGGCACTCAATGCTATAAACATTTTCAAGTCTCGCGAACTCCCAAATCCATTTATTATGTCAGTCGAAAAAAATCTGATTAGGCAAACCGAGGCTCATTATTTCTCGATTTTTCAGATGGACAAATCCGATTCTCCCATAAACTACGGAGTGGGGATGGCTTGCAACTTTTATGAGGGATACCTCATGATCGTGATACCATCGGACGGCAGCATGTTCGGTGGCATTGTGCAGAACATCCACGCCTTCGAGTCGCGCGAGGGCGTCGTGGTACCGGTCAAGAAGCTGTTCATCGTCGTTACCAAGTCGCTATACAGTCCCCCGGATCTTCAGCTGTTCAATAAAACAAACAGAGACGATCTTCCGAAGTTGGAAGCCTGCTCGGTGAGAATCGGTGACCTTTCACAGGTTCGTCGGGCCTTGGCAAAACTAATATACTTAAATGTCTCGCTCACTGTCAACACCTACCACTTAACAATTATGACTTTAAGTCGAAATCATCCTCATCCCAAAACACTTGGTGTCTGTGCAGCATGTCATCTTCTTTCACGCATCTGTGTTGGTTTTCACCTTAGTATTCGCGTCCACGAGTCCACCCGTGTCGTCTTCCGCACAATCTGTCCATCGTTTCTTCGATCTTCCCCACTCTCACAGCCATTTATAGTCCGAACTTTTCTCATAAAGTTATAACACATTTCTCATTCCTTTACATGTAAGCATGTAGCTCATATCTTGGCAGCCAATTTCCACACAACTTTAACTATTTTGAATTGTAGTAATATCTGATTGCGCCTTGTTTCACAAAAAGCGGTTTGTAAGAGTATCTCTAACAGAGGTCAGGAATAAATAATAAATATTTAGAATGACAACAACAAGCAATTATTATTAGTTAACTTGACGGCACGGTTGGCGCAGTGGTTAAGCGATTGACTGCTGCGCTGCGTGTTGCGGGTTCGATTCCCGCACGGAACAAATATTTGTATGACCTACAAGTAGTTGTTCCGGGTCTGGCTGTTTGTGTATGTGAGTTTCAATGTTTGTAAACGCACCCACGATACAGGAGAAATTCCTAGTGTGGGGCAACGTTTTTAAAAAAAAAAAAAAAGTTATTTCAATTTCTGGAACAAAACTCAATCGTAAAATGACACTAAAAGATTTACTTCATTTTAGAAGAAAAACTTTAATTCCCAGGACCCTACTCCATGTGAGGTTGCTGATGATGATCTGTTCCAGTCGCTGGATGACGTGAAGAAAGACATCGGCGGCGCGAAGAGTCGCAGCTACAAGAACTCGACGTACAGGATCTACCGGCCGCAAGGAATGCCCGTGTCGCTCGTGGCTGAGTGTGCCACGCCCCTGCACACCATGTACCAGGTCACAAAGAACCAGGAGCTTTATGAAGGTCAGTAGAGAAGTGGGAGTGTGGGACGAAAGTTGGGGAGTAGGCAGGGGAAAGGTTAGGGCTTAAAATTACAGGCAGTTATTCAGTCGTAGGTATGAATCAGTCCTTTAAAGACAGACTTACATTGCGTCTAAGTGTTGTGCTCACATTTTATGTAGGTATTAGCTGCGCCCCGCGATTTCACCCGCATAAGCTTCGATCCCGTGGGAATATCGGGATAAAAAATATCCTATGTGTTAATCCGGGTTATAAACTATCTATGTGCCAAATTTCATCCAAATCTGTTCAGAAGTTATTGCGTGAAAGAGTAACAAACGTCCACGTGGCCCATTTTACTGTAATTTTCGTTATACAAAACCATCGTTTTGGCTATTACCAAAATTAACATAAATACTCATAAACCATTAAAACACTTCGATTTCAGACCTAGCTGAAGTGAACGTTGAAGAAGTACGCCATGACTTCTGCACCACGCTGAATAACATCCTCTCTAAGAGCTCTGAATGCAGGGACAGGGTTGAATTAGTTTTCTATGATGGTAAGTTTACACTGCTACAAGTCTCTTTTAGGGGTCGAATGACATTGACGTGGAACATGGTAAATATATGTGCAATTCCTATTGACATATCACTTGAAATGTATTAAAAAAAAAACAAGCATAAGCAGCACGCGGTGCAGGTTGGTAGACGTCACATGTCTTCGAGTTTTTGGTTCTAGGACATGCCGATTTCCTCACTATGTTTTCCGTCACCGTTTTGATAGCACGGGTGATGAATTTTTTTTAAGTACACAAAGCAATGCGCCTGTCCGTGTTCGAACCCACGAACTGCTCAACGTAAATCGGAGCCGTTACCACCGGGCCACCACTCCTCGTGAAAAAAAAAAACAAGATGGTGGTATAAGTTCCAATTATGGTCACGCGCCACAAAACCTTTCGCTATGCACGTCGCTTGACACAGTAGGTACACTATGCGAAGTTTCATAAGATGTTGATATAATTATGTATACAATTATTGAAGAGTATTTTTTGTCGTTTTGATTACAGATAAAGACCCGGAATCTAACCTGGCCGATGTGTTGCTGGATAGAATTCGTCAGCTGCAACCTAACTTTGAAGAGCTAATTAATGTTAGGAGGTAAAATTAAAAACAACCTAATCTTTCGTCTTATTTTAAAATGTTGACAAAAATTAATCAGTCATTCTATGCTGCTTTAAAAATCATGTTATAAATAGTTAATTTAAGTGAAACAATGTAACCCAACCTAACCATAAGTAAATGAGAAATGTTGTGCCTGCTGTGCTAAACTAAATACTTCAATCTACATACTATGGCCTATGAGGCCTCAGAATAGATTTAAAAAATCCTGACAAAAAGCTGGACTGTTGCATTATATGGATAAATGACAAGGTCGGACAAAGTCCAAATGAGACCAAAAAGCCAGACTTGTCCAGACAATTTTATAAAAATACCAAAAACATTTTTAAATGTACAAATTAATGAATAGTCATTATTTAATGTCACTTTGTGTACTTTTTTTATTTTTGTAATGTCAACGTGCATAATGTAAGTATAAATTTATTATCTAAGTACCTACGTAAAATATTCTAGTTTTATATGATGATTATTCTGAGAATAATATTTTAATAAAAATAATTATAAAACTAAAAAATGAGTATTTTATTGATCAGAATTTAGAATATTAATCTTTACCTATCCCTTTGCCCTACGTGATAAAGATATTCTACTTATTATACAGCATGTACAGACGCCAGCACATCAAGCTACTACAATCTGTCAAACTTTAATAGATTTTAAACTTTATCTAAAGCATTATGGTTCAAGGATGATTGGGAAAATTTGGCACTTTCGGGTAGCTTGACCTGCTGGCGTCTGTACCTGTCAGAAACATGTGATCAATTCTTGGAACTGTAAAAAGGTTCATTATCAGTCAGTTCAGGTCCGTTATCAGTCTCAATTTGTCAAAAATCTAATTATCATTTTTTTTTTTACATTTATTGTAGCTGAGGTGAGATTGCGACTAGATTTTGAACGTTTTTAATTACGAGAATTATTGGCCTTCAGGTATCGTGCAGACCATCAAAAGAACAACTTTCTCCATGGGACCAACATCGTAATCGCGAAGAAATTATTAACTGTCCACCTTTTGACCGCCAAAATCAAAATCAAAAGTCATTTATTCAAATTAGGCTGAGAATCAGCACTTTTCGAACGTCAAAATTCCAAAAACGCCCGCCCTTCAACACTTCCTAGTGCTATAGCTGGGAAGAAGAAGTGGCGCAACAAGCTCCCCAGCAGCACAGCTGTCTGTTCAGTTAGAAAATTGATTGTATACAATACTATAAGGTACCTATGTTAAGTAATTAACATTACAAGACACAGAACATAAAATTAAATTATTTGCCATATGTCAGCTAGCCACGCCAATATACCAACAATTTAATAAAAAACTATAGGTAGGTACTCAAGCTAAAAAATAATTAATTAAAATTAAAATGTAAATAAAAGCCTCCAGGTATAAAGGGCGTGACCGCTTACATATTTATGCATTGCTGGGTTCTGTTCACATAGCTATCACTTGAAGTCACAAATGATAAACTAGGACCATCGAAGTAAAATAAATAAATAAGTTGATACTAATAACAATAACCTGTCAGTAAGCTAATTCTGGAGAAAGAACACAAACATTGTCTTGCGTTAATTATGGCAACCAACTATTCTTACCGTGTAAGTAGTCGTTTTTTTTTCGTCGATTTTACTTGAGCTTTAAACGCATTGAAAGGCAAGTCTAGCAAAGAAGAGGGTACCTATCTTGTTATAAAAGGTTATACCAAGCCCAACAAATGAGTTATGAACCTTATGAAGCCGGTGAAAGGGGGCACGTAGTTTGTCCTTATTTCTAGTGTTAACACTGTAAATATCATTGTTTTAGTGTACAAGCATAGGTCCATGTGTACAAGTGTAAATTTTGTCTAATATATAAGATGTTGGCGAAGATGAATTGTGATGCCACGTCAATAACGAAAATCCGTGTTCAAAACAGCAGCAAATTCCTTCTTTCATAGGTACCGCTACAAAATACTATTATTTTGTAGGTATGTAAGAAGGAATTTGTCGATATATAGGTACTTTTACCGTGAATATTCACGGTAAAAGTATGTCGTCGCAAGCAAATTCCTAGCGACAGGCGATACCTTATATTAAGCTTGAGTTATTGTTTATAGAAATAAGGTTCCTGATTGTTTATAGAAATAAGGCTCCTGATTGGACAAACTGTTAATACTGTGAACACCCTGTGGTGGCGCTAGCATCGCACATCACTCGTGAGCAGGGTCGGTCGCGGCCGCCGAAAGATTGAATCCGTGACGCTCTCGGTCGATACACGCGGCGCGCACCGAAACTGCTAAGTTCACTTTGAATGATTAATTAAGAATTTAAGAGACATTATAAATTAGTGAGTTAATAGCTGTTAGTTAGGTGATTAGTGTAACTATCCTAGAATTATTAAACTGTGAGTGTGTTATCAAATAGTGTGTTTAATTGAGACTATGGAGAACCCACAAAGAGACGATGGCGAGAACGCGCCCCACGATAATTTACCGCACGCTGCGTTATCAGAAGTGGGATCTGCTCAGGCACCACAATCTGATGCTTATTGGAAGCAGTTATTAGAACAGCAGTCACAAACAATGTTGCGCATGGTTGAGGCTATGCACGGATCAACGAAATCAGCTGCAATAAAGTTGCCGGAATTCAATCCAGACCTGCCAGATGTTGACCCTCGTTCCTGGTCTTCCACGGTGGACATTTGCCTCACAGAAAACCCGTTGGAAGGTGGAGCTCTGATCATCGCACTAAGCAAGTCCCTAAAAGGCAGTGCTTCGTTGTGGCTTTCTCAAGTTTCGCATCCTGGTATGACCTGGAATCAGTTCAAAGACCTTTTCTTAGCACGATACGATAGTGTTGAAACCTGTGCAGCGACTATAATAAACGCTAACAACAGCAGACCGAAGGAAGGCGAAAGTTTGGCTGCATATGCGAGTCGCTTGATGACGTCACTTTCATCTAAATGGAAGAATATGACCACGGAGGAAATTGCTGTTTCTTATGTGCTAGCTCATGTCGCACAAATCGATAATCGCATCAATCGTTTGGCGTTCACGACCGAAATCAAAACGAGATCGAAATTAGTGCAAGAAATACAAGCGCATTCCTTAAAGCGTAAACAAGACCGAAATCTTGAAAGCTTCACTCCGGATGCGAAACGTACTCAAACCAATGTGAGCAAAGTCGAATGTAACTATTGTCACAAAATCGGACACAAGTGGATGGACTGTCGTGCACGGAAGAGTAAGATGTCAACTACATCATTCAAACCGTCGGCATCATCATCAACATCATCATCATCGATGAAAGACCACTCTCATGTAACCTGTTACCGTTGCGGGGAAAAAGGCCACTTCGCAACAAGATGTCCGAAGAGCAGCGGAGCAGCACGCGGCGGCGGCGGCAGCAGCGCGGCGCCGGTCAGCACTGAGGCCAGCAAGGCGTTAGAACGGCGTGTAAACTCTTGTCAAGTCCAAGGTGTGCGTGGAGAGTTAAAAGTATCCGGTGAGCCGTACCCCTTTTATTTTGATAGTGGCGCTGAATGTTCTCTCGTTAAACAGAGTATAGCAAACAAATTTTTGGGAACGCGTTCGATTACTAACGTACGTTTGATAGGCTTAGGTAACACGCATGTTTATGCCACTGAACAAATTTTATGTGACGTACTTATAGACGGGCATTGTTTAAAAATTTTGTTTCTTATCTTGCCAGACGAAAACATGCCGCATGATATAATGATCGGCTCAGATATTTTACAACATGACGTGACTGTAAACCTCTCTAAAGAGCGTTTAACTATTTCAAAACCGATCGCTTGCTTAAGTGCCCTTACTGAAATTGATTTTAGTGTGATAAAAACTGATGTACCGGCTGCGTTTAAAGATAGTCTCATGCGCGTATTGAATGAATTTTCGTTTACTTTTATTAACGGTTTACCGCAAACCCGTGTGACAACTGGTGATTTAAAAATTAGGTTAAAAGATCCAACTCGTACTGTTTATCGGCGTCCTTATCGCCTTAGCCCACACGAAAGAGAGGTAGTGCGCAGTAAAGTGGACGAGTTATTAAGTGCGAACATAATCCGGCCGAGTAATTCCCCGTATGCGAGCCCGATTCTTCTAGTACAAAAACGTGACGGTACTGCACGCATGGTTATAGATTACCGTGAACTCAATTCTAATACGGTGCCAGATCGCTTTCCATTGCCGCGTATTGACGACCAAATTGCTAGGTTGAATGGCGCTAATTATTTCACTTGTTTAGATTGTGCAAGCGGTTTTAACCAGATACCCATATTGGACCCGGAAAGCATTGAGCGCACTGCTTTCGTGACACCTGATGGACAATACGAGTACTTAGCTATGCCCTTCGGATTACGTAATGCGCCTAGTATTTTCCAGCGAGCTGTGTCTAATGCGTTAGGTTCTCTGACCAATTCTTACGTGATCTTGTACATGGATGACATCTTAATACCATCATGTAATGTGGAAGAAGGCCTCACTAGACTACAAGAAGTATTGACTTGTTTATGCAATGCTGGTTTTTCACTTAACATTTCAAAATGCTCTTTTCTCATGTCGCAAGTTGAATTTTTGGGCTACAAAGTTTCTTCAGGGCAAATACAACCAAATCCCTGTAAAGTCGAGGCACTTACAAGGCTTCCTCCACCAGATAATAACACTCAGCTTAGGCAGTTCATTGGACTTGCGTCCTATTTCCGGAAATTCATAAAGGATTTTTCACGTATTATGCTTCCTTTATTTCATTTGAACACTTGTGCCCAATTCAATTGGAAGCCTGAACATGAAGAAGTCAGACAGCAAATAATTTCAACCTTGACAAATGAGCCAATACTCACAATTTTTAACCCAGACCTTCCAGTCGAATTGCACACTGACGCCAGTGCCGTTGGTTATGGCGGCATTCTGTTCCAAAAAGATAATGATCAATTGCGCGTTGTCGAGTATTATAGCCGTAGGACCACGGACGTTGAGTCTAGATACCACTCATACGAGTTGGAAACTCTAGCGGTAGTAAGAGCTGTAGAACATTTCCATCATTTCTTGCAAGGTCGTCATTTTGTTGTTGTTACGGATTGTAACTCACTCAAAGCGTCTCATAATAAAACGAATCTTTCTCCACGTGTACATCGTTACTGGGCATTCTTACAGGCATACGAATTTGAGATTGTTTATAGAGAGGGCAAGCGTATGGCTCACGTTGATTTCTTATCTCGTAACCCTATACCCGAATCGTCTACAACCAACACCGCGTTGACTGTAGTCACCGATAAGGTAGAACAAAGACGAATTGACCTTAGTACACTTTCTGAGAATTGGCTTTTAGCTGAGCAATTGCGCGATAATGAAATTCAAGCTATCGTCGTAAAGCTGAAAGAAAATGAACTCCCTGCAGACATTTCCAAAACGTATGAGACCCGAAAAGGTGTTTTGCATCGTCGCGTTCAGAGAAATAACCGCACGTGTTGTTTACCCATAGTACCGCGCGCTTTTCGTTGGGCAGTTGTTAATCACGTGCATGAATCAGTAATGCATCTAGGGGCAGATAAAACATTAGAAAAGCTGTACGAACACTACTGGTTTGATAGTATGGCTAAGTATGTCCGCAAGTTTGTAGATAACTGCATTACGTGCAAAGTTTCTAAATCACACTCCGGTCGAGTGCAAGCAGAGCTTCATCCAATACCAAAAATTACTGTTCCATGGCATACTGTCCACGTCGATATATCCGGGAAGTTAAGTGGTAAAAACGATAAGAAAGAATACGTCATAGTACTTATAGACGCGTTCACAAAGTTTGTGCTTTTGTATCACACATTCCGCATAGATACGCCTAGTGCTATAAGTGCACTTAAGTCGAGTGTTGCCCTCTTTGGTGCGCCCTCACGAGTAATAGCAGACCAAGGTCGTTGCTTCGCGAGCAAAGATTTCAAAGAATACTGCGAATTGCATAATATTCACCTGCATCTTATTGCTACGGGTTCGAGTCGCGCAAACGGCCAGGTTGAGCGCGTAATGAGCACGCTTAAGGGGATGCTCACTGCGGTCGAGACATCGGACAGATCGTGGCAAGATGCTCTTGAAGAGGTTCAGTTAGCGATAAACTGCACTGTTAACCGAGTAACAAAAGCAAGCCCTTTAGAGCTTATGATCGGACGTGTAGCAAGGCCTCTTAATCTTTTGACTTTAAATGATACTGAAATAGAAGTAGACTTAATCCAGACGAGAGAACAAGCAGCCCAAAATATCGAACGAAATGCCAGTTATGAAAAGTCACGTTTTGATAAGAATAAGGCTAAATTAGTGAAGTTTGATGTTGGAGATCTTGTCCTCCTTCAAAATGAAGAGAGAAACCAAACTAAGCTAGATCCTAAATACAAAGGACCTTTTAAAGTAATCGAAGTACTCGATGGCGATCGTTATACTTTGAAATCATTGTCAAGCAAAAGAACTTACAAGTACGCACACGATCGTCTTAGAAAAATGCCTCAGAGTAATTTACCACCTGAATTAGAATCCGATGAAGAAAGACCTAGTGAAGGCACTTCAGCTAAAGTTTGATGACGTTACACACATAGCACGGCGACTTTGTCTCTGTCACACACATGCTTCAGTCGTAGTCGTAACTGCAATTCATGAATTGAACAGGGCGCGATGCGCGGCTGGAGATGTGGGGTGTCATGAGGCTGTATTACTGGGTCTGTGTGACCGCATACTGGGTCTGTGTGACCGCATACTGGGTCTGTGTGACCGCTTACTGGGTCTGTGTGACCGCATACTGGGTCTGTGTGACCGCTTACTGGGTCTGTGTGACCGCATACTGGGTCTGTGTGACCGCTTACTGGGTCTGTGTGACTACATACTGGGTCTGTGTGACCACCTGAGCTATGTTTATGTGTGAGCGTCTTTGTGATTTGTTAAAAGCTACATTTGATTAAATCAAATTTGAGTTTTTGATGCTATGAGGCATTTACTGGATGACGGTTAGGTAATCCACCAGCGCCAGGAGCGAAGCTCATAAGTTAAGACGAAGAATGAAGCATTAATTTTCTTTTTTTAATCTGCTTTGTTATCTGTTTACCCTTACTCTTGTAGTCAGGTTAAGCCGAGCGCTACCGTTTACTCCAAGTATGACATTTGTTTCAGGGACACACGAGGACGTGTGACTTGTCAGTCTGGCCGTGTCGTCGCAAGCAAATTCCTAGCGACAGGCGATACCTTATATTAAGCTTGAGTTATTGTTTATAGAAATAAGGTTCCTGATTGTTTATAGAAATAAGGCTCCTGATTGGACAAACTGTTAATACTGTGAACACCCTGTGGTGGCGCTAGCATCGCACATCACTCGTGAGCAGGGTCGGTCGCGGCCGCCGAAAGATTGAATCCGTGACGCTCTCGGTCGATACACGCGGCGCGCACCGAAACTGCTAAGTTCACTTTGAATGATTAATTAAGAATTTAAGAGACATTATAAATTAGTGAGTTAATAGCTGTTAGTTAGGTGATTAGTGTAACTATCCTAGAATTATTAAACTGTGAGTGTGTTATCAAATAGTGTGTTTAATTGAGACTATGGAGAACCCACAAAGAGACGATGGCGAGAACGCGCCCCACGATAATTTACCGCACGCTGCGTTAAGTATATATCGATAAAACATCGATACATTTTACTTGTGCATGGTTTACGAATAAAAATTGCTTATAAGTACATATAAGTACCATTGAGGCCTTAAACTGCGTTAAGCGGGCACCCGCGACGAGCACCCGTTGCGTGACCCGTCGCGTGACCCGTCGCGTGCCCACGCGCGTGGTCACGCGGGTTGGCTCCGTGGATTTCACGATCGGGATTTCACCCGGGATTTATTAATATTTTTTCTTTTGATATTTCTCGGGACCCTGGGGTCCCGGACCTTTGGAAGGCATACGAAGGGCCGAAGCCAACTCGCAGAGGCCCGTTAGACTTTTTAGTGAAATGAGGCACCAACCGACGATTATCCCTGTTCGCACTTTGCAAGTGACAACCCACGGCTGGTGTACGACTATTGCAGTACATGGAAACAAAGATATTGGATTATGGGTTTGGGTGGCTAAAGTGACCTGGTTATTGAGGACTATGGAAAGTCTACAGCCCCTGCCAGACCAATGTTTTATATAAATTACACAGATAAAATGGCAGGGGGTTACTTGCACACTCAATAATGGGCCCCCGAAAACGGCCGTTAGCACATAGTGTCGTAGCGCACTGGTACATCAGCTCTGTTCCTCGTCATTGTTCACTCCAGCTGGCCAATATAGAAAGCCAGAGGTGAGGAACAAGACTTCTCCCGGGAAATAGAGTCCGTGGGGTCGATACTGCCCAACAGCTCGCCACATGCTTGCACATGTCTCTTGGTCTGGCTCCTCTTCACCCTAGACCTGTTCCGGCAAAGTAAACTCTTCCGGCACAGGCCTAGAGTTCGGAGTACGCAAGCGACGACGACGACAACGTGGAGATACGGCGGTGGGGTTATTAATATTATAAATTATTAAGGACGCGCGCATGCCCCCGCAACGGATTCCGTCGAACGGAGGCGGGCTCCGTAGCCCGGACGCGGGTTTCACCTTCCCGCGACAGACGCCCGTGCGGGTCGCCGCGACGGAGCACTTTTGTATGGAACCGCGCGGGCGTCCGCTTAACGCAGTTTCAGCCCTGAATTGTATTAATTTTCACCCATGTTTCACCCTTTTTTTCTAGTTAGTAATCATTACCAGAAATTACATCGTTAGATAATAGCAGATTTTATAATAAAAATAGTAATGTTTTTTTTTATTTTTTTGTTTATAAAAATATTTAAAAATATAATCTGTAAGTAAGTACCTACCTTCTCTTCTACTGTACGAGATACCACAAGAATCTCCTATTAATTTCTCATACGTTTTAAATAAATATGTAAATACAATTTTAGTAATATTTATTTTAGTCCTTAAAATGTTAAGTTTTTTGATGTGAAAAGAACTTAATATTAAAATACCTATTATCTGGTATTAACGTATTGCACAACACTATCAGTGTCCGGCACCGCGCGTTGACGTCATTGTGCGCTGTCTCATCCCGTCTGTGGCGTACAAAGTACTGTAAAGGATTCCGCTGACATGGATGCCCGAGACTTGCTACAAAATTATCGATTTGCACTTTTTACTCATAAGTTTGTCACTAGATATTTTTATTTTATATTTTGCTTTGTATTTAGTATGATGTAAAAATGTAGTAGACGAGAAATAATCTTCGTCATAATATTAGTGAAGTATTTTAATTTGTTTTCGTAAAATATTAAAAGCTTTTATCGTAATTGTTTTGCTTACTCATCACTAGCTGACGCCTCTTCACGTCCGTGGCGTGGATTTGCACGCCAAACTTCGATCAATTATCTTCGATATTGATCGAAGACGCCAAAATCCAAATGATACCTTTTGCATGATCTTCTTACATTGTGATTTTTTCCCATTATAGAATAGCTAATTGTTATATATCTTTGTGTAATTATATAATAAATATGTCTATGGAATAACAAATATAACAATAGGAAAAAAGAAACACTATAAACATGTTTTTGTATATTTATTTTGAACTTTAAAAAAGTGTTATTTTCGACGTGGCATGCCGCCCGTGGCGTCGTCGTGAGCACTTTTTGATTTGACGTCCATAGACGTCCGTGGCGGTCAAAAGGCTAATTACAATTATATTGGTCCCATGGAGAAATTTCTTCAGTAGTCAAGTTGTATGTATGTACGTACCTACAAACGCTGAATAGGGCACTTAATCGTTAATTTTAACACCATAAACACGTAGTCTTTTTGACAACGAACCACCCCTGCATCTCTATTCTTCCCGTTTGACGGTATCACACCCTTAAATATGACCCCACCTATGTGTCCTTTCTAATACATGCTGAGATTTAGGTACTCGGCCGTCGTAAAACTATTTATATTCAAATAAAAATGTATAATGTTGGTTACAACAAAATAAAATTACAAAAAAGCATTTTAGTTAGTGCAATACAGTAGTACTTTTGTTTTATTATTTGCTTCTCTAATGCAATAATTCTACAGTCTATTCCACAGAGTACATTAGTCTATTCTGATTTCTGTGCACCTTAAATTTTGTTTGACACTTTGACAGATGCTAAAATCGGTTTTCAATGCAGTTTCGATTTACGATCTAAGTACGATTTTTGAAAATTCCAAAGTTATGACGACATTTTTGGTGACACTAAATAAGATGTGCATGCAGTTTCAGTATATTACAAAGTACTCTGTGGCATGCAGCACTCCGGAAGTAACTGTATCACTGTGTTTCACTTGCAATTAATTAAATACTCGTAGTGGTTTAAATTAATGTTAGTCATATTTAACTTTAGTCCAGCTCAAAAAGTTTGTAAACTTGAAAAGTTACATCTCCACCAGAAATCGCGGATTCACGGCTTCATCGTACGTGCAATAATTAGTGCTAGTGTGTTGTTGTTATTATTTGGTAAATAAATGAAACTAGGTTAGTATTTGGTTTGGACATTTATTTTATTCGATAAACCATTTTTGGAGTACAAAGAAAGACTTAATAAAGTCAAAGTAACAGAGAGTTGAACTAAAATAAAGTATTTTTTGTCCTAACTGATCCCATGATCCATCAGGATATAGATCCAATTGCGCTGTATTTTTCAATGGTCGCTTTCAATAGCAGCTGGTCTAGTGAATGAAAACTAATCCTAAATTGATTTGTAAACCATTCCTCAATTGATTCCAGAGTGACTGTTGAGTTTTTCTAGATGTGTCTGATTCTCAGTACGCAGACTATGTATACCCGATATATAATTACTTTACTCTATGCTACGTGACTACTTCACATTTGACCTCAGTAACCCAATTGTAGATAAACATTACACAACAACAAAGAACCTTGTTATAAGTTTACACTTTAATAACACAAACTGTTTACTTTTCTAGAAACCAAAAATGGATCAAAAAAAGCATGTTTACATTTTGAGAGTTATGCTTGTTAGCGGTATTGCAGTTGGTAAGTTATTAACATTCAATGAAATATATATATATATATATGCGAGGTGGAGGAATATTTTGATGCAATATTTTAGTTTTTTAATAGTTTTAGTTAGTACTTATAGTATATTATATTTTAATGATTTGTAGTTTATTTAGTATGAAAAGTTTGTAAATATTATGTTTATTGGCAAATAAAATAAAATATTCAATTAAATATTATTAATTCACTCATTCTATCTACAGATATACGTACTTGAATTAAGATTGTATTGGTAAATAAAATGGCTTGATTGAATAAACTGTCTATATAGTCCAGTTATTTGCACAACACCATTTCTAAACTGACTTCACATTATGAGTAAAGCCTATAACAATGCGAGGTCAGCTAAAACTGAAAATGTATAGCTGTATGTAATAATTGTGCAAATGTTAGTTTAATAATAAATTATAGACAAAACATTTCCAAATAATCTTTTGAACCTTGCATGAGTTGATGTGTTGCATGTGCTATGTGTAAAAGTGATTCCGATATCCTATTTACAATTTCATTTCATTTCAATTCTCCCCACATCTGCTTTTCAGACTGTTCTGATGACCAAGTATATGGCTTCCTGTAAGTTACTTCTGAAAAATTACTTTGTCAATCCATCATAACGTCCACTACTCACAGTAAAAATAAAAGCAGTGAAAAAAGTAGAGTACCATAATAATACAATGGGAGTCTGTGAACTTTAGTTTCAAAACAATGCAACACAAAGCCCCTGTCACGGTAATATTATCTATACAGTATTCCAACTTCATACAAACGGACGAAGCGCGAGTTATGAATACGCGCCTCGATCTCGACATGCGCTCCCGCTCGACATGCAGACAGTCGCGACTGTGCCGCAATGACGAACGGACGGTGTGTTGTTTAATAACCGCGCGATTTTCTCACTAAAAATAACTTCAAGTACATATTTAATATGACGAGTAGGATATATTGTGCTGTTTTTGGTAGCATGAATTAGTCAAACAATTTTTAATTAAGCTTTATATTAGAATGCGGATTTTTTATACTTTAAAATGTAACAATAAAGCATTTCGTACGTCTCAGTCGAGGCGCAAATATTTTTCGGTCGCAAATTTATAAGACCGATTTGTTATTCAAACATAAACATGGTTTTTTTAATTAAATCTACCAATCAAAAAACAACATGCATTTTTATTGAACACTTCCTATTCAATTCACAAAGTATTTTATTTGTTTATATAAAAAAAAGTATATTTACAATCACAAAACTAAATGGAACACAAAGTAGGCAAATGTATTTAAAATTCTGGAGGCGGGCAGCCCTATCGCATGTTTACGTACCGCGCGGCTGTAGGCATTTATTTCAAAGATATGGCCGAGTTACAATACTGTATAGATAATATTACCGTGCCCCTGTTCTCCTTAATGTTTACAAAGTTACTGGCTTCAGATTACAACTTGAATGCTCAACTGTTTCTACAAACCCTTTGAAATAATAAACAACCTATATCCTAACTGGCCATGTCTCATATTACCTAGAAATACAGTCAACAAAACAGTTAAAATCCAACTACAGTGATTCAAAGTTTATAATAAAAATTCGATCCAGCCTGTCCCATCTTGCTGCCCTCCCCAGCGACGCCCTAAGCCGAGGTTCGTATCCCACAGGGGGTGCCCTTAGCGATGCAGTCGCTTAGTTTTAATTAGTTCTATGCCGTGGCTGCAGGGTTTAAGTTTACTTAAGGCAACCACTGGATAGCCCGGTTAAGTAGTCACGACCTCTCTAGGTCAACTACGAGATGCCATTTATATATAAAAAAAAAAAGTTTATGTCGGTTTGGAACATGAGGCGAGTCACTGTACAGTAACAAATTCACGTGTCTGCTACTTCACTTCAGAGCGGCCGTAAAGTTTGAATTTACTGTTCTATCTAGATCTCTACTTCATGTTGTAATAATTAAAGATATTCATTTTTATTTTTTATATGAAATCTAATTAGAAGTATACAGAATTTAGAATAAATATAATCAATGCCATATCAAACTAATGGACTGAAAATCACAAACCAAACCACACTGTACTTTCGGAATTTACAAGATTATACAAAAAAATTCTTCTACACATAGCTGTTTGGATGATTGTACTAAATGCGATAAACCAAAAGTTTACTGTGTGAGGAAGGAACAACAGGCATTGTTATATTTAAAGTTAAGCTTCCATAGTGAGCAAACATGGTGCGTAAGGAGGTTATAGTTGCTAGCACAGTAATTCTATTGTTGGTTGCAGGGTCCCACTGGTCCCAGAGCTTGAACTTAAATAATAAACACATTTGGATGTACACTTTAGGTAAGTAGTGAATTTTTTAAAAACTTTTTTATAGTAAGTAGGTACTACTTTTTTGTTTAATTTTTGCCAGGTAGGTATTAGAACAATAGGCTCATCCTTAAAACAGCCTGATGAATTATCTGATCTGAAGAGCTGTTATCACAGCCAGTCAGAAAACGACTGTTTCTGACTGGCTATTACTCCATATTTGTCCCCAAGAAGGAATATTTTGTTATGTCAGAATAATTATGATAGTTATTTCTTTTCAGCGCGATATGTCCTGTACATACTGAGTGTGCAAGCTGTGTACGGTGCTTGTGGGCTAGCTTACGACGTGGTGCGCAACAAGCGGGTCATAAACGAGCAACTCCTAAAGAAACTTAACAAACACCATGCTATGATTGTCCTCGCAGCCATCGCGTTCTTACTGTTCACCGAACAGACTATCGTCGAGAACAGCTTCTTTAAGATTTTGCTTGCGACGGTAATTGCGAAGTTTCCGGTAACTGTAAGTGTACCGAGCTTATTTATCTTTTTTATCTTTGTTGAATAGGTATTCATACTGTGGCGGTCACTGATATTTTATGTTTTACTTATAATATCATTGGTGGTGGTCACTAGAATCACTACCTAGTTAGGCCCTTTGGGTTTAGAGAAAAACCAACAAATTATTGGACTCTACTGAGGCGCTCTACTATATAGGTACCTCAACTCATTATCACTTATTTAAAGTACCTAAACTCTATGCACAGAAATACATACAATAAATACTTCCATTAATGGTCTCCACCTATATTTCAGAAGAAGAAAAAGAAAATACCAGTGAACTACGCAGTGGGGATGGCTTGCAGCTACTTCGAAGGTTACCTGATCCACATCCTGCCTTCAGACGGCGCCAAGTTCTTCGGGTTTCAGAATAACATCCGTACATATGAGGCAGTGCAAGGAGTTGTGTTTCCTGTCAATAAGCTGTTCATTGTGGCCACCAAGTCACTGTACAGTCCTCCCGCGTTGGAAGACCTCAATAAATCGGATAGAGATGATGTCGCCAAGTTGGAGGCTTGTACTGTAAGTACTATTCATTTGATTTTGTTTTAATTTTTAATTAATATAATATTGGGGCGAACACTATGCTGTGGGATGCTACATCTTGATCGGGTAACTGCTGTACATTTAAGAGCGGCTAAATAAATAAAATATCTGAACCATTGAGAGGTACACAATTTTAATACCTCTACGGTTTACGGATAATAAAATATGGTTGTACCTATCGGTGGATAGCTAGGAAGATGTTTAATGTGGAATGTTTGAGGTTTTAACTGATAGTGTCATTAGGTTGAAAGCCCATCCTGAATTGTGGAAAGGCTAGCGCCGGGGGATTCTGATTCAGTTCTGCAGAACATAACGTTCTGCGTAACACGCTATCAATATCAATCTAAATCATTTTGAAGGATAGGTAATGCTAACCCATTGTTTCATATGTTCGAAAAATTTGTACATAACGCAATGAATGTTGAACTCTCAAAATGAAAGCCATTCGTATCGTTAGTGTATTATCCAATTACCCGGCTGATCAGTAGGCCAATTCCCGTAATTAAAAACGTTAAAAATCTAGTCGCCAGCTCATCTCAACGAAAATTAATGTTAAAAATGACAATTAGATTTTTGTCAAGTTGAGACTGATAACGGACCTGAACTGACTGATAATGAACCTTCTTACAATTACGAGAATTGTCGCAATCGCATCAGAAGAGTCGCAATCTCATCTCAGCCACAATCAATGTCAAAAACTTAAATTAGAGGTATTTTTGATAGATTGAGAGTGAGATCAGACTGAACGTTCTTCAAATTACGAGAATTGTCCCTCTGACATCGAAAAATAACTGACTAATAAATGACTTTATTTGATTATGTATTCAATTTTCCGTAACACCAATATCATTCCGTTTCAGGCACTAAGCGAGGTAGAGAAGGACGTGGCAGGCGTAAAGAACCGCATCTACAAGAACTTCGCGTACAAGATCTACCGCCCCAACGGCCGGCCCGTGTGCCTGGCCGCGGTCGGAGGCACGCCCATGCACACGCTGTTCAAGGTCTTGAAGAACAAGGACTTGAGCGAAGGTGAGGGGTTGATTAACTTTCAATGGAACGGTCGAAATTGATAAACCCTTCGTATGAATGTGGATCCACAGGAGACCTGTTAAAACCAGCCAAATATCTAGTTGAGACCCGCGCTGTGGCTCTATCTCGCGGTGTCACAGCATTATACTGGGCGATGGCCGTTTTGCAGGGATGTGACGCATATTTACCCCCAATTATTGTATTTGTGTGCTTTATTATTGGAAGTTAAAGTCCTTTAACGGAGCTTGCGTTAGGAAGCTGTTACAAATCGTCACGTAACGAAAAAGCGTTATGCCCCAATCCCTTGTTCATGAGACTACGAAACATAGACTAGTTTTCATGGTTTTTGAAGGTGCTGTAGCCGACAGTGTGGTCAAAATGAAAATCCAAGATGAGGGCTGCAAAAATGTATAAATTTTCGTCATTTAGACATTTTTGCAGCCGACATCTTGGATTTTCATTTTGAACTTCGTTCCTGCCGGGGGTGCCTCGACCCCACACATTTTTTAAATTCTTTATCGTCAAATTTAGTACAAATAAATGTATTATCTTTCATTATATTTAAAGACAAACAAAAAGTACCTTAACAATAATAACCACACATACACAATATAGGATGCAGTAAAGCACTAACCCAATTAAGACAATTAGATATGTGGTTAGAATGTCGCAAAATGTGTCGCATACCAACCATGAAGTTACCAAGTTGTATCAATATCGGTTCAGTACATTTTGGAACTTAGACCGCGTTCGCACAGACGTAAAAATATCGGGGCGGGATTTTATCGCGCAAAGGGTTTTCAACTCTCGGTGTTAAGAATCCAACAGAGTGCAGTGTATCCCAGCACGTCGAAAAAACAGGCTGTTGGGTTTTCAACTCTCGGCGCTAAGCAGTGCGTTCAAGATCCAGTGTGCGAAAAAATCCCGCCAGGGCTTAGTAAAGTTCCAAAAAAGGAAAACTAAAGTTTCCAGAAAGAATGTATTTTGATACCATGTTTGATTCACAAGACCAGTGTATCAGCGGCCCACCAATGAGTGGATCTATAGGCCGACCGCTTAACTGAGACGTTGCCTGAGGTAGCTGCGCGGTGCGGGGCGGGGGGGGGGGTGATAGTTGTCACAAGTTGACGAATCGCTGAGCTCTCGCATCACGTCACCACCCCCCTCCCGCACCGCGTTGCTACCTCAGGCAACATCTCAGTTAAGCGTTTGGCCTATAAGTGGTCTATACTTACTAATAACTCAACAATTGTTCGTTTACAGAATTGGCTGGTATTAACCGGGAGGAAATTGTGGCTGACTTTTTTAAAGCTTTGAACAAGATCATAGCGAAGAGTCCAGAGTGCAGGGACAAGTGTGAGCTCATATATTTCGATGGTAAGTGGTTTTTGTTACTTCTTGTTAGCGTATCGATGGCCCAAACGTTCAAAATCTTTGGCCCTAAACTCAGCTGCGCGAATTCCGCTCACTGACGTACTTATAAGATGACCAGCTGCGCCCCGCGGTTTCACCCGCATAAGATACTTTATAGGATACTTTTTATCCCGATATTCCCACGGGTCGATCCCGTGGGAATATCGGGATAAAAAGTATCCTATATGTTAATCCTGGTTATAAACCTACCTAGAACTTTATTGCGGGAGTTTTTATTTGTATTAAAGATATAGCGATTTCAGGGCTTATTGCATTGTAGCATCACTATACATCTTCATAAAATAAAAATACTGTATTTTTACAGATACGGATCGAAAGATGAACCTAGCTGATGTGTTGTTGGACAGAATTCGTGAACTGGAACCTAAGTTTGAAGAAATAATCGCACAGAGGAGGTAGAGTAAAGACTAGGCTAGGGTTACACAAGTCTGGGTGCTTCCTATGAGCTCTGATCTAATCTCTCAATGTGCCATATTAACGTCAGGCTATCAAGCAAAATATTAAAGACCACCTTTTAGAGCTTGTAGATGTTTATAGTAATTCTAGTATGGGAACGAAAGAAAAATCATCAATTTTGTATTAGTATTTTTTTTTATTGATATTGTTAGATTGTATTTCGAAACCTAGTCAGTGTGTGGCGGACGACTTTTCTAATAGATTATTTTTAGTAAAATGTTGAAACTATGTTGAACAACTACTCGGCAGTGGTGATTCCGAGCTGAAATGATGATGATGAAAATATTGAAACTACAAAGTAATTATTTTAAAGAAATTGTTATTTTTTTCTATGTGAATTTGCAATGATTATTGCCGTCTAATTTTTTGATTTGAATTTTAAAATGTTAATACCTATGTAAAATTATGATAAAATCTATATTTTTTTTTATCTAGTTGTTAAATAAAAAACTGTATCTAGTTCACTTTATCGTAGAAAACTGTGTCCGTGCTTAGCGCATACTGAGCTACCTGTAATCATAAGTTTTTCATCTTTATGATATTTTTTATTTATCATCTTTAACCCCATGCTATAACCTAACTGCCTAACTGCAACAACCGCCTGCTTAACTTAATTGATACATCTATAACTAACAAAAACGCTGCATTCCTTGTGAATTCACTCGGAGAACAACACAATAAGACCGTCTCCCTCGCTATGAGGTTGAGTGCGCGGGTCAGAGCACGCCTGCCGCGCGACCGGGCGCGGCGACACTCGCGCCTGTCCACGCAAACTCTCCGGCCCTGAAATAACTACATTATGCACCTTCCCTCTCAGTTATTTAAATATATACAAGGTGAGTTCAAGATCGTTTCTAAACCATAGCTCATTGTATCCTACCATGACTAAAATAGATAACGTGTGATTCACTAAGGGTTAAAATGGACAGACCCAGTTATTACCCCTTAAATATATAACTTTTTTTATTTGAGGTAGAACCAAAGTTACCTAAGGACATTATATTAGTTTTAAGTCATAATTTGATAGATTATGTGACTACTTGTTTTTTAAAGTTCATAGATCTATGAATAGAGATGATGATCAGTGTGGCGCAGATGTTTTTTCATCTCGCTAATCTTCTTCTTCTTCGTCTTATCTTCTAAGCTGCATCTAAACTTTCGCGAAATATTACACTGCGAAATATAACGCTAGGGAAATAGTCCGGGAGCTTAAAATAGGAGTAATTGTCGTTCATAGGGTCAGCAAGAAAAGTGTCAACATTAACCTTAGACCTGGACTTGGACTTTTCAACTTATCCCACGTCAAAAATTTGTGATATTTTAAAGTTATAATCTGTTACCTCTGTTAAGTAATATTGTGTAAAACTGAATGTTTGGTTCGACTTTCATTGCTGACAATACCATGCTTGGACAAGTTCGCTCTACTGTGACCTCTAATTTGTAGATAAGTTAAGAGACGCTTCTAAGTTTACCTTCTCCTCAGAAGCAGTGCCTTATTATGTTAGCTACGCGTATATTTATTGTTTTAATAAGTTACCGGCTCAAAATCCGACAGCTCATAGTGTACGCATAGGTATTAATAAATAAATCAAAGACATCTTTTATGTATATCCTTACTCTTCGACATACTATTACTCTCCATAGACGTTTAAAATGGGAGTGACAAGATTGCACAGAGTACTTTAAATAAAGCTTTATTTTTGTGAACTCAGTTGTTTTATTTCGTTGCATCTTTTGGTAACAAAATCTTGTTTCTTTTTGTGTACGGACGCCAGCACATCAAGTTACTACAATCTGTCAAATTTATTTAATAGATTTTCAACTTTATCGCTAAATCACTAAGGTTCAAGGTTGATTGGGAAAATTTGACAGTTTCGGGTAGCTTGACCTGCTGGCGTCTGTACCTGCTGAACTCCCACGAAGCTCTTACTCTAAAGGCGAGGCCACAACACTGCGTTGCGGCGTGGTATCGCAAAAAGTTTGTTGTGTGTCGTAGATTTTTACGATGCGACGCCACATCGCAGTGTTTTGGCCTCGCCCTAAGATACGTACAGTACATTGGTACAGATCTAGGACTGGATTAAGAGATCATTCCCACGCCCTCTCTGACTATCACCAGGTTAGACTAGATAGATAATTAAAATAAACAGTAATAACTGAGCCATGTGCAGGGTATTCAATCGAAAAATGTGTAACCATAATCTCAGTGAAAATCAATGTCAAAAATGTAGGGAAATTAGAGGTATTTTTGACGATTGAGACAAATCAAACTGTGAATGTTCGGTGTAACCACTGAAACTATGCTGTCTCTCCTTGCTGTTGTTAGTCAAAATTAGCTGACCCGGTAACGTCGTACCGCCGTATTTAAAAATATTTTTTTTCTTTTAATTTTCTTCTATACAAACCTTGTCCTTGCAATAACAAACACAAAAAAAAAGAATTATCCAATTTCGTGCAGTCGATTGGAAGTTATGCGCGAAGTTATGTGAAGTTATACATACATTTTGGTGATTTATCTTTATTTATACATATAGAAGAGAAGATATATAGATTTACCCTAGTTATAGCTGTTGTTTGTTTTAATGGAGCAAGTATGAGCCAAAAAAATATGTATTAAGTGTATGGCGATATAAATAAATGTGTTACAAAAAACCGGTATATTCTCAAAGGGCAAGATGCTAAGTAACATCATTACTAAAGTGTCAAGTTCACTGTCAAAATATAAAAAAAAGTATATGTCAAAACATTCTCACGTGCGCGGTGCTTTGCGTTTTATTTAAAAAATATTAATTAAAAAATAAATGAGTAAACATGGGCAAACGTAAATTTGATGACCAAAAAGATAAATCTCCTAAAAAGGCCAAGCAGAGCGAATCTGAAGACGTTGAAAATGTGGGCGAAGTACAACCTCAAAATGAAGTGGTGGATACCGACAATAAACATGTATTTGTATCGAAAAAGGATAGTTTTGATGTTAAATATTTTCGCAAAGAGCTAGCAGCTAAGCAGGGTCAGACAATGGGTAAGTTTAAACTCGAAATTCCTGCGAATTTATAGTCTTTTAAACACTTCTAATTTCAATCTGTAGTGTAGATAGCCAGGAGTGCAGTCGATAACTTACCATATTTTAAACACGGCTAATGGTTACTGTTGGTCGCCTCTGCCAGCAAAGAAGTGTCCAATATTAACTCTATGTACAATATTTAATTGAGAAACATCAATTTATCACTATGAACATTTCTTTAGTGTTCTCCTGCTTGTGGTAGTAGATATACAGGCACTACCACATCCCCAGGTTTCTTGCACATTTGTTGCAAAGGTAACTCAGGCTGCTAGAAGAATCTTGAGATGTTAATGAACTTCCATTAAATAGCAATAAAGAAAGTAATTAACAAGGTTATTATTTGTGTTCACAGCTCTCACACAGTTCCTGCAAGTTTGTCTAAACCCCGACAGCCCTACAGACTACTTGCAGGAGTACCTTCAATCTGGTGGCAACTCCCATGAAATATTAAGGCAGATCACTGCGGAGAGTAAGAAAAACTTGACTCTAGCTACACCGGTCTTTCATATCTTCTACCTGATCATCGTCAAAGTGCAGTCTTCTCTCCCGCACATGATTACAATCACAGAGGAAGCATGCCGCTACTTCCTCAACACGTTCATGTCAACTATAGAGATCATGATCAGTGAGAGCTCTGGTCCTCGTCACAGGAAAGTAGTCCTTAAACTATTAACCTCAATGGTTACATTAAATTCAGATTTAGGAGTTGAAGTATTGAACCAGGCACCTTTAACTCCTAAGCATTTGCAGCATGTTGTTGAGAAGCCTAACTTTAAAGAAAAAGACAATGTGAGGACTTCATTTGTTCATTTTATGACATCATTCTTGATAGAAGGACACCTGCCTTTGGTCAAAGCTCTGTTGGAGAAGCAAGGCTTGCTTGCCCTGGTTATACCAGGATTGATTAACGATGAACCAGAGGCAGTATTGATATTCTTAAACATTTTGAAAAAGAATGTTGTTGATAACACATTGATATCAAAGAGTCTCAAATTAAAGACTTTCAGTCATCAAGTCCTTCATAATTTGTTTAAAGTGTTCTCTTGGAAGGGACCTCCAGAGATGAGCCAGGAAGTTAGAAATGAATTGCGTCCCGAGGTCTTGAATTTACTGAGTGAAATAATACTAACATTATTCACATCACACAAAACAGGTCTTTACTTTATAGACAACTCATTAGGAACTGTTGATGCAAACAAGAATCAAAATCTGTACAAAGCACTGCTCACATTGAAGAGGCCCTGGGAGAATGATCATGAGAGGGAAGTTATCTTAAATATTATCTACAAGTGTCCTGATCTTCACAGGGCTATATTTGGTGTGATGGAACACAGCTTTGATCCCCAACATTCTCCAATATGGGAAAGAACTACAGATTTTACCATCAAGCTGCTGAATAAATTAAAACCAGAAGACATGGTATCAAGAATGGCTCAACTCAATCCAGTACAAATTGCGAACTTCATCAGGTTTATCACATTACCTGTCCCATTACTAAAGTTTATAAACATGAATCTAGGGAAAGACCAAACAGTGTCATTGTACTGTGTCAAAGTTCTAGTAAAGATGTTGCAGTCTCTAAAAAGATACTTACAGATTTTGGAGACCAAAGAAATAGCTGAGATTGCTGATTTGCAAAATAAGCTGGAATACTTCATTCCAAAGCATTTACCAACTCCGGCTGCAATAGTATCATTGATAGAAAATGTGACATCAGGTAAAACTGATGCTGAAACCACTAAGGATTACAGACTTCCTAAAATTAGTGACACGGATGCTCTGATATCCCTTGTTGATTTACTGCTGCTCTACAATGACATCCATCCTTCATATTTTGAAACATTAGAAGGGAGTATAGATATGAAAAAGATACTGCATTTCTCTAAAACACTAGACACTGGGCATGTAGCTCTCTTGAAGTTTAAAGTTGTATCTCTCTGGCTAACCCTCGACGGCTCTGCCATATCTCTAAAGAATCATATGTTCAAAGAGCTTTTCCTAATCATGTTAGATGTGTACATGAGTGACGATGACGACACTTGGATGGAAGCTAAAGATACTTTGCGCATTTTCTTCAAAAACACATCAATATTTGAAGGAGATGAAGATGAGATACATTTAATATTGTACACTTTGAGAAACGCCAAAGTGAACCCATCCTCGCTAATTAGCGATATTGTGGAATACGTACTCGAAAATATTACAGACCTGACAGAATATGTAAGAAATCAGTTAGTACATTTCGAAATATCTTCAGAAAATACAGAGGATAGTTTGAAAAAGTTATTTAATGACTTAATGGAAAATAAGAACACGGAAGATAATGTGTTTCTAGAAAGTAAGATGCCGTCACCTTTCATTGTAGGATGCATGCAGTACTTACAGTCACACAAGGATGCCAAGAAGAGTCTGAAACATTTCTTGTCTCTATACATTGCTAATTTACTTCACAGTAACTATACCCCTGAGTTAACTGAAGTGTTAATAGGAGATTGTAAACTAGATGCTAGGAATTACGTCGGTAGTTGGATTGGACAACCCGTGTCAATATCAGACACCATTGTAGGTCAAGATACTGTTCTGAAAGCGATATCAAATTCCATAATAGACAGCGAAGACGTGTCTTTGAAGGATGTGTTTCCCCTTTTAGAAGAGGTGACAGAATATGGTGATTTTATGATTAATAATGTGCAATACAAAATCGACAGTACTAAGATTGTCGACAATTCGGAAATGTTGATATGGGCGAAATATCTGATATTTTGCACAATAAGGCTGACCAATATGGGACAGTTGAATGAAGAACAGCAGAAGAGAATAACGGATTACTTCCAATGCGTTATTGAAATCGGTAAAAAACATCTTTTGGTAGATGTATGTCGGACAATAATACTAACACTATTCAAAAACCCACAGTTCCTTAAGATCTATAAACCTCTTAATCTAGGCAAGGATTCGTCAGGTTTACACGCCACGGAATTTCTATTACAAGTATTAATGCAGCACAAAGAAATTATAAACTATTTAAATAACAAACATAAGCTTTTAAAATCGTATCAACAAAAGAATTACAACGAAATTGTGAAAGCGTTCATCAAAATTAATAAGAGGAAGAATGTGGATAGTCAATACACGATCCACGTTTTAGAAGTAGTGGGACTGTCCAGTGAGGATGACGTGAGGGTGTTCAATCTGATTTTTAGTGCAGATACAGATGCTTGCTTGAGAGATGATAGGGAACCAAGTTTAGTGCTAGAGTTACTGAGATATTTAATAGAGAAATATGCAGAAACAATCAGCTTGGAGCTACAACCTAATGTTTTGAAAAAGAGTATCTCTTTGTACACGAATTTACTTTCAAACAAAGAGGTGAATCCTAATCTAACCAACTTGGAGACCGCGTTAACGAAATACTTCGAAAATAAACCGCATCAAGCACTACGTGTATCTGATGAAGACTTTAAAAAGTTCTTTTACGTTAACAACATAAGGAAGTCTACCGCTAATCTCGCAGCGGTGTTATTGAAGTTTAACGTAATGTTCTGCAACATTTTCAAAGAAGAAATCGTCAGGCCCGAGATATTAGCCCAAAGAGAAATAACGTTGCCATTAGGCAATGCAGTAATAAACCACAATCAATTCTTGCTAGATAATAAGGAGTTCTTAGCAACTGTATATAGTGAATATAAATCTAATATTATAAAAATGCTGGAAAAACCTCACAAGGCTGGACAAGTATATGTAACATGTTGGCAATTTATTAGGAAGTTGGTAATCGAATGCATGGACGTACAAGATTGCTTGAAACTATTCAATAAAATCCACAAGTTCGAAGCTGTAGAGTGTAGCCACATACAAATCTTACAAAGTATATTTTTGAAGATATGTGGAAATGTTGCGAAAAAAGATCACCTTATCAATTATTTCTCGTCTATGCTAAATTTGACAACGATAGCACTCAAAGAAACAAAGGTGGATGCGTTAAATGAAATAGTTACCAGCATGCATACCGTTGTTCAAGTTTGTAAAGTCGTCGAAGGATTAGAGACTGAACAAAAAGATGACTTCAAGAAAATGATCGAGAGCGCATTATGGCAGAATTTCTGCAAGGCAACGTTAAAGGATTCTTTGAAAGTGAAAACGGTTGATCAGGGGTACACAATTGGCCCTAAAGTTCTTGCTCTACTCACGGAACTGGTTAAACTAATGTATCCAGACAGTCACGATGATATAACCACATTATTCGACATGGTGACGTCTCATTCGGAATTCCTGAATGTCATGCTCAGTCTTTACAGTTCGGATATCAAATCTAGACTGATAGAGTTTTTATACACACTAATATTGAAGAACAAAACTGTGATGAAAACGCAACATATTCCTGTGTACTTAAGCGCATATCATGCTACTAGAAGTCCATGCGACCGACTAATTGTGGCCATTTTACATTTTTATGAGACGAATGGGCAGCCGGTCAACGAATACAAACCTTACGTGTGGGGCGATTCAGCAGCAAACTATTACGCTGTCCGCAAGAACAGGTCATCATCGTTATGGTCTCATCCAACGCCCAATCAAGTTCTGAACATATTCGACAAAGAAGTTATTGAGAGAACTGTAAGAACCTTCCCTGTAAACCAAAAATTCGAATACCATTATGAGTTAAATCCGAATATTGGAGTAGCGAGTGAAGTGACAGATTCAGTGAGATCTGTCCTAATCGAGATGTTTGAAGATGGAGTGTTGAAGCCTTGCGTGACTAAAGATGGTGAAGGGGCGGTAAGGAATTTGATAGTGAAAGGCAAATACGAGGGTATAATATCTCATTATATTGGAGGGGATTTGCTGCATGTGTCGAATGTGGATCAAGACGAAGGGATCTATGATCCTGTGTTCGTGTTTCCGCTTCTGAGTCACTTGTTGGCGCCGGGGTCAGTAGCCTCGTGCTTCAAGATGTTGAGAAGCGGGCTGCTGTCGGTGCCGGTGATGGCGCTCAGCTCGCACTGCCCCTCCATGAGGGCGGCGGCCTACCACGTGCTGCACCGGTTCTGTTTGCTGCTAGAAACTGAAACGTAAGTTATTTTATTTTTATATACACAACTATGTAGTACCGCATTGCAGGATTCTAATAATGATTAAAAGTTAGAATTCGTATCTTGTTACATTTACCACTTAATATTTGCTAATTGTTTACTCTTTCAACTAAATGTGGCACGCAATACTGTAATAACTTAAGTTTTTTTTTTGTGTGTATGTTATGTGCCTTAACCTTAAACCTCAAATTTGATGTTTTCTTAAAAAAATACTAGGTTCTGATGTTATAAAATATTGTTTTAATGAAAAAAAATCTTCCATTCCAGGCGACACAAAAACGATAAGTTGTTCCTGACGGACTTCATCAACACGTTGCGTCGTAGTCTCACATCTGCCATCACCAGCTCAGAAAACTTCGATGGCCAAGACATGAAGAACCCCAAACTTCCAGCCATTGACGCCCTGTACCTCGCCAGAGCTCTCATGGTCTCAACAGCACCCTTCGACCCCTTGTACAAACCAGTCAATAACTTCCTCATAGCTAAGAATTTCGTCGACTGCACCCTGGTTCCCGACTTCCTCAGCCTCTTCCACGACAGTGATGTTGAATCTATCGATAGAAGACTCTGGATACTTGATATCATCAGGGACGGGACTAAAACCATGACAGACATAGATGTCGTGTTCAAAACAATGTGCTTGAAAATGATCATGGATTTCTATTCCTCAGTTTTAAGTGATCGAAAAGTCAAAGAGAGAATTTTGGGCGTAATGAGTTCAATAGTAGCTGTGCCGAGAGCTTTTGAGATATTAATTGAAGGATACGGGCTGCTGTCTTGGCTACATTCAGTGGTGCGGCAGACTAATGATAAGCTGCTAATCAAAGGAGTGTTTAGACTCATCCAGAATATGATATACAGTATGAATATTGCTGCCTTCTCTAGAAACATAGCAGCTAAGAATGGAAAAGTAAATGAGTTCATAGAATTGAGAACCAATAAGGATGTGGAACAAGAGATATTAGTGATGCACTACGATTTACTGAAACATTTAGATGATTTAGAAGTTGAAGATGCAGCTGACTATGTAAAGATATGCAGACTTATGTCAAAGAGAACTATTAAAAGTTTATCCAAGAAACAAATGTTAAGTTTAGTGAATAAAGTAGGTATTTGGTTGAAAGATAATGAAGTGGTAAGGTTGTTATCAAAGGCGTTAGTTGCTAACGATTCTCTTGTCTTAAAGAGTCATAATATGGCCGTTAGGTTCGAATGTGAAAATAAAACAAGTTTAGTGAACACCTTGACAGAAGTTGTACAGATGTATGTTTTTTAAGAGAGAGAATATTTTCTTATATGAAGTTAATAATAAATGTACGGTTATTTTACAATTCAATTAACGGTTATTTTATTTCCCAGCAAGTTCATCATCATTTCAACCGTAAGGGCTGAAACTGCGTTAAGCGGACGCCCGCGCGGTTCCATACAAAATTGCTCCGTCGCGGCGACCCGCACGGGCGTCTGTCGCGGGTAGGTGAGACCCGCGTCCGGGCTACGGAGCCCGCGTCCGTTCGACGGAATCCATTGCGGGGGCATGCGCGGGTCCTTAATAATAATATTAATAACCCCACCGCCGTATCTCTATGTTGACGTCGTGGTGGGGCTTGCGTACTCCGAACTCTAGGCCTGTGCCGGGAGAGTTTACTTTGCCAGATCAGGTCTAGGGTGAGGAGCCAGACCAAGAGACATACAGAAACCCGCAGGGCAGCATGTGGCGAGCTGTTGGGCTGTATCGACCCCACGGACCCTATTTCCCGGGAGAAGTCTTGTTCCTCTCATCTGGCTTCCTTTATTGGCCAGCTAGAGTGAACAATGACGAGGAACAGAGCTCCCACCTCATTCTTGCCTTTATTGGCCGGCTTGAGTGGAGATTCGCAAGAGTAAATCTGCTCGGAGGAAAGAAGTATTCCAGTAAGATCCTGGTAGGGATCTTGACCGTACTTCCAGGATTGACCTGATAGCCGTGGAATACCTCCTCACTCCTCATAACCACCCCAGGACATGTTGCCCCCTTGTCGCTACGACACTATGTGCTAGCGACCGTTTTCGGGGGCCCATTATTGAGTGTGCAAGTAACCTGCCATTTTATCTGTGTAATTTATATAAAACATTGGTCAGGCAGGGGCTGTAGACTTTCCATAGTCCTCAATAACCAGGTCACTTTAGCCACCCAAACCCATAATCCAATATCTTTGTATCCATGTACTCCAATAGTCCTACACCAACCGTGGGTTGTCACTTGCAAAGTGCGAACAGGGATAATCGTCGGTTGGTGCTTCCATTTCATTAAAAAGTCTAACGGGCCTTTGCGAGTTGGCTTCGGCTCTTCGTATGTCTTCCAAAGGTCCGGGACCCAGGAATATCAAAAGGGTCCCGAGAAATATCAAAAGAAAAAATATTAATAAATCCCGGGTGAAATCCCCATCGTGAAATCCACGGAGCCAACCCGCGTGACCACGCGACGGGTCACGCGACGGGTCACGCAACGGGTGCCCGTCGCGGGTGCCCGCTTAACGCAGTTTCAGGCCTAAGACGTCCATTGAAGGACAAGACTATAAGACTGATGCACATTTAAAAATTAGTTAAAATACTAGAAAAATCTTTATCTGAAATGGACTATCTAGAAGGTAGGCAAGTAGATGTGTGTTCGGTCTACATGTCGCCATCGCGTGTCTTAATGTTTATAGTTGCAATTTGACACCATGCGCGTCGCGTGTGCAGCTCTCTTACATATCGACTCTTATCTGATCACTGATGCTGATTCACTGCGGTCTGCAGCATCTCGTAAGTGATGCCGGCATTAGACTGATTTACGCGAATACTTTTATTAGGATCCGTGTCGAGTATTTAATTTGTTGACTAATTGTGTCGATCTTTGATGTTATCTCATCATATTTATTAGTCGTCTGCTTTAGAACTTAAACAAAATGGTATCGAAGATGTTTCGGAAGTACTTTAAGTTTTACACTTTGTCGTAAAACCAATTTTTACCCGACTGCACGACAGCAAAGACGGCTATGTTTCTAACGCGTGTCTATGTACCTTTTTATGGAAGATTATACTCTAGAAGCATCGTGTCACAGCTGAATGGATGACATGACATGGATGGACATGAGGTGTGTTATCGTGTCGTCTAGGTCGTGTGATAGTTATAGGCATGGTTTTGTTTCTTTTTATTATGGTCTGCACCTGATATAGCAGCTTTCAAGCCCAGTGTAGGTATAGCGTGCTCCAATGAGGCAGTTGGTTGAAAGTGTAATAAAACAGCACTTTGTTAATTACCAGCACCATTTAGAGGATAGTTTCTTCAGATAGAGAAATACCACACTTGCTCTGCACCTGTCGACAGAAGTCGTCCTTTTTTCTATCTAAGAGAGATAGATTAGCCGTCATCTGCGTTGCAAACGAGAGCCCGTAGGTAATCTATATAACAACCATCACGTAATAACTTTTCCAATTAACAGCTAGTGTAGATAAGTGGACGTGTAATGTATCTTGCGTTATCGGACGCAGCTCCGACGCGGTGATTTTCTTGTCCGGTGCTCGCCGGACACTTGTATGAGAGCGGTCGGCAATGCGACAAGTTGATTCTGTAGCCGGACAACGCCATCTAATTATAATTGTATTTAAATATGTTGCTGTGTTATTTATGGGTCGGGTCTGTTTGTTTATTTTCCGTTTACACAGTTATTTGCAAGGCATGTTGCTTTGAGGTGACCGAACTTCGGGATCAGGTTGGGAAATGCTACAATGAAGAACGTGAGTTTAAGTTTATTAATATGAAAAATCTGTTTGTTATGGGCTGTATCTTTTTATTAATATGACAAATCTGTTTGTTATGTTTATGTAGGTTAATATAGGTAGGTCAATAAAACTATCACAATTTATTAGATACTGGTCGTATAATCTACTCTCCTAAGTTACACCATACTAAAACCCAATAATTATAGGGTTCCGTACCTACAAGGTGCCAATGGAACCCTATTAGTAAGGCTCCGCTATCCGTCTGTCCGTCCGTCAGCCTGTCTGTCACAGAGCTGTATATTTTTAACTGTAATAGGTAGACACTTGAAATTTCTACAGAGTATGTTCTACTATGACCGCTATAACAACAAATAATAAAATTAAGTTACGAAACTTTTTTTTTTTATGTAGTGTTAAATATTGTACGGTGGTACGGAACCCTCCGTGTGCGAATTCGACTCGCCGTTGGCCGGTTTTTTAACATAAATGAGGTCAATTCCCTTACCTAACGACCTTGTCGGAATTTTACAATGCTTTCAATCACTGGCCAAAAAGGAATTTGCATATCACGTCATCTAATTAGGATCACAATGTTCAATTCCGCTCGCGTGCAACTATACAGCATGTATTTAGAAATATTTTATTTTTGGACGAATGATTTGATTTTATCTGATAAGGATCACCTACAGGGTTCTCCATACGTTGTCATCCGTTTTATAGCGTCCTCAAGGTGTATACGAGCTTCAATGTGCGACGTACATATGTAGTTTAGATACCTTTATTTTTAATGATTTCCACACAGAGACGTCTTGTAGACTCTTGTATTTTTGTTTATAATTTTCTGTGTCCGTATTCTTTCGAATTAGAGCCGATACTAGTATTATCTTATTAAATAATGTCCTCCAAACGAATTTCGGCCATGGCGGTCAATCTCAGTGGAGACCAGCCTTCGGCTCAGTTCTTTAGCACAAGTGTGTGCGCAGACCTAGATGCACTCTCTCTTCCCCCTCTCTCATTGTCCGATGAGACGACAATCCGAAACGACCGGAGAGATAACAGGCGCAGGACCAACGGCTTAACGTGCTTTCCGAGGCACGGGGGTATCATTTCAAATTGGGGGCTGTTACTAAGAAATTCCCAATGGAAAAACCCTATAACACTTTGCCCGATCCGGGAATCGAACGCAGGACCTCACGCTCAGCAGTCGCGCTTGCGTCCACGAGACCAATGGGGCAGTCTTCCTCATTATTTTATTATTAGTGGCTTAATTAATGAAGATGAACCCTGCAATGACCCATGCTCACTGCAGGGTAGATTATTTCATTGATTGACGGACGTGCGCGGTGTTTTTAAGAACTGCCTGTATTGGCGACATGATGACATGGCCGATCTTTGTGCCTCATTTACTAGTTCCCACGGCGCCGCCTACAATGTATGCATTGTTACATATAACTGCCGATGTTACTGCTATGCGTTGGTATGCGGTTTTTATCAATTTTAGGTGCGGTTGTGATCGTAAATGTATTTCGGTTTTAGCACTATTGGGTGTCGAATCGAAAGAGATCGAATTATAATAAGTATGGGAAGGTGGTGACCAGGTACCGTCCGAGCTGAAAACAAGAGTCTTTATGCCTTCACCCCTCTGGAAAACCGAAAGACGAATACCGAAATGCTTGACTTCTAATCAGAACTTTATTTCTATTTTTACGCAAGCATGTTGTGTGGGCTTCATCCAGGGGCTTATAACTGAACTATATTATTCTTAACACTTCAAGTTAATCTAACAAATAAACGAGCAAGGATTGCTTAACTCTCTATAGACATATCTGCACTAATCTGAGCATTAGTAGAAGGTATGTAGACCCACCGAACCTGATCAATGGGTCTGTTTGACCGCCTGTCGGATTAGCATCACTTGTCGCGGTGTCAGGTTGAAAGGATTTAAGATATGGATGTGGAAACTGGACACTTACACCAACGAGTGTGAATTTTTAGTGGGGCTAGGATTGAACAGATACAAGCGGTGTCGAACTTTATTAAATTGTAGGCGAACATAGTTTTTATTTAGGTCAATTTAGTTGATTCCACTTTTAAAGTAGGCACGATAAGATTATCGTGTCTAATTTAAAGCGTGTAAAGTTTAGACTCAATTTATATTAAGTTTTTGTTCACAAACTCAGCAGCAAACCAAGATTTATGTTTTGCAGTGCCCTGACAGGGTTCATGTACAAAAACCGATAATTTATTTTAAAATGTGTGATGTTCAATAAAACCTGCGTATCATGGCTAAGGTTCTAGTAAATATCAGTCATTAAAATGAACAGCGTTATCATCATGAATCTATGAACACATTGTATTTGAGCGAGACGTGTAGGTAGGCAGGCTCAAAGTGAACATAGAACAGAATATCCATGCTCTCATGTTCTTATGTATACATTTGCGCATATATGCAAAGCAAAGGTTTCATCGGCACACCTTGTAGGGTGACTACAAGGTAGTGCAAGGTCCGGATACTATAAAGACCTACCCTCCTATCTCACTTCGTCTATTTATCATCATTATAGGCCACGTCAGATCTAATCAAATGATTTTAGTCATCGTCGAAGTATATAGATTTCTACATAGACAATTCCAAGTCCCTCAACTGCTTCAATACTGAAACAACTGTAAAGAGGAATAGTTACAGAAGATAAATATTAGTTTAGTTCTGTCAGTGTTTAAAGAAATGATTAAGTACTTTTATCTACTGTTTCGATTAGTCCTAGTTACCTATATTGTACCTATATCTCATTCATGGTCCCCCTTCATCTTCCTCCCTGATTCACTTCTCATTAGTTCCTTTGTGCATCAGTTCAGATGGACGGCGGCCATTTTCCAAGATGGCAGCCCTCTTATTTTGCCGCCAATACCCATGTTAACGTCGAACACACAATATCGTGCTGATCTTGCAATTCTTTTATTTATCGGTAAAAAGAACAAAGATATAATTGACGGAATCTTTTACTGAGGATTGGGTGGAGTTATTATATTATGTTTGGCTTGTTGTTAGGTGTAATAATGAATGTATAAGTAGTAGCAGTGTAAATTAATCGGTACTAGATTTATTCCGTTCCTACCATAAAGATATAGGTAATTTTGAAGTTATTTAGGTAAATATCTTCAACCAAACACCGAAAAACCGTTTACACAATACTTCGTTTCTTAAACAAAATACTATGTTGTTAATTATAATAATATGGTGTCTTTTTTTTTTTTTTTCGGATGGGAAATCGTCAAATGACCCCTCCCGCTCTGGGTGGAGCGGAAGGGAGTGTCAGACTCTTACTGACTAAAACCCACCCATGTTCCTTCCTTTGCCCTTTATGTTCCGGGGTAGCGGTAACCCTTTCGGACAATCCCGCTGAATAATATGGTGTCTTACAATACTTTTTCATTAGTGCATGATCTTCATTATGATAGGTACCTACCTAATTAAGCGAACTCGCTTTTAGCTAGGGGGCTGTATGCATTATCGCAATCTCACTCAAGTGATAAGTGATCTGATTAGCTGTTGCATGGTCCTAAAATAAAGAACCTGTCGCTCAACGTTGAAGGTATCGTAATGGCTTCAAATACCAGCTCACATTTTATTTATGATCCCTTTCAATATGAAATAACTTGTCAGAGCACTTGTAAAGGTTCCTAGGTTTAAAGGTGCATGCAAACTAGGTCCGGTAATATTGTAGCGCGAAATTTCGACCAATAAGGTAGGTTAATGTCTGTAAATTAGGTATTATTTTGTTTCATGTGTTGCCTGATTTTCATCTCGCACAAATGGTTAAATGTTAGTAGAATTGTAACTATTTGGTTTTGACCCCACAAAAATGGATTTAGCCTGCATATAACAGGTAAGTATAATAGAACCCTTTTTTTTCCGGATGGGAAGTCATCAAATGACCCCTCCCGCTCTGGGTGGAGCGGAAGGGAGTGCCAGACTCTTACTGACTAAAACCCACCCATGTTCCTTCTTTGCCTTTTATGTTCCGGGGTAGCGGTAACCCTTTCGGACAATCCCGCTGACCCGGCAGGCTTCGGCCCTAAGGGGCCCCTCAAATTATGCTGACAACTCTTTGAGGCGCGCGTGGAACACTTACGCGCCGTCCGGCACGGGCCTGGTCCTGATCGGACGGTGAGCTACCCATTGCTCTCCGCCCGCAGGCCCGCGCCTACGGTGTCCGGGAGTCGTCACGCGGCTCCCGACGCCCGGAGCGTCTCCCGCGGCGGCTGGGACGGGAGGCTCTCTCCCTCATCCGTCCCGCCACCTCCTTCGCTAGCATGACTGCTTCGCAGAAGGAGGCGACTGCCTCCCACTCCCTCTCGCCCCGGACCATGGTTTGCACCAGGGCCGGGATAATAGAACCCTTAGCTGTTAAATCACAAGTAAAAAGTTTATTTGAGTAGGTACTTAACTCGAGTCAAGTTTATATGTTGCCCAATTTGCCCACATTCTTTTGCTTTGGCGTTGCATCTATATGTAGAGGCAATTTAAAGGTTATTTAATTCTCTCAAGTATTATCTGCACCTTAAGCCTGCAACCGCCTACATGTTACGTAGTTGCACTAAACTGAATTCGAAATACCTGCAAAGACTACAAACTTTCTACAGATCACGTTTGACATGTACAACTTTATACTAACGAACAATTTGTTAGTTGATCTGTCACGTCAACGTCGAGACAACTTTGTAAAGCGTCGTTCCAACCACCTCCCACATTTACCACGGGGCCGGTTTTTTCATTGGTCGGTTAAATATTCAGCTCAGGACATGAAAATATCTAACCAAGGAAGTAACTTTGACAAAATATTCCTAGACACTACTAGACAAATGATATCTCTAGCTTTTAGTGAAAAAATCAATGCGAATAACTTATTCTAAGTACGAATCCTTGTCAACTAGGCAGCACTTCGCAATTTCGCAGACACTGAAATGTCGTCATTTCTATTGTTCATTATTATTATTTATTTTTAGCCCTTAATGTCCCACCAGTCTCACTGCTGGGCAAAGGCCTCCCTACTCTCTTTACACCTCTCTCTGTCCAGTTGGTCTATTCTGTAAAAACCTCACCGTGAAAACTTAGGTGAAGGTAGCTGCCTTTTTACATGTTGCTATATAGAGCACGGACGGCACGGTTGGCGCAGTGGTTAAGCGATTGACTGCTGCGCTGCGTGTCGCAGGTTCGATTCCCGCACGGAACAAATGTTTGTATGACCTACAAGTAGTTGTTCCGGGTCTGGCTGTTTGTGTATGTGAGTTTAAATGTTTGTAAACGCACCCACGATACAGGAGAAATTCCTAGTGTGGGGCAACGTTTTTTAAAAAAAAAGAAAGAAAGAGCATTGACACTATTGACAGCTCACTTTACGCTCACGTTCACGTCACCTAAGTACGTTTACAGAATAGCACTACAGAGCTGCCAAGGAACAATCTTTATCAAAGGAGTTCATCCCACCATCTCCGTCTGGGCCTGCCGCGATTGTCAATATTAAAAAAAAAAAATATAGTCTTGAGATATTAATAACCAATAATCGTTCGATCACCTCGAGAAACCAAATTGTACCCTTTTCTACTCTACATATGAAGAAATAGGGAAGAAAAAGATGTTGCACCGACCCCAAATAAATTGGGATAAGGGCAAGAGCATGATGATGATGTAAGCGTCGCTTTTTCAGCAAGTCGGCCTTAAATGTAACCGCAGCCTATGAATTAATGGCATCAGTTAGCGTTAACGTATCAAACTTAATGTGAACTAATTACGTAACTCTGTATGACTTAATAACTGGTCGGGAGTTATTGCTATGTATTCTATTAACAGTTTAAATGCGTGTGGTCTAGCTAAATACAGACCACGTTTTGCTAGGGTACTCGTTTGATAAATGTTCTTTTTTTTGTGAATGGCGTCTCACAGGTAAACCTAGGAAGTTGTCGTCTGCTTAACTGGACTTGCCTGTGGGTGCCTCAATAAATTAAGGCCTCCAGCTAGGGCTTAAAAAAACTTAAAAACTAAGCGACTGCACGCTATGGGCACCCTCTGTGGGGTACGGACCTCGAAAATGGTGCAATATATAAGGACCTACTTATATATGCTGACATTCGTGATTAGTTACAATCATAACAAAAATATTGCGTCATTGTTGTGCCTTTCTACTATCTTGTAACTAAGGCAACACAAAAGGTATGCGTCCATAACATTAAGAAATCTTATTAAACACAATGAACATCAATTAAAACTTCAGGGAAAAGCGCTTGAGAAACACGAAAAGCTGCATTTTTTTGCAGTCCTCTAAAGTTCTGAAGAATACATTACCTGTCCCTTTCTATATTACTGCAATTTCTCAATGTGGGAAAAGGACAGCATGTTTCGCCGGTGCAAAGCGTCGCGGTTGTATTCCCGCGGTGTTCGCCGGAGACGCACGAACGCTGACGAATATAAAAAAAAATCGTTATATTTTTTATACGCTTTTCAAAAATGTCACGTAGAGTTTTTCGGTTTGGTAAGAAATAAACTGTGCTCGTGTTTGTGGTGACAGTGTGGTGTGATGGTGTGAAATTATTTAGTGAAGGTGATAGTGGCTGGACAGACAGTTGAAGTAAGTTTATTTGATATTTTTTAAGCATGTTACGTTGTGGCATGTTGTGGGTTCAAATCCAAGCAATGTGACTTTTCCAATTTATATGTACTTCCAAGTTCAATTTGGAAATTATTGACATCGGTGAAGGAAAACATCGTGAGGAAACCTGCACTATTTAATATACAAGAGTCTGAAATCGCCAACCCGTCTGCGTGCGTGGTGATCAATGCTCGTGCCTTCTCTGTATGAGAAAGGTGGGACAATAATAGGTTGGTATTATATTATTATGTTAGGTTGATAATGTAGTCTGCTCGAAAAAGTTCTGAAACACCAAAGTTAACAGAACTTGAAACCACCTTAACCCGTCAAACGCTCGCCTACTATTTAGAAACCGTTTGCATGTAAGCGCTAAACGGTTTTCACTATTATATTTACTGTCGTTTCGAGTGTATTTTTGTTATGAGCCGGTGGGGTTTATAATACATTTAAGAGGTTTTAATGGTGAACGTGAAAGTACCTGATGAAAAATTAAAAAAAATTAACATCCTAAATTACTTAGGTATACCAGAGAGTTTTAAGTTAATGAAGTTTAGATAACTTTTATGCGTATAAGGAGTTAAGGAGGAGATAATTTCAATGACTAACATCAATATTTATAATTTACTTTTATCGCAGTAGTATGCCCAGTGGTATTGGCCGCAACATACGAGTTGTAGATCAGGTTCGAACCCAGACAGGCGCTTTACTTTGTGTAAATTATTTCATCACCACTGCTCTCAAAACGGTGAAGGAAAACATCGTGAGGAAACCGGCATGTTCCAGAAGCAAAAATTCGAAGACATGTGACATCTACCAACCCGCACTGGGCCCGCGTGGTGGATTACGGCCCGCTCCCTCTCACCGAGAGGAGGCCTGTGTCCCAGCAGTGGGAACATTATAGGCTTGATTATGATATGTTATGTATACTATCAGAGCATTTATAGTATCTAACCGCATTATAGTACGCAATTTTTATACGTTCGAGACTTTTCAAGCTCAAATTATATAAAGTGCATAACATCTTTAGGTACCTACCTAAGCCGTAAGTTTAACTTACCCCAAGTCGAAAAAGCCGGGGAAAGCCACGATCGATACAGACATCGGCAATGTCACGAAGGTCTATGTAGGGCACAAGTTGATCACGACTGTCGGTTTATAGCTTTATTTGCACACACAATATGAGATTGCACCTTAAATGGTAGCGTAAGGTTACGGTCGTGATGTGTCAGCGGCTTTTTATTTTTTCAACCGTGTTTCGACGCCAAGTCAAGAGCTGAACTGAGGTAAAAATGATCAACCCTAGGTAGGTACGCACGGCTACACATCAAGCTATACACATAACCAGTTTAAGCTGACTTCTGATTGTACGAAAAACTTATACAATGCGAGGTCAGCTAAAACTGAAAATGTATAGCTTGATGTGTCGCCGTGTGTACTACTTTGTCTTTTTACATTAGTGCTGTGTGAAACGATAGGTATGAGACTGTCAAGATAATAGGAACCTCTCGGGCGCCAACAACTCTGTGCTACAAATTGCAATCCAGTTATTACCAAAGACTCATTCGGTATTTCTAAATATTTTATGCGGAATTATATAATAAAGCTGAAGAGTTTATTTGTTTGTTTGAACGCGCTAATCTCTGGAACTTCCGGTCGAATTTGAATTTTTTTTTTGTATTTGATAGCCATTCTTGAGGAAGGCCATATAGGCTATTTTTCATAACGCTATAACCCTTAGGAGCCGAGCAAAACGAAAAAAAGTCAGAAAGAACGCCAAGTGAAAAAGAAGTGTTAGCGCGGGCAGCGATGCAATGCGACGGGGTGTGACGGAGGAATACGAAATTTCACGCGGACCAAGTCGCGGGTAGAAGCTAATTATAAAACCATGCTCCATATTCAGAATACCTATAAAACAAACTTTAATTTTACGGGCCAGTTTCACCTCAGCAGACAGTAGACATGTCTTAATCAGTCTCAAACAACGAAGGTTTGCGTTATTTTCACATTACTCCACTTAGCCTCAACGCAAAACCTTATAGTGGGTAGTTTTCAAACCAGATCTCCTGTGCTTTGGTGGACAGCGGCCGTTAGCCTTCACATCATAAAAAACTTGACCAATATACATTCAATACACTTTCTCCCGTTTGTCCTGCTTTCTTGTCCGATAAATTCATCATCAACAGTTGTGAATCTAGCCTGTTTATAAATAACTGTTTGCCTTCTAATAACTACCGCATGCAACAGTCATTTCCACAATAACAGCCGCCGACGTGGTAACTGCCGCCAATTTAACGGCCATCAGTCCTGACCACCGCCTGCAGGCCTCCTCGTGAATATAGACACTGTTACAAAGATTAGTGTTAAATAAGGTTGACTAAGTAAGGTGGAAAGGCGGAAAAGATGCTGTAAGCTTTTATCTATTGCTTATAGGGTTTGAAAGAAGAAGTATTTGGCTTTATCACGACCAAGTTGAAAACTATAGACCTATTTGAATAAATATATCATCCCTGTTTAGAAGTCAGTTTTTATCGGATTGCAATCAATATTTTCCGCATCATCGTAATCTCAAGCCCTATTGAAAAGGAGCCCGGTTGGAAACCAGTCCTATTGAATTCGAAACTTTAACTGATATGGCATTTATTTTCGGTAGTTACAGTTTTCCACAAATACCTTTTGAAGTGAGTTATAAAGGCAAGTCTTCTGTAGAACATAGTTCTCACCTAAAGATCGCCGTCAATCAGGCATATTTCTTATTTATTAACGGCGATTTTTTTCTCATTAAGATCCAAAAAGTATCTACTGTTTTTTTGCTCAACCTAGTGTGGGTTTGAAGCCTTTAGAACTAAACAGCCATATACTTATGGTAATCATTTCTAAGCTCTAAGGCTAGATAAACGAGGGAAATACAACAGATGCGCTGTCATGGGCGTCGTATATATCAGCATTATTGAGACATGGGCTTTACGTCGACATATTCAGATTAGCTTAAGATTGTGACGTTTTTATCGATTATTATTGGTTTTCTTTATTTTTTAATGATGTAATAGTTTAGTGTGAACTAACTGCAAATATTCCTGAACTTCTTTAAGAACGTTTTTTGCAGGTAATCGTCATTGACAAACTTTTTACTATAATGCTTCTGGCCAGTTAGTCGTGTTGGTGGCAGTTCGTTATTTTTATCTACGACGGAACGGAGAAGGCGTGTGCAAAAAACAAATGGTCTCTAATCTCCAAAACGGTTTGACCGATTTAGATACGGTTTTCTGTAAAAAGTTTGCGATTCATTGGCGATGGTATTGTAAAAAGTTTTTGTTATATCCATACTAGCTTAATATTATAAATGTGAAAGTAAGTCTGTCTGTCTTGTTACCTTTTCACACCTAAACCACTGAACCGATCGTTATGAGACAGACAGGTAGCCTCAACCTGGGACCTGGAGAAGGATATGGTCTCCTTTATTTTTGTATGAGAAACAAAATAAATGCAGATGAAGTCACGGGCAACAGCTAGTCATATATATATGTGTAGCAAATTTTTCAGATTATTTTAGGTAATAAACGACTTATTATTAACATCTAAAGTATCCATAAACATTATTCCTCCGTCAGCGGTCGCATGTTCAGTTAAAACAAATGCCTGTGCGTGACGCAGCGCCATGTTGCGACTCGTACAAAGTGGCACTGAGTGAGCCCGCGGCGCGAATTAGACGGATGCTGTGCTCCATCTCTTGGTTAGTACCCCAGTATCTCAGCTGTAGGGCTGTGTGCAAAGATAACATTAGAAAGCGGCCTAAATAAGAATAGAGCGACAATTTGAGTTTCTAATAATGTTTAGTTTTAGTTGTCTTACTTTATCTTTGGTTGAGTTTTGTTTGATGTAAGAATGGGCAAATCATTTGTTAGGCTTTGGTTCCACCTTCCTACATATTATACCTACCCCTGAAAATGTGGCAGCAGGTAACCGTGGACAGATTTCACACGCACAAGTCCGTACCTACCTAAAAATTAAGATGAAAACTACATTCTATCACGTCACGACTGTACGAGATGACTTATAGAGGTAGAAAGAAAGCTTTCACCAAAACTATCAACAAACCATCTATAACCAGCACTATCTTTTATTTATCTATCTTTATTGTCTATAGAAATGATGAAAGTAAACAATATCTTTCTATATATTTATAGGCACTAATAAATAAATGAAGCTGAAGAGTTTGTATGTTTTTTGTTTGTTTCTTTGAATAAATTATTTTTGCATTTGATAGCCCAATTCTTGAGGAAGGCTATCGGCTATTTAACATCACGATAGGACCCTTAGAAGCCGAGCAACGACAACGCTAAGTGAAAACGAAATATTGTATAATATTGACCGTAGTAGCCTGTGGGGTATGTTATGACTACGGATCAATAGTTTACGGGTTCAAGTCTTTTAAAATGTTTTACAATATTTTGTACCTATACATACATTACGTGTTGTGTGTGTCTCATAGTATTGTGTACCTAGTTTGTAGTTTGTCATTCATACATTCTTGCAGACTAGTTTATTTTGTTTCTGCGACGCTATTCAACTCTCGGATCAATAATATTTACTGTAGTAGCCTGGGGGGTATGTTATGACTACGGATCAATAGGTCACGGGTTCAAGTCTTACCTTGTTGAACTATTGTGACCCCATTCTTACAAGACTGAATAACTTAGGAGAGGTTCTTGATTTTTTTTTCTATAGGGCACTTGTGTGGCGCGAGCTAGGATCCGGCTGGCTTACTGTGAAGCTACGGGGATCATAGATTGAATATTAATACAATCCTACTTCCTACTAATATTATAAATGTGAAAGTTTGTATGGATGGATGGATGGATGTTTGTTACTCTTTCACGCAGAAACTACTGAACGGATTGGGATGGAAATTGATACACAGATGGTTTATAACCAGGATTAACATATAGGATACTTTTTATCCCGATATTCCCACGGAATCAAAACTTATGTAGGTGAAACCGCGGGGCGCTACTAGTTCTATTATAAAAAGACTTAACAAACCGAAAAGTAAAATGTACTTGGAACTATTTATATTTTTTTATCTTATCTCTATACCTACCACCATTATATGCAAATAAATGATTGGTATTTCTATCACAGCTGACAGTTTTTCAGTTTGTAACAATTCTGCAAGATTTGCATCTTCTTGGCAGCCCTTAGATAAGCTAGACTGCAATGAAGACGTGCCAATGATCTCCGCGACGCCTTTAATTGGGACACATTTGTTTTAGAGCCGTAGAGATCATTTCTAATCCTATTTTAAATTGGACCAATTATCTTTCTAAGTGTAGCACTTAGATGCACACTTGATTAGCACATCAATCGTTTCTGTACCCTGTATCTACTCACCTATGGTGTTCAAGAGCAGTGTTAAAGTTTTCAAACACATGCATGAAGTCGCTTCAAGTGAAATATTTCAGAATTTCCCCGAAGGCTCATTCAGCGGGTAAAATAACAATATATACGAATATAGTTTTTTTTTTAAGATTCATCACCATCATCCACAGCCTGACTTCTTCCACGGCTGGACATACTCGTAGGCCTCTCTTTTTAGATAACTAAGACTAAAACAAAATCAAATCAAAATCGTTTATTAGCATTAAATGTGTTAGGTACACAACCAACAAGGGATCAGTTCAGGGGATCCGACCGGAATAACTCAAAAGATGATGTATAAAATTTCAGTGCAAACACATATTCCGCCATGTAATGATGGCATACAAATATTTAATACATGAAGTAGGTATGTAGGAACATAAATGATTAAAAAATGACTGCAATGCATTAATACACATGCCACATGCCTATTAAGTAAATGTTTTTATTACTGAGTAGTGACTCTACCTGCACAACGCAGTTTATGTTACCTGAACAACCATACACCAAGCTTACAGCCACACAGATAATAACATAAGATCAGTGTTCACACCTGCATAATACCTGCGTATAAGCACTAAGCTGGTATGGCGTTACAGAATGTGGCGGTTGAGGGAAGCCCGCGCATCGCCACCGCGGAACTGATACCCACACGTAGGAGTCACTGATACCGACACGTTACCCGTTCATGTGTAAATTTGTTGCTATGTTAATATTGTACATATTGGGGATTTGAGATATACTACAACAGGGCTAGGTTCGACTAGGTATTTATCGTCTTATGGTAGATAACTTAGTAATCGTTGAATGGTTGGTTCTAGATTTTTAGAGATGTCTCCGGAAAGATTACATAACGGCGATGTTATTTATAAAGAACCTTATAAAGCACAAAGTTGGTATAAAAATACCAACCTTTACATTTGGTGATCATTTTGTACGAACTAAATCAACATAAGTACCTACTTAGTTGTGGTCAAAACTAGTGATTCGCCCGAGCCATACAAATATTTCCATCCAATCATACCTCACCACCCAGTACCTATGTACAGTAACGACGCAGCATACTTTTACCATACTTCTTCCCATAAAAATCCCACGATCTCCAACAATATTTAACCAAAAACAAACATGAATAGCCGAGTAATCCCACAGGGCTTCATTAGTGAATACCGCAGTTACTTCAGCCGCGATATTTCACTTCCAGAGTTATAAGGTGGTCTTTAACCATTAAGCGTATTATCGGCCGGCATTGAGAGCTCTGCCGGTATTGAGAGCTCGGCCGGTATTGAGAAATCATCGCGGATTATGATCTTAAAGCGAGCGATATTTTATAGCCTGTTTATAGCTCCTTAAACGAGTTCGAAATTAGATGCTGGGAAAGAATGATCTTTATTATGATTGTGTTTGTTTAAAGAAATTTAAATGAGTTATCTGTCATGTTATTTTACGACGACTTTTAATGGTATGCAAGATGAGTGCTGACTGTGCTGAGCAGAAGTATGACATACAATTTTTAATCTATATCCTTCAACGAAATATTTTTTATCATTACATTACGTTGGCAATCCACCAGTTTTGTCACAAACACTTCTTACTTTCAGTTGCTTAAATTATGACGTTAAAGCTTTTACGGTAGAAGATTTTATTTTAAGCTACAGAAATATTTCAAATAGCTAATTTATTACAGAGTTCCTCACGGCCATGGTGCTCCATACTTTTCCTTCTGTCTAGAGACGAAAACTTACACCTGCCTCTTAACCCACTTTAGAACATTTTCTCAACAATTTGAATATAAACTGCAGTATTACCACCTTCTGTGGATACTGTTAGTAATTTTACGGAACAATGGCGACTGTAATGGCGGGTGTCATCCATCGATTACGGAGAAAGCCATCATTTGGAGCTAACCGCTCAGTAAGCTGGCGTCCTACGTCACAGACTAAAGCTATGCTATCCTATGCTAAGCGAATGAGTTTTACGGAAAACGGTGTGACTCAATCAATCTAATAAGTGTGCATAGGAAAAGGAGAAATCCGCTGTCTATTTAACTGCCCATAAGAGGGAAAATCCCTTACTAGTTTTCGTACGGCTTTGAAGAGTGCCGGTGTTTCAGGGAGGCCATGACGCACTTGAGCTTTGTCTTTGGTGGGACAATGTGTTTGTGATGTGTCTATGGATGTCTATAAGGTTTTGTCGCATCAATTACATTGCGCCACGTCCCTGTATAAAGTACAAAGAAAAAGCCAACTATACAAGGTCAAATTAAATTAACTAGCCAAACTCCGCAGACGTGACGGGTATTGATTTGATGACATTATTTTTGGAGTTAACGACCGTAGTGGTGTATTTAAAACAACAGTTTAAACACAATTTTTTTTTAACTGTCACAGACTTCATGGGTATCGACATAAAAATACGATAAAACAAAAAAAAACAGTTTTTCTCAAGTCATACCTTAAAAGTAACTAAACTATCAGAGGTCGTTGACCACAAAACAAAACATACAATCGCTTTTTTATGGTTTTATCATGTTTATATATCGATACCATATCGATGTATTATTAAGTTCTAACCTATGTTTAATTATTATTACACTACTGGTGGTTGTCCCAAAATAAATAAATACTCATCATGTCTGCAGAGTTTCGTTAGCTAATTTAATTTGACCCTATATACTGTAGTATAGTTACTATATCTTCACATCGCATAGCGTCGCTCTGTTGCGTGTGTCACTCACTTCGAACGTTGAGAGATAGTTCAGAATCCACGATTCTGTGTCAATAGATAGTTGTAATGAGGTAAATGGAAGCGGCTCTGTTAAGTATTTGTAATTATAAGAAAATAAACAGTTGACTTTTATGTACAGAACCAGGTGGCCATTGGAAAACTTGCCTTGCTCCGAGCAAAGAGACAAATGGGAGCTTTCTTACAAAGCGGGTTATGAAGGTTTTATGTGACCGTAAACTTTACGTTATTCTCGTACATACAAGGCAGAATAAGTGCATGCCTAAGGCAATTTTAAATAACCTAGATAATATAAAACCTAAATAACATAAAACTATGCCTGTATTAGCCGAAGGGGTATGTAGCGATGGGATATGCACTGCCTTTACTATATCTCTGCCTACCTGCCTACTAATGGAGGGATGTGCACTCCACATCCTTTTATTTTTATTTAAAGACTTACATATAATAGAAGATTTGGGGGAGGCCATGGCTCAGCAGGGGGACAGTGTAGGCTAAGTAAAAAAATAATAGAAGCAGCCTTTAGATAGCCATCAACCGAACAAATCCAGACCCTAGATAATACTCGAACAGAAATAAAATAAATACAACTGGATCGTATCAATTCTCTTCCACTTTCTTTATACCATCGCGTCCGTGGCGGTTGCCCGGTTGGTCGAGCTGATGAGGAAGGGCGGAAGGCTCGGCGTGCGTTGCGAATTTATTACTGGCATGGCATCGGTACCGTGCAGTGCCGCTCGTTCTAATATAAGTACCAATAAATTAACCGGGAATTGTGACACGCGGTATTAACGGTGATATTTTGCAATGCACGCTGAAAAGTTTTGGGAGGGCGGAAAATGTTGAGCTATAAAAGGGCGCTGTTTAATTGTTTCAGTGTGTTTATTTATAAACATGGAGACGCTACGTTTATCATTAACCCCCACCAAACGTGGACCTGGAACAAGCGAGGTTCAAGATTATCATAACTTTACTTCGGGTTTCATAAAAAGGGGGTAATTGTTTAGTGAATTAATGTTTACCAGTCAGTATTAACTTAGGAAGATGAAATCTGTCCCCTACATAATAGATAATGTTCTTGTCTTGACATCGTGTCGTGTCTCTCGTAACAGGAGAGTTAGCTCCCCATGTCCCCATAGACTTAAAATAATTATTCCTTTTATCACCTTTTTGGCATTAAAAGTTAGACATTACAATAAAATCAGACCAGTCGGAACGATGCAATTCTTTTGACTTATTCCGTCATAAAAATCAGCAGTCGTGGTGTATCGCGTTTTCATACAAAAGGGCTGGCTTGCTCCCCGCGGTGAGCGTCGCGAATTTATTATTATCGCCGGTACCGTGCAGTACCGAGTTGTACCGCCCGGGTTTTTTTAAATTAAGGCTGTGTTACCTAACTGAGGTATTATATAAGATGTTAGGTTTAATTAAATGTCGTTATTTCGGGTAGGATGAATGTGATGCGGAGGAATGAGGAAAATGTCGTGACGAAAGTTTCGAGTATAAATGTCGATGGCTATAAGAGTAGGGGAAGACCAAAGAAACTATGGATGGACTGTGTGAAAGATGATATGGTTAGAAAGGGGGTGACTACTGAGATGGCGAATAATAGAGAAGTTTGGAAGAAAAAGACACGTTGCAAATAAATTGGCTTATCTAACTAAGGGCAGGAGAATGATGATGCTAATGATGATATTTCAGGTAGTAAATTAGGAAATACCTACTTAGCTTCCTTCATAAGACAAAGACAAAGACATTTATTCGTCGGATGTGGTAGGTACAAAGATGGTTGGTACATATGGATAAGTTCGAAACATCCGCCGCTACGAATATTTACAATGTGAACCTAATGTACACGTGGGTATAAAACCTAACTTATATACTACTTATACTCTAATAAATAATACAAAACACTTATACTATGGAAATTTGTACTCTATTACCTATACAATATAAAATAAAATAAAAACAAACAATTATAACATTTCTATTATCATCATCAATCTAACATAGCACAGGTGACCTCTGGTGTGCCTCAAGGTTCTATACTTGGTCCCCTTTTGTTTATTTTATATATCAATGACATCAGCCAATGCTTTCGCAATACCAAGTTTTTACTATATGCCGACGACCTAAAGGCATACAGAGCCATACGACAAAAAAAATGACTGTCTTCTGATGCAACAAGATTTGGACCGACTATCCCATTATTGCCAGAAAAATAAATTGCAACTAAGTTTACCCAAATGTAACTTTTTTACACTTTCCAAAAAATAAAACAAAATTAAACTATACATACACTTTGTGCAATGCCCCCCTTTATAAAGTGGACTTTATTCGTCATCTCAGCGTTATCCTTCATTCTAAGCTCTGCTTGGACCTACACATAGGAAATATTGTTAATAAAGCGTATCATTTATATGGATTTGTAATGCGTACAACAGTCGATTTTATAAAGCCTTCGTCTTATATTAGCTTTTATAAGTCTCTAGTACGCTCTCAACTGGAGTATGCCGTGTCCGTCTGGAGTCCATACTACAAAAAGTACGTTGAAATGATTGAATGTGTTCAATATAAATTTCTGCGTACCATGCATTATAGATGTTATGGATATTATTTGCCATACCAACATTTGCTTGCAAGGTATAAGCTCGCAACACTTGAAAATAGACGTAAGTACTTAGAAGCAATAAATTTGTATAGTGTTGTTAGAAATAAATTTGACAGCATTGAACTCTCCAATATGATATGTTATGCGGTTCTTAGGACCATTCACAAGCGAAAGGTGCGCGCTAGCAGATTATTTTCAGTGAGCACTTGCAAGACCAACTCTGGCTTGCGCTCGCCTGTTCGCAGAATGGTCGATTCCTACAGTAGGACTTTTGAACATATAGACGATTTTGCATGTGCTCCCTATAGGTTCAGTCTTATACTTAAGGGTGAATGAATGTTATTCTTTATTTATTTATTTTTTTTCTTTTATTGTGCCATTTTTTGAGTATTATATACATATATTTTATATACATTACATTATATATTCACATATTCATTTATATTATATCTATCTATTTATTATATACATATTAAACACTAGAGTTAATTTAATAACTTAAAAATTGTATTTATAACCTTAGCGATTATTTTCACTGTATTGTATTCTATTGTTAATCTGTGAACAGCGTTGTGGACTGCAATATTGTCTATATGTTTTGTGTTTCTTGTTTCTATATTTTATATTGTAGCTGTTTGTTGTTCCTCTTGAACAAAAATAAAATAAAACTATACAACTAAATAAAACTACCTTATTATTAAAAAAAAAATATTATTACCCTTATAATCAAAAAAAATCTTTTAATGTGTAAAAAATATTTTGGAGAAGCCAAATAAAAATGAAACAATCTGCTGATCTTTGCTGCTGTCTACCTGTGGACCTGTGGACCTGTGGACCTGTGGATTCAAACTGCTAAAGATATTCAAAATGGTTGTAATTGGTTGAATCTTTGCCATTATTTCTGTAAGGTCACATACCTTACAAAACGTAGGTAAATGCCACGCCTATCATAAACAAAAGGTTACGGTAAGGTCATTGAAGCACACTCCACGTCCATTTATTACATCATTAGAAAAATAACGATATGTAATATTGTTGAAATGGACTGCATTTTAGAGTTGTTTTTAATAAATGGTTAATAGATTATACCTATTGCATTTTTGTATTTATCGTGAAATAACGAAGTTTATTGTTCGTTTAAATATTGAAATAACTAAAGGGTGATAACCGTTGTTTTTAAAATTATATACTTAATTGAGAATGTTAGATTAGATTGGATTATACTTGCCTCTTTTTAAAACTCGTATTGAAAAAAAAAACTTATCTCTTAGTCATAAAAATAAAAAAATATTATTACACAACCAAATTATGTCGTGAATAAAAATATTAAATCACGTTCCAAAAGCAAGTGTTTACCGAATAAAAATAAAATGAAAAGAAACGAAATAATCGATGTTTGTCGCGTGACCGATGTTTCGATCGCGAGTTCGCGATAGCTTGTCGGAGTACCACTAGCCACGGGAGGTTCGGCTAAAAATAAACAAATGAGCCGATAATAATCAATTTTGAGAATGAGGGTATTAGGGGAATGAAAACTGGGTTAGTGGGAAAACAATGTGTTTGGCATTCGTTTATAGAACGAACTAGTCAATGGAACTTGAACCATAGTGTGTTTTTATTGTTTCAATCAGGTACTTATAAAGATCAGACTAAGAAGTCGTTTTGTAGAGTTTGTCAGTTGAAGTCCAGCTACAGTTCCCATTTCTGTCGTCAAGGTACATTATAGTATTCTTATTTACAGTGTCTTTAAGGAAATGAGCGGCACTGTGACACAAGATCTGAGGGTCTGGATGAGAGGCTCAGGCTCCATACAATTCACGTCGGTATACCCTAAGTGAAGACGAAATATTATAGTTGCAAAGGTCATCCACCACCAACTGAAAATAAAACATTTCTGCTCCCTCGTAAAAGGAAACCACCAGTGTGTAGAAAACGTGTCCTATTAATAGTAGCCCATAAAGGGTTTCTAGAAAATAAAAGTGCGCCCAGTTCCCAGTGCCCAGTGCCCAGTGCCGACAGTCGCGCAATCGTTACGTGTGTAATTGGCCTAATAGTCGCAAGTGCGCACCGCCCTTAAATTACTGCCAGTGCGCCAGGATTCCTGTCCACTATTATTTATTTATAAATAGCACGAGTATTCTTATATTTACTGCCTAATAAAATAATCCACTTTGTAGAGTTGGTACTTAGTTTTAATTATTGCAGAGAATAATAAACAACGTTAAAAAGGGAAGTCTGAGAAAAGTATATTGATTTTATGCTTTTGAAATCTGTTAGGCCCGAAAAAAGTTGTGCAAAATATGTCTAGGTCTTTAGAAAGTAAAAAAGAGTGTAGCGTTTAGTAGGTACAAGCATTTAAAAATGAAGAACTTCATCAACTATCACAATATCTATTCGTATCTTACAAAAACAATCAGTCGCCTACTTCAATTAACTACCTAAACTCCTTACGTAACAAGCGACAGTATGTCCACCGACCAATAAATCTATTCCAACATAAATCGGTTCGTAAGTCGATCGGTATCGGGAAATAAATACCTTTTTACGGTAAACCGGCTCACCGGGCGTGGCCCGCCTTAAACGGAGCTCAGCCGGGGCTCGAACCCACGGTTAGAACGGTGCGTCTTGTTCTGCTAATTGAAGCGATGGCGGATAAAAAGTGCGCGTCGCTGGTGCTTTGAAAAAAACTGACGTGTTATTAAAAATTGTGTGATGTGGTTCGACTTGGTTGGAAGGTTGACCTGAGGGGCAATTCTAAGAATGTTCACAGCCTGATCTCAGTCTCAATCTGTCAAAAATACCTCTAATTTTCCTACATTTTTAACAAGTTTTTGACATTGATTGTAGCTAAGATGAGATTGCGACTACATTTTGAACGTTCTTAATTACGAGAATTGATACATATATAAAGCCAAAATAGGTAGGTAAGTATTAATATAATTCCGGTCTTGATTGGCCCTTGAACATGATTGGTGTTTAAATATGTTCTACATTTTGATCTCATTGCGAATAGCTGCAGGGTATAATATGTCCTGAATTATCTGTAAAATTGATTGTCTGTCAGACTCAAAGATATAATTCAATTAACGAGCATTAACCACAGCAATTCGTGAGTGTTAAAATACAAGCTTTAATTTAATAAATCAGATTAGAAAGTCTTAAAAACTAAGGCTTCTTCTTCCGTTCGTGCACTTAAAAATCTTTCTTCAGTACAAACCATATTGATTCTAAAAAGCCGCGAAGACACTTGATCCGGGAAGCCGTCCAAACATCGAATATGTTCTGGAGTAAACTTGTACATAATGTACGTGAACCTGCTGCAACACACACGAGTGCGGTAAGCGGATGATATTACACACGGCTTGTAGAGTGTGGTAATAGATATGAGCATACATTCATTAAGTTGGCGATTTAAAATGGTAAACGAAGGTTGTTTTCACGTGCGAATTTTTGGTATGCCAGATGAGATTTTTAAGCGTTGCTGACTCTATTTCCTTGGTCTTGGTCTACACCAACCGTTGGTATATCAAGAGCAAGATCAGTATCGTGGCCTGACTTCTACTATTTACTCCTGGTTTTTCTGAACCATTAGTTAGCAGAGACCAAGAATAATTAAAAATTCAAGCAGTAAAAGTGTAAAAGACACATTAAGTCCTTTAGTACTTGAACTTGCAACTTAGATCTGACATTATAGTAAGTAGATAGGTAATAAAGAATAATCGTTTAGCAAAGTTCACGGAAGATGATGATGGCATCAATATTCCATTCTTTTTCCACCTTATAAAATATCTACGAGTTCTATAAATAGTCTAAAATAAAATCGTTTTTTTTGTGTCTGTCTGTGTGACCGCTTAGTTCTACATGGATTATGACGGAAGTTTAATGTGTATATAAGCATAAATAAAGCATAGATTTTATAAAGAAATCTCGATGTTTTGTCAAGAACTAAAAACCGCTCGAAACAGGAGCGAGTCGCTAGTATACCTATACTTTACAACACTTGTAAGTCTACCCCATCATAACCGTGAACCGTAAAGCAATAAATCGGTGATCAATCCAAGACTTGTATTACTTACTAACGACCGCGGCAGTTCAATAAACTGCAATTCAACCGGCCACAGTTAACTTATGTGCCGAATCTATAAGCTCATGATTAGACATCCAGACAGATGAATAGACGGATATGACAGAATTGTAAATGGTTGATATTAGCAATGCTCCATGTATATCCACATGTCCATTCTACTGTAAGAAGATAAGTAGGTAATCACGTCGGTTATTCATATCGCAAAGCTTTTTGAAAACATGAACTATGTGCTACAACAGAAGTCCTGGAGAAGATGGAATCACTACCGAAGCATTGAAAATTGGCTCTAACACATTGCTGCCCCACCTTACCAACCTATTTAACACAATATTAACATCTGGAAATGTACCTAACTCAATGTGCCATTCAAACATAGTCCTTCTGCACAAAAAAGGTGAAAAAAGTGATATCGGCAATTGCCGCGCAATCAGTCTAACGTCTCATATTTATAAGACTTTTATTAAAGTAATACACAATCGTATAGACGAGAAACTGGATCAACACCAGCCACCAACAAGCCGGATTTCGCCCAAGTTTCTCAACAACCGATCACCTTCAAACACTAAATCAGACCCAAGAAAAATACACCGAATTCAATAAACCATTATATCTAGCCTTCGTAGATTATACGAAGGCCTTTGATAGTATTAAACATTCCGAAATATTCACATCCCTAGAACTCCAAGAACTTGAAACCTGGACCTCTTAAAAACCATTTACAACAATAGCACCGCAAACATAAAACTAAATTCTGCTGGACCTTCATTTCAAATTCAAAAAGGGGTTTAACAAGGGTGACCCGCTCTCTCCCAAATTTTGGAGATATTTAAGTCACTGGCAGCCTCATGAAAGACCAAAGGCATTGACGTCGGCAAGAAGAGGCTGACAAACCTCCGATTTGCCGACAATATCGTCCTTTTTGCCCGCACAGTTCTAGAACTCCAGACCATGCTCCAAGACCTGAGCACGGCTAGCTTCGGGGTGGGACTTGCGATGAATCGGTCTAAAACCCAAGTAATGACTAACAGCGCTAAGCGTAGGGTCGAGGTAGATGGGCAGGAAATAATTTATGTCGATGAGTATATGGGTCAGTCAGTTTCTTTCGAAAAAAGGCAGGAGAGGGAAATCGATCGCCGAATTGAGAACGCCTGGAAAAGCTACTGGTCCATGAAGACGCTAATGAAGGGTGATCTGCCGTTCTCCCTGAAGCGCAAACTCATTGACATGTGTATCCTTCCCGTCCTAACCTACGGTGCTCAGACCTGGTCGCTCACCGAGTCACAAAAGTTCCGCCTTGGAGTTTGCCAAAGAGCGATGTAACGCAGTATTCTGGGTGTTAAAAGACAGGATAGAATTCGGAACACCACGCTGCGTTCCAAAACAGGCATAATGGATGTAGGAAAGAAGCCTGCAATGCTGAAATGGGATTGGGCGGGTCACATCAGCCGTATGCACGATGAACGCTGGAAAAAAGCCTCTACACAATGGGTTCCTGAAGATGGACGACACCGCCGAGGCCGGCCCAGAAAGACATGGCGAGACGATCTGGACGCGTACCGTGAGGGCTGGTTCGATGTGGCGCGGGAAAAGAATTCCTGGAAGGATTTGGGGGAGGCCTTTGCCCAGCAGTGGGACACTGTGCAGGCTAATAAAAAAAAAGAGCGTTTGATGCATGCTTTGTTTAGGTCTTCCAATAACAGTTAAGTGTGGTTAAGTATGGATTTATAAACGTAAACTGCCAGTTGATGATGGTATTTTATTTATCATCTTCAAATCTTTTCCGGTAGAAGGTGTGTTATCAGCATAGGTTGGTAATACTGAAAGAAAATAAAGTAAATACGTTTCATTGCGCTAAAACATGATGCAAAGAAAAAAACATAAACACAAAAAGAACAAGTTGAGGGAAAATATGTATCATATCCTCGCAAAACGGTTATCACTCAGCATAATGCTGTGCCCCTATGCGAGACAGAGCCTCAGCGATTTTCAGCGACAGCCGGCGGCATTGGGGTTGACGTTAGTCAAATGTGAAAGTTAGGTGCAGCATAAAATGAGATACAAAAAGCAAAATAAGAAAAAAGAAATACTCGTACACAATACATCTAAATCTAAGTTCTATATAAAATCTTTATATTTATATAAATATATAAAGATTTTAATAATAGTCTCATTTTTCTAACGATAGACATTTACTAAGCAGCTTTAACGATTTCTGTACGAGTATCTCTTATAATTGCGAAACCTTAGACAAAGAAAACTTAAAGCTTTCTTACTCTAAGTGCGAAACCCTCAGATGAACCTCTTATTTGGAAAACTAACAAGAAACATCGCAAGTTAAATAAGAGATTGTAAAAAAAAAAAATTAACATGTGATGTACGCAACGTGTACCAAGAATGGTCGTAGGACCCGCCCACTCATAAATAACTAGAAAAAAAACTCCGGCGGCTTACTAACGCAGGCAACCACACGACTAGACCAGTAACCTAATCTAGACCTGCCGCTATTAAGGTATCCGTTACTTTCAGTAATGTCTGTAATAAATTATTCATTGACAATTGTCTCCTTTATCTTAGAGCAGAAACGTTCAGATAACTACAGTACTGGTATTTAGTCGTGACCAGCTCGATAAAAGCGGGACGATTGAAGGATAGCACTTCAAAATTTGAAACCTCTAAGTAGGTACTAAGTAGGTACTAAGTAGGGGTACTCAATACTCAATCACTTACTGTGTTCCAGAATGTGTAATTCCACTAATATTATAAAGACAAAAGATTCGATGTTTTGTATGTTTGTTTGTTACGCTTTCACGTTCAAACGGCAGAACGGATTTGAAAGAAATTTGACACACGGGTAAATCATGATCTGGATTAGGACATAAGATACTTTTTATCTCGATATTCCCACGGGATCGAGACTTGTGCGGGTGAAACCACGCGGCGCAGCTAGTATCTATAACAATAAACTATGACGATCAATCAAGATATTGTTTTTTAGAAATCTGTTTTTCTTTTTCAACAAAGAGTGTAACCTAACACAGCACGCTTACAATATAGTCTTTAACAACAGCACAATAAAATATTTATCCATACTTTTCCAATTTTCTCCTATCCAGGGAGAAAATTCCAATCATTGTTTCTCACCCCTAATCGTAGAAGTGATTAACCTAAAAGAGAATGTAGACGAATGCTTCGTCAACAGCTTGTTTCCAATGCGATCTAGGAATCGAAAGAAAGTGTGTCAGACAGATTCTTACCAAGCACTGCGTGGTCTGAGTCTAGTCTAGATCTAACGAGTTGCTACATTCCAATTAAAGAGCTTTATCTGCTCCTTAATTAATTGACTGCTACTCGCAAAGCGGTAGGCGCATGAGTGTGTGCCGTTGATAGCTTTCCTAATTTGCTTGGAGGAAGTACTCTTGTACTTGCTTAAAAAACTATCTGGTTGATTATCAATCTATTTTTTTGTGCTCCGCGTTAATCAAATTATCTTTTCTAATCTATCTTTGTTATCTTAATATCTTCAGAGGTATGTAGATAAATCGTATCAGCAACAAACGACTTGGTTTTTAAAATGTATCCAGTTATTTTCGTGTATTTTCGAGATAAACAACTTTATAACTACAATAGTTTTACAGATAGTATTATTTTCACATACTATAGTTTATGGGGAATTTAACTTGTGAGTTAAATTCCCCATAAACTATAGTCTGGTTTGATCTGAATAGGCCGCGAGAGACGTGCGCAAACGCAGCCGACGGGTCGACGACCGCGTGCAATTCGTCAACGAGTGTCACTGCACCCCGCCTTCGTGAAAATACGCGGCTTATTGAATAACCGTCTGAAACCACTTAAACTGTCGTAACAAACTCTGGCGCAATAAAATTAACTTAGTTACTTTGCCATTGCAGGCCGGCCAGTGTGGGTACAGTTTCTTTATCTATGAGAAAGATCTCTCATTATGATTTCCAGTTTTATCGGTCTAGTCGAGAGTCTATCTTAAGCTAACGATAAGCATTTCATTACATAAAACTTATCTGAGAAAAAAATACCGGCCAAGTGTTTGTCGGACCACGCGCAGTGAAGGGTTCCTCCGTAGTCGGGATGAATACTAACACTTAGGTACACAATATTGATATTATCAACAGCATTTATTAATTTTGTATGTCATAGTATTTCTAAAACAAACTAAGGATGAAAAATCAAATCGCGTGATCTTAACATTTATTCACTAATACAAAAGTTAATAATCTTTTTAATTAAGTATAGTGTCCCACAATACCCCATAGCCACACGCTTATGTTTACTGCTGGTTTATTATGTAAAAAAACTCACCGTGAAAACTTAAGTGAAGTGAGCTGTCACTGATGCTAGGGATTGACACTATGGACAGCTAAGTTTTCACGGTGAGATGTTTGCAGAATAGGCCGGCTGTATTGAAGATGAAGTGGTTAAAGTCACATTTATCAAAAGTGCCACCCTTCATTTGTTTTTCTCTACACTATTATTTAGGGGTTCATGGAATACACCTATTCCCGTAATTTTAAGAACGTTTACAGTCTGATCTCAGTCTCAATCTGTCAAAAATACCTCTAATTTCCCTACATTTTGGACAAGTGTTTGAGTTTAATTATCGCTGAGATAAGATTGCGACTTGAATTTGAACGTTTTATAAGCACGAGAATTTTATTGGCCTTCTGCTTTCTAAACATCGATATAGTGCCAAAATAGTCTTCGAGTAAAATAGCTGTGAAACATTCGGACGGACAGATGGATAAGCGGACGAAATTTTAAGGGTTCTGTTTTCTCCTCTTGGCTACGGAACCCTAAAACTATGTTTCATATTTTCCGGATTTTCTTTTAATGGGTAAAACAGTTACATACGTGAGGCTCAATATTATAATAGTTACTTTTACGACTTTCAGAGACAACTGTTTATTCACGAACGCATCATCAATGTTATGAACTGTTTGGGAGTACGTATGTGGATGTGCTCTTCCTGGGTCGACGCATGTGCAGTTGATTTAGAAGAGACACTACGTGCCCAATAATAATGTTCATCGTAAGATATTGTCGCTTTATGTGCTTTAACATAAATAATGCAGGTACTGTTGAGCCCATGCTGCGCTGGACAATCGTAATTTTACACAAAATTTACCATTATATACCACATACCTATTACTATGTCGTATTTTTTTAAGTTTTCTTAGCATTATTTTGTGCAGAGTATTTTCTCTATGCTTCTTCAAGTTTTTAAATATGGTATTTTGAACCAAGTGCATTACAGGGTCAGATTTACATAGGGGAACCTCTTCTTCTCAACGATCCAAAGGAATACACACCACATACGAAATACACACCACACAGACGTCACGCAAAATCCTGCATCGCGCAAGCAGGTTTTTCCGCGCAACTAGTATATACAACGTAGTCGGGCAGTAGCTCACCAGACATCACCCGTCTGGTCGGAGGATCCTCCCTTTTCTATGGAGGATCAGTGAACTTTACACCCTGTTCCTCATACCCCTATAGAAGAAATAAAGTACAGGGCGTTCTCTGTACACAGGCACTAGTCACAAAAGAGAATTCTCCAACGGTTCTCCAAAAATAAAATGATAATAATTGTGCCAAGAACGTAGCATCTCCAAATGTGACGAAGAAAAATGTCTTCCGATCGTTTCTGAGAAGCCCGTATTGAGTGGACGTCGCATACCGGCGTGTATCCCTATTTAAAACTTAATTAAGTAATAATGTACCGCAATTAGTGCCTCGGTACACGGCACGAAGCCCAGCTTCCTTTTTTTTCAGCGCTAAATACTTGGTATTGCACTCAATCTGCACTTGGTAGATTGAGAGATAGGATGGTAGGTTTAATAAAGTTAAAAGAAGTGACTGTAGGACTGATATCATATTCTTTACCACGGGGCTAGCTTCGGGCTGTGGTGCTTATAAAGGCGTTGCTCCACAGCAGCAAACAGGAATTGCGTAGCTTTAAAAATTCTCTGCTGTAAAAAACTTCTGACAATGTTTTTGAAAAAGATGTATAGTTTTATTACATTACAATTCTTCCTCGTAGCCAGTTACTTACGTCTGAAAATATCCCTAATACGTGAAAGAAGCAAAAACTCCACATTCGTTAAAGTTGATACTTGTATTCGGTTCACCGCTGTGAAAGAGCGGCTTTACAAAAGGCGGGCGTCAGATAAAATCTACATTGATACATTTCTTTTATTCCCATATCAACACTCGACCAAAATAAAAAGCTGCAAACGATAATGCCTTATCTTAATGCAATGTATCTCTTTAACATCGGCTTTCTGCGACGATCGACTTCGACTTGAACATGGACGTGTACCGGGGCACTTATACTTAATACAAGTCTACCTTTATTTAAGCATTTTGTATGAAAAACCTGTTGTATAGCCTCCTATTGTTTTACTTTCCTTCCTTGAAATATAACTGGTACCAAACGAGTGTATATTTTAATGTTATTCGGAAATATTTTTTATTCGTTCATCCATTGCTGGTTGTGTATTGACTGTCGAGTGTGTAGTTAAGACCTAATGAGCAATGTATGGAGAATGGATCGATACATAGTTGTTGTGGAGTGTCATGATGCAAGTTATAGCCGGAGGCTACGTTCTCTGGTCCATAGTACCTGAGACAGGTAGTGGTTGTGGTCTAAGTTATAAAATATTAGAGATTTGATTTTATTTCATGGATAATACCTTACTTCGATGTCATCGAAGCATGCACGTGCAGCATGCTCTGCAAAGAATTGATCTCCTTCTACAAAATGAGCGTTTTTTTTCATTTTAGACATCCGCGCGTCGGCGCCGGAGAAGCCTTTCTACAATCTATCATTTTGTCTTTCATTTTGCTGTCCAGGTGATCCATATTCTGAATTAAAAGGTTCCGTAATCCGTTGTTGGTTAAATAACAGGCTATGTGTCTCAAATAGTGTCTGTGTCAAATAGAATAAATACTACTTGACCAAAATGTAGGTGAACATTTAGTTTCTTCCGCTGATTTATCTATGACGACAAGCTCTTCATCCAAAAAACCGCCATCATTTGCACCTTGCACCACAAACGTAATAGCTTATTAAGAACGTTCCTGAGAAGTTTCCCGATGGTTAGCCGCGGCCTGCGCCGGCGCAAGAATGTATTAATTCTCTATAGCCGGCTGGTGTAGCGTCCAACTCGTCATGTCATGCTATGTGCTTCGCCGATTGTGTTTCAAAACTTTTTTAGTGTCTTGGGTGCTCGTTTTTTCGCATTTAGGGCTCCTGCAGACGAGGTGCTTTTATAAGATCAAATCTGGGGCGCACAAAAAGTTTGAAACTCTTTTTTGTGGCGGTCTTTTTGTGCATCGCACGTATGTGTAAGTTGGATTTAATTATATGTATATGGACCATTTGGACAAAGGAGAAGAAGAAGATAAAGCATGATTAAGCAAAATATCTAGTCTGTGTAGATCGTTAGGGTTACGATGACCTAATTAAAATCCCCGCCAGCTTTAAAGCTATAATATAATCAATTGAATTGCGATTGCTACAGACTTATAACAGGAAGTTATAAGGGACACGAACAGATCGTATAATCACTCCATTTTCACAGCAACTGCACCATTAACTTCGCCACTACCGGCAGTACCTTATAGTCTCTTATGTCACCTGCAGGCTGCTGGTCGGCTCCATGCGACAAATCACTATACATCAGTGTTTCAGTGTAATTGGCGGCGCTTTCTATCGCCACGTCGCACGGGGCGGGGTGCAGCCGGTTCTCACTGCCTCGGCGTGTGCGCACACCCATGACATTAATATTTCATTGGAAAATCCCAGGGTAGGGTTTAAAGGTTCCCCTTGAAAAGCTCTTTTCATTGGTGTATATCTTATGGATATTGTACGCCAAGAATTTCTTAACTCATGAGCCCAAGTTGTCACCTTTTTAGGCTAATCTCCTTTGGTTCCTTAACTCTATATTTCCAAAATTCAAAGGAGTAATCGAAAGGCTCTTTGAAAACGTATTTCTGCTGTGGCAACTAATACTTATCCTGGCCTCGGGCTTGAGGAAATTATTTTAAGGGATTAGTACTAAATTGTGATGGGGGGATGATTGATGCCGTTTCCGTTCCTAAAAAAGCGTTCCTTAACTTTGAAGATCGACTCGTGCGGCTGTTATTATTTAGCCACGAGCCCCTCGAGCACCACGAGCTGTCGTTGTCGGTAATCGGTACTTTTGAGTCACTGACTGAGAGGTGACGCTACGCTACGTTTATCAATTCTCACATTGTGGTCAATATACAAGGAACTGCTGCGGTGATGGGTCCTTCTTCGGCAAACATGGCCAGTCCACTAGTTACCACTTCAGCTTAAAAATAAACGGCCATAGTTCGTTTTGCCTGAAATAGTTACTGATCTCTTTTCTGCTGAGTCTGCCAACCCTGGACAGTGTTCCAGTTAGCTTGTCATAGTTGAGCATGCGTCACTCTCAACTGGTTCAATGTCGTACCTCGTTATGTCCTTATTATCACGCTGCTTTACGACCAGAGGTGGACAGAGCTTTATGTGGACCACTTGTAGTAATGCTGGACGTATCTGTGTTTGTAGGGACATTGATGGGATTTCTATTTGTATTATTCAGGTTGTGCCCTGTACTGTTGGTTTACAGATTTTCTTCGTCTGCCATCTCTTGGCTGCTATTTTATTAGCACTTTACTGCAGTAATGACTTTAACCAGTTACTAAAGTATCAATATTGCTACTCTAAGAAAAACGTTAAATACCGGCAAGTCGTAAAGTTAGAATTGCCATCATAAACTGCGCGTGATTAGTATGCATCTCTACACTTCATCTTTAAGTCGAAGTTTCCCAGAAGAAGCATAAGGCTCGCTGTAACCATTAACTGACATAAAATGGTAATCGATTTTGCAATACAGCGCCTTATTTTAACTCTTGTACTTGGGGTGAAGTGAAGTTACAACCGCTAAGGGAGGCAATAAGCAAATGACCACCTTATTCCTATAGTGCAGTGACCTCAGCATGCAAGTTATTTAAAAAAAAAGGTGTATTCAAAATTTCTGCTTAATCGGATATCAACAAATGGTCAAAAAATGGTTTGCAAATTTAGATGGACAACTTACAAACACATACGAACAGTGCAAGTTAAATAAAAGCTTGTAAAAACAACATTATTATTTTATTTATTTTATAGGTGCCATCTATGTTAGAATAATGATGAAGAATTTTAGGTAACAAACACCCCACACGATACCATGTCTCTATAAGTACATTAATAACAATAGTTCCCGCATACCACAGTAATAAGTGTTAATACACTTACAGAGTAATAGCCCGGGAACCGAACCCTTCATTTTGTGCCCAATTACTTATATAATTGGGCACAAAATGACGGGTTCTATTCTTCTGCCCAAAGAGGGTATTATTATTAATACCCTACCCTCTTTGGGCAGAAAAATGGGCACAACACCGGACAGTCATGGACGCTAATATGAGAATTTTAGAACATAACGGAAGTTATCTTTAGTTAATAATTCAATTAAATGTGGTTTTTTAATTAAGTTGGACGCATTGTAATTTCTTTTTGTTGCTGTTTACTACATAATTTAATATAGGAGCACTTATATGGTAAATAATGTTATGTGGTGTGCATAAAACCTTTGGTCGGAGGGAGTATAGAGGTATGAGGAACAGGGTGTAAAGTTCACTCATCCTTCATAGAAAAGGGAGGATCCTCCGGCCAGTCGGGTGTCGTGTATGGTGGGCAACTGCCCGACGATTTTTATTTTATTTTTATAAATGGCATCTCGCAGTTCAACCTATGAGGTTGTCGTTTGCTTAACCGGGCTTGCCTGTGGATGCCTCAATAAATTAAGGCCTCCAGCCAGCCCGACGATTGATGTCGGTTGTACATATACATATGTATACGCCAGTTGTAAACTCTGCTTGCGCGATGCAGGATTTTGTCTGACGTCAGTATGATGCGTAGATCGCATGTGGCGATGAAGATACCACTACACTATAATGGCTACTATATAGAATTTAGCAGACGAGAACTCCCTTTCCAAAAAAAAAAATTGTATCACAGGAGAAGATTTCGGATCCAATTTCTAGTACATACTACATGCTAACATTAAATTCCCCTTCAATGTCAGCGCAACCGCTTCAACGTTTCTGTGAAGACATAAGCTCTTAAGATCCTTATTATTTTTCACATTTCAATACTATCAATAGCCAGTCTTCACTGCACTCAAATCAGGCACGTGTATAAATAAATACATTTACTTGTAAATTCGTAAGTAAGCGAGCAGCATCGTAAATACAGTTCACAGGCGGCGAGGCGTGGTCGCCATTAATAAAATTATGCTATATCACTGCTTTCCTAATCGGTTACCGATTACCATATTAATTGCAGACTGTACTCGACAGTGGCGCCATCTGGTTACAAGTTATTAAGTAATTACGTTAATATTTGTAAACGTTAGTGGAATATTTATAAGAAAATGTGGTTTCAATCAACAGCAGGTTTGCGTTAATGAATTTCGAAACAGTTTAATTACCTAAGCTCATTTTTATTTTTTATCCTTAACTTATTTTTTATTTACCTAGTGTAAATAGTTGTATATTAATTTACTACTGTTTAACGTACATTATTATAATTAAAGTTTAAAGCTTAAACTCGCTCATTTTCCTACCATATATACATATGCTAAGCAATCAATATGTATTGAATGCTTAGCGTCAGAAATATGTAAATATGGTGGTATGGACCATCTACAGACATGCATTTTCACTTGTGATCTATCTATGTATATTCGTACAAAGTTTTGGGCAGATTGCATATTGCGTTTAAAAATGCATACTTATTATGTTGCTGTCCAAAACCCATATCCCTGGCAACTTTAGAGGACACTTTGCCATAGGTTTCAAATAAATCAAAGGACTATTTATCCCCGTTAGGTATTTAGTACCGTATTTTAGATATTGCAACCATTAACCTATAGCTCTACTTTCAACAAGGAAATACATCTACAAACGTGCCATTAAGCGTAATTTGTGGAAATGTACAGAAATTCGCGTGCCGATGTTACCACTCTGCCTACCCTCGGGGGAACGATGCGCTAGTACAACGTAATTGGCGCTCCGAGCTTACACGCGCGTACGACTTAGATTTACTTGAGATATGTATCGCAGGAAAAATGTTACGCTTTTTATTGATGCTGTGGAGATGTGCCTGGGGTTTAGATGAACCGCCTTGTTGATTAGTATTAATTACGATTTAGAACAGTTTCTCAATTCGACGGTATGTTTTTGTTTTTGTTTGTTACGCGATTACTCCGCCAATTGTGGACCGATTTTCAAAATTCTTTTTTTGTTCGAAAGGACATACATCTGAAGTGGTCCCATAGTCACCAAGACAGGATCTGATGATTGGATCCTGGAGAAATCGAGGGCAACCCTCAAATTTTATGGGCCCACACATCGTTTTTTTAAACCAAAATTACTGGTGAAAATTACAACTTGAAAGTGAAAAATAAAAACATTTTTGCAAAAAAAAACCGACTTCCAAAAAATACACTACATAGTGAAAAATAACTTTAATTTCGGAAGTCGGTGGCACACAACGAAAATGCGAACCCAACGACACCGACTTCCGAAATTAAAGTTATTTTTCACTATGTAGTGTCTTTTTTGGAAGTCGGTTTTTATTTGGAAACAGTTTTTTTATACTTTATTTTAGAAGCTATACTTCCATTATGATCTCATTTTTTTTCTATTTGTATTGTTTATAGTTGTATTGTATTTGAATTGTTTGTAATTTCATTTTCCTGTTTATTATTAATCATCACTTTAAGAAGTATTTTGCCATAATATCTAAATTCTTAAACCTCTAGTTTTATTATTATTATGTGTAATTTTCAATTATTTTCATTCTTCAACATTCTATCACCTATTTCTGAGGTTGTTGATAACCTGTAATTGGCGACTGTGTAAGTCCGAGGCAGTTGTACTTAAAATATGTATATTATACATAGACCTTAAATAAAATAAATAGGTTTGGTTATTAACTGGGCTCAGTTGCACAGCTCCTGTAATGTGTGTTATTCGTAATGTGTAAAAGTAAGATGAGTACCTACTTACCTATTTACAATAATATAACGAATTTAAAGTGATGGTAGAATAAATGCCAAGCCTAAGGTTGGCGGAAGAAGGTACCTGTTGGCGGAAGCTCTTCGAATTGCATTTTCTGACATTTCAATACTAACATATTTTATGACATTGAAGTTAGATTGAAACTAGATTTCGAACAATTTTTTGTACGAGAATCAGCCTTCAGGGGTGGTCTGTTCTCTATAAGACAATAAAGTCATCAGATTGCCCCAAATAATTCAAACCTGAGTGATGTAGCATGGCTCACGTTAACGTGTGAACACTTCACACAATACCGCTGCACTGATTGAAATGCAAACAAACGGAGCACAAAACAGTTGCACGTTGTAGTGAACGGGCACAGGTGATGTGAATGTAGCATTATGTAGCGTCGTGGACCATTCAGGTCTGGATTAATGCGTATAGTGCGTGTCGATGCGGGTGTAGGCTGATAGAGTGGGGAGAATTCATCTTTGCCCTAGCGGTCGAACGTTCAAGATCACGTATGTTTTTGCTCTTTGCTAAAATACTAAAATAATTCAAATCTGGACTCATATCCCAAACAAAAGTGCACAAAGTGATTGACTATTCTACTTACAAGTGTAATTTTGTCTAAAAGTTGTAATAAGTGCTAATTTGGAATCGTTTTTCTGATGTGAACCAGTGTGAACCGTTTGAAATTTCAAATTTGGACTAGTCAAACGGTGAGTGAGTGACAAGACTTTTTACGCACAGTACATGCGACCGTCGCGGTTACGCGGACGGCATAAGTGTCATATCTGCGCGCGGCTACGCCCAGTGACGTATGCGAGCGCTCGCACCAAAGACTAAGTAACGAAGACGGCGCATTGCTTGCTACCTAATTCACACTGCCTCAGAGAGGACGATTTTGTTTTCCTGTATTTATTTCTTCGCCTTCTCTTACATTATTAATCTCCTGTTCTGTACAAAGTAAATTGCCCCCGCTCACTTGATACACACGTGACTCGGATATGCCTAAACTGCATCGTACACCGCCTACATCCCCGAAAATGGGGGGATCAGGACAATCGCAATCTGCTCCTGACATAGCATCGGCTTCTAGTTGCATGGAGCCTGATGATGAAAATGTTACATTCAGGGGCAAGCGGCCACGCATCGACGACTCGCCCAACAACCCCGCTATCCACAACGTATGTGCATGCCGTGACTTGAAGATTGAAATATTGGAAATGTTGGCTTCCTGGAAGGCCGAGTTGGATCTTAAGTTGTCGGCATGGAAAACTGAGCAGTACAAAATGCTATCCGCCCTGGTTAAGGATGTCGCTGAAATTAAAAACCAATGTGTGACAATCCGAAAAGCCACAACAGAGCTCGGGGCTAAAACTAGCATAGCCACTCCCCAAGTGAAAACGAGTGGGAAAGATAGTATTAAACATGGGCAGCAAAAATATCCCCGCTCGTACACTGAAGTTACACAACGTCGTGCGGCTACACCAAAAGTAGGCGGAAAGGTCACCGATCCCTTGGAGATCGCGTTCAAAGGGGCGGAGGATGTTGATCGGGAAAATCTCGAGGCAAGTCTGCGGGATTGTTCGAAACCCAGTGTCGTCGTGCCGGTGGCTGCCGCTGTTGTTGACATCTCGATGGGCGACACAGAAAAAGATGGTTGGACGGAAGTTCGACACAGACGCTCCCAACGTTCACTTAGTAATGTGTTGCGTGGAACAGCGGCGCCCGGTACCACCAATCTAGAAGCCTCTGAAAGATGGAGATACTTGCATCTGTTCTACGTTAAGCAGGGCACATCTGACAGTCAGGTACGTGATCACCTAACTACCATTTGTGGAACAGATGTTTGCACGGTCGAAGTCCTCAAATCTCGGGGTAAATACGCATCCTTCAAACTGGGTGTGCCCTCAAAATTGGCTGATCAAGTTGTGGCTCCTGAAAATTGGGCAGAGGATATTTGCGTCAAACCATGGCGCCGTAATTTTCGTGCCCGAAGCGATGAGACCCAATAAGCCCTATTGCGTACCTGCCACTCCCGCCTCTCGTGGTTCTACTGATCGCAACGTCTATCTGCGCTTACTCTATCAGAATGTGCGTGGGCTCAAAACCAAGCTACCCATATGGAGGGCAAGCCTATTACTGTCTGAGCATGATTTGATAGCCGTTACCGAGACAAACCTGGATAATTCAGTGGAGGACTCAGAAATATCGGCTGGAGATTGGCGTACTCTTCGACGAGACAGAGTGACCAGGGGTGGTGGTGTGCTGCTTGCTGCGCGGCCTGGGGTTACCGTGAATAGGCTACATGAACTTGAGACGGCCCGCGGCGAAGATTTGTGGGCTAAGATCACAATTTATGGCCTAAATATATATGTGTGTGTTGTTTACGTCAAACCTAGTGCAACTGACGAGGATTACCTGGCGTGGTTTTGCAAGGTCGAGGACATTATTCACAGTTTGAAGGGAACTATTTTTATTCTAGGCGACCTTAATCTAAAAAGTGCGTCAGTGAATGTTAATAATTACTACTGTTATTTTCTAAGCTTTTGTAGTCTGGTAGAGATGAATGAGGTGATGAATATGCGTGGCAGTAAGTTAGATGTAGTGTTGGCTCGGGAGGGCGCTGCTGTAAACTGTGAGTATGTCGGGGGTGCGGAACTGGTTCCGATTGATCTGTATCACCCTCCGTTAGATATTGCTGTTACCATCCCAAGGCATAAGGTACATGGAAAGCTTGACCCTAGCAATATTGACCGTAGTAAGGATTGGAACTTTTGTAAAGGTGACTACACATTATTGTTCGATCTTGTTCGCTCTGCTCCATGGCAAGACGTTTTTCGCTGCAATGACGCGTCCACCGCTGCTTGTAAGTTTTATAATATAATGTACGATATATTTGATTCCTCTATTCCAAAGAAGACGAGAAGGACCTCCGGTAATAAGCGGTACCCAGTCTGGTTTACTAGAGATATCGTAAGCGACACTCGTCGTAAATCAAAACTCCATAGTAAATGGAAACAATCCCGATGTGATGCTACATATGCTCTGTTTAGCGCACTGCGATCGGAATTAAGAGTGAGAACCGAGGATGCATATAGACTGCATTGCTCTAATATGGAAAACAGCCTTGGAAAAAATCCAAAACTGTTCTGGCAGCACATTTCAAACCTGCGATCTAAGGGTGGGTTTGAGCCGGACGTTGTGCTTGATGGCAGGGTATATTCAGGTGTCAAAGCTGCGGAGGCATTTGCTGAGTATTTTTCCAGCGTATTTCTGCCGGACGCACCAGAATTGGACCCGAAATCAAACACGGTGCATAGTGAGGGAGGTAATTTTCCCCTACCCGTTTTAGTCCCTCCGGACGTGGTTAGGGGTATTTCCAAACTCAAACCCTGCAGTTCGGTTGGCCCTGATAACATCCCTGCATATATCATTAAAGGATGTAGCAGTATATTAGCAGCCCCTTTATGTCATGTTTTTAATCTAGCTCTTCAGTCGGGCGTGTATCCGGAGCTGTGGAAGACTTCACGTGTTACTCCCATCCCTAAAACCAGTGACAAGACATCTGTCGAGGAACACAGACCCATCGCTATTTTATCAACCATTGCGAAAGTCTTTGAACATATACTTCACACTGTTATCTGTAAACAAATCGATATGTATCTTTCTGATGCTCAACACGGTTTTCGACCTGGTCGCTCCGTAAACTCAAATCTGCTGATTCATGTTGACTTCATATCCAGTAGCCTGGAATCCGGTGGGCAGGTCGACACTCTGTATTTTGATTTCCGGAAGGCTTTCGACAAAGTGGACAACGACGTGCTTTTGGCAAAGTTAGGGGCTACGGGCTTCTCATCCGGCCTTCTTAACTTCTTCGCCGACTACCTACGGGATCGCAAACAGTTTGTCCGGCATGGCTGCTTTGAGTCGAAGTCTTATTATACTCGCTCGGGCGTGAGTCAGGGATCCGTATTGGGGCCGCCTCTGTTTCTGGTCATGATCAATGATCTAATTTGTAGGATTAGATTCGCAAAATGTCTACTATATGCCGACGATCTAAAACTAGCTGCGCAAATCAGAACAGAGGCGGATTGCGAACTCCTACAAAAAGATATCGACACCGTCTATGAGTGGAGCATTGCGAACAGGTTGTTGTTTAATATTAGTAAATGCAGCGTTATGACTTATGGTCGAGGGTTGAGACCAATAAAATTCAATTATAATTTGGGGGGTATAGTAATCACTCGTGTCACCAGCGTTAAGGACTTAGGGGTGACCTTCGACCGCAGTCTGACATTTACAGACCACGTGTCTGCCCTTGCAAAGGAATCCTTCAGGCGTCTGGGATTTGTCCTGAGGAACGCTCGTGACTTTCGCAATCCCAGTATTATTAAACTTCTGTACACCTCTTTGGTTCGGAGTAAACTGGAGTCCAGCGCCTGTGTCTGGCATCCACATACTGCGTCTCAGACACTGATGCTTGAGAAAGTTCAGAAAACCTTCCTGAGATTTTTGTATCAAAGGCTGTACCATTACTTTCCATTCATGTACCCAACGAATTATCTTCTAGGGGTCTTGGGCTTCAATTCGTTGGAGGTAAGAAGGGGCTTTGATCAGCTCACGATTGCCTGTAAAACCCTAAGCGGTCGTATTGACTGCCCTGAGCTCCACGGACTTTTCTGCCGCCTATTTGTGCCCGACAAATACCTTGGGCATCGTCAAACCCGCCGTCATGACCTGTTCGCACTACCGCTATCTAGATCTGTTGCTAGAGCCGAATCGCCAGTATGTCGAACCCTAAGGATGCTAAACGGCCTCCTGACTGCCGACCCTGAATGTGATGTGTTTGCTGATGAATGGAAGAAAACAATGCGTGCTTGTCTGGTGTTTTGTGAGAGACGATATGCGAGGGTGTCCACCGTTACATGTTAGTTTATGATGTATTTAATTTATTTAACCATTTACTTAAACAAATATTAGTCATTTTATCCACGAATTGTATATCTTTGAATTTGAATTTAATTTTTGTATTGTATGTTATTTGAATGCTTATTTTATTCTAATTTTTTATAATTCTATGTTAATTAATGTAATTGGACCTGTGCCGTTTTAATTAACTATAAATAAATAAATAAATAAATAAATAAATAAATGTGACGATGTTGATTGTAAGTGATAATGTGTGGCTTAATTGCTTTTTACACTGTCCATAATTTTCGTTGAGAAGGAGTTTTCTGGAAGTTTTAGGCATGAAACCTATAACCTTCTGTCCATACTTCATGTACCTAGATGCCGAATCTGTTCAAGTTCAGACTCTGGGCACTTATAAATATCTGTTCAAGTTCAGACTTATAAATGTCTGTTTTTAATTACATACCAATTTAACCAATGTCTCTCCGATTAGATAACTTTCTAAATTCCTTCTCTTTTGTTCTAACAATTGACAACAACACGTGACCAGAAGGCTGGCCTATTTTTAGCCCAAAGAATCAGCATTGCCATCCAACGTGGTAATGTTGCCAGCCTTTTGGGCACTTATCCCATTGACAGTGATGCGGACGAATTTTTTGATGCCCAATGAGCTCCTGCCTTTTTCTATATTCTTTCGTATTATATACTTGTATATATATTTTAGTGTTAGCTAGTAAAAATAGTAATTAATCAGTGTGTGTTAAATAAATAATTTTATTTAATTTAAAAAAAAGATTAACCAACAACAAAAAACCCTTATATAAATAACGAAGTTGTGTCACAGTTCTCAATCGAACACAAACGCGCCGCCATTCATCGGAACACTTTAATAACGGCACGGCCATTACACTAAACAGCCAATTAGTGATAAATGTTATAATAAAACCAATTCTATTGGCTTTGGTCATTTCCGCGTCAGTCACGGCTTTATTACGACTGACCGTTGAAGTGTTAAATCATTAAAACTGCTGAATGGTAAGATATTGTAGTCTATGGTTATGTGTTTTTGCGGCTTAGGCTCGGCAATATTGATGGGATTTCCCATCGACAAACATCTACCTCGTTGGTATAGTGGTCGAAAGCACTAGTGCTGAACATGAGGTCCTGGGTCCGATAAGTGCGATTCCCAGGTCGGGTAAAATGTTATTGGGTTTTTCTATCTGGAATTTCTCAGTAGCAGCCCGGAGCCTGGATGTGTGCCTGGTTGATGGCAGCAGGCTCGCCCACTGTTACAAACTCAAACTCAAAGCATTTATTTAAAATAAACATATTTCAGGCACTTTTGAATTGTCAAGGGGTCACTCACTCAGAAAAATGAAGCTAGTTGCCCATTCCAAAGCATAGTAGGTACCTATGGAGAAGAACATGGGTCTTAAAGATAACTGTCGAAAAGGTGTACTATAGGTAGGTACAGCTCTGTCCAACGCTTCAAGGAAATAAAATGTTATGTTATTCATATTCGTGAACCTTGATTCATGGGCGTGAGAGAGTCGATTCGATTGTGCATTGGAGCAATTTATTGATTTCAAATCAATATTTTTTTTACTTACGAGTCCTACGAAATGTGATTGGATGACAAATAGGTGGTCGAGAATATGAACTTACGATCAGTGGGCAAAAGACGAGAACCCAAGCATTTATTATCCTTTAATCCCCTGCTTCCTTTGTAAAACATGCGTTTTATACGCTTCCGTAGTTTAATTTCCATTCCAACTGGGAATGGTTACTATGCTATAAATTGATGCAGTAACATTGCAGTGAAGCAGTTGGCGAGATAAGAGCTCGACATATATCTGTTACACGATCGACGTGCGCGGCTTGGCGATATATCTTACCGTTTTAGCATTAGCTAAGAAAATAGAGAAGTCTATTACAGTAATTGCACTTAACACAGAGGGTTGTTACGTACGTACTGCGATGTCGGCTATTCTGTCAGGGACAGAAATATCCCCACAATATTGGCAACGTGTAGTAGGCACGTGTGTTGTCGTACCTACCTGAGCTGGAGAGGCTGAAGATGTATTCTCCCGGGGCGATTTTTTTTGTAAGAAAAGAAAGAAATATTTTCCTATGAATTTCCCGGAGCACCACCGCTTGACAACACTTGGAATTATGGATATTTAGCTACCTGTTTCTTGAAGTATACCTACTGTAATTCGATTTTGCAGTCCCTTTCGGATATCGACTGTGCTCGCTATCGATATCGACATATCTACGACTGCGCCGGCGCAGGTTTTTATAACATAGTTGATACAGAACTTAATTTGCGTCTGGTTTTTACAATTTGAAAAAGATTTCATTTTTGGAGCTGTTAGTAGTTGGAGAATTTTAAGTTTTCACTGGAAACCATTTACTTCTATAGGAACTTAAAAAGAATATGCTGGATTTCCTTTAGAAAAAAAATCAAGACTTCTGTTTCGTACTAGCATACCGCTGAAGTTTCAAAAAATTCGGTCAAGGGTTCTATTTCAATTTGTTTGCAAAAATGGCTACTTGCTTCCATTCTATAACTATGTATAAAAGTTTTTCTGTAACACAACAGCGTCAGGCGCAGTAGCCGCACGCTTTTATAGCGATGTTTGGCAGTGATAGCCTTCAACTACTTTAACGGTTATGAGCTCTGACCCTAGCTCCACTACTGGGCTTAGATTGTAGAAATGAAACAATTGTAGAGCATTCAGTTTTATGGCGCTTACGTTCGTGGATTTTGGACTCGTGGTTTCTGTGTATAGGACATTGGCGGTAGATGTAGAATGTAGTATTAAGTGACATTATTTATTTGTATATTGATTTAGGATCTCCAACAAAAGATGTACACAATACATGTCACATAAATAAAGGGCAACGCCAGGTATTAAGTAGGTGTACTGCTTCACTTATAGGAGACCACAGCATGCACAATAAACCACGTTAATCAATATATTTAATACTAGCTTCTGCCCGCGACTTCGGCCGCGTGAAATTTCTTGTTCCCCGAGCCACCGTGTCGCATCGCATCGTCTGCCTGCGCTATTACTTCGTTTTTGCTTAGTGTTCTTTCTGACTTACTTTTTCCTCTTTGCTCGGCTGCTAAGGGTCCTAGGGGGATGTTAAATAGCCTTTTCTCAAGAATTAAGTTATCAAATGCATAAATATTTTTTTCAAATTCGACCTGTAGTTTCAGAGATTAGCGCGTTCAAACTCTTCAGCTTTCTTATATTAGTATAGATATTAACGTTCACAAACAGTTCAATCGAGGAATTTTCGTGTTCGTTGTCTGTCTTACGCCAATTTACACCATCAAGTATTTCTTAAGGGACTTGAAGTAAAGTGTCTTAGCAATGCGTGGAGATATGATTGCTGCAAAAATATCTATCTATTTGTAAGTATAGGATAAGCAAAGAAAGAACCCCGGTTTGTCAGGCATCGTAGGATGTGTAAATATGAGACATTCTTATAACTAGTTATAACCAATGACATGCCCAATAACGCTATACCAACATTAAATATTTACATATTTTAATCAGTTCTTTGTTTTACTCTAAATCAACAACGTGACCACAAACGGCTGTCATTTTCACGCCTCACGCCATGACAGTTATGCCACGCACTTGTTCGATCGTAAACAAAAACGGCGCGCGCGCAGCGACCGTTATTGAGCCGAATTCGAAAGTTAACCTGTGGGGATTGGAAACATACGGGCCACGGTATGGAGTCGTGAGGTGTAGTAAGCTATCTATGAATATGAGTTGGTCGTAAACTATAATATTGTGGAAAACGTTCATTGTAGTAGACACTACTAAATGTAAATTGATGATTAATGTTCAGGCTTCACGTAAGGAGGAGGCCGCTGTGCTGCCGGCTTACTATCTGTACTAATAATAAAGTTGAAAAGATTGTTTGTTTGAACGTGCTAATCTCTGGAACTACAAGTCTGATTTGCAAATAGGAGCTGAATTCTTGAGGAAGGCTGTTGAACAACAAGCTGACACTTAGGAACCGAGCAAAAGATCGCTAAGCGAAAACGAAGTAGGTCAGGTAATAGGAAATACGGGCTGATGTCCACAACTCCACGTCAATGAGCGTATTTTGCGTATAAATACGCAAAAATAATAATGAAAACGAAGTAATAGCGCGGGCAGGCGATGCGATGCGACGGGGTCGGGCGGGGGACAAGAAATATCACGCGGACGAAACCGCGGGCAGAAGCTAGTATAAAATGTTTCTCTTTCTGAAACAGATGCTTTCAATTGAAAAGTTGAGACTTATCAGGCGAAGTTTCTAACTCATAAACATGGAAATCTTATAATACTCTGGAAATGACGAGCTAAGCTCAACGCTGAAGGCTGAAAGAGTAGCAAAAAGTGCAAAAACTGAATTTAAGACCAAAGCTGTCATGAATGAGAGCAGTATTGTAAATGTGTTTTAATATAAAACATACCCTTTGCCACTCGGCAATAATGTAGCTTTCTTTTTCCACAAGCTGCCGTAGTTTGCAGCTGAAAATCAGCATCAGGTGATACACCTTGTGTTGTCATCTGACATTATGCTGAGCTGAGGCCCTTTTGGCATTACAACCTTTGTTTTCTGTTTTTTTTTTTATAGTTTTAAGGTGTATTTTTTGCTATACTGCCAATAAACGCATTTTTCTTACTTTCTTTACAAGTGAAATAGTGATAATAGGGATTTCCTTTTACAAACATTTAAACAACCAATTTCCCTTCCTTATAATATTAGTTTAGATACATATCTACTTTATTTAAGCGGCCATACTCGTATTTTGAGAGTAATCTCTTCCGTCTTAATATTTGGACGTATGTTCCCAGTAAGCGCGATATCCGTTAAATTCGGAACTAATTGAACATGATCCGATGTTAGCGTTGCGCGCGCGCCGCCGCCGGTCTAACGTTACATTCCCTCTGTTGACGTTCAGGTAATGATGCCGTGATGTATTACAGTGTTTAGACGAGATTTAAGATGACGGAGATTTCATAGATACAAAGCGGCAATTAGTTCAATGTTTAAAGCGTAAAAACCCCTAGCTTTTTTGGTTTTTTTTTAAGTTATAAGCAATGCGGTTTGATGAGGCTTTATTTATCAGGAACAATTTTTTCGTTTATTTATTTACTTACTTACATTTAAAAAATCGGGGGCAGGGTCCAAGCTGCCGGTGGCTGGGCTCCAGAGACAGGAATTTCCTCACAATAAGAGCCGTATCAAGAAGTACCGCCTAACGAGAGCCTCGAGAGATGTTGATCGAGGCTTTTGGCCATCAGGCCATTGGCCGATACGACAATCGACACCATGACAGCCGAGCTCATATTCCACATGCCAAAAACCTCGTGTGCTAAGTCAAGACATTTAATTTGTTTTATTTAGGAACATTTTTTTTTTAAATTAATAGTAATATATTTATTTCTTAAGTTTTCAAAACAAATGTACAACTACATATTTATATTTTACTTTACAAACGATCTTCGTTCTGTGTAAATAAACTTATCAGAATTACGGCTTCTTTCCCCGAACGGTTAGGCAGTGGTTGTTTATTTTTAAGTCCCATGTAATAGGGGGCGAGCCTATTGCCATCAACCAGGCACAAATCCAGACTCCGGGCTGCTGCTGAGAAATTCCAGATAAAATAACCCAATAAAATTTTGCCCGGCCTGGGAATCGAACGCAGGAAAACAAAAAAACATAAACAAAAACAAACAAAACAACTCTACGACTCTACAAATTAGTTTATGAAATACTTGGTTATTTAATTATGAAGAAAGGATTAAGGTTTCAAAATGATGGTTAAAGAAAACTAGTGAATTCTTGCTAAAGCTTTACAAGCTAGAAAGAACGACGAAATGATTCTCCGAGAATGCAATGATTGAAGATGACGTGGTGACCATAAACTAAGTAAATGGTCAGTAACTCATAGGCAAATTGCGCCGGCGCGGCGACAGGTACTGGCAAATTGAAGTAGGTATTTGTTCAATGGTTTTCCATTTTGTTATTTTGACATTCCCGTGAGAGGAAATAAAGTATTCTACTTCGAAATAATCTTCACTGGCTTTCTTTTCAAGATGGGTGGGCTTCATCCGTGTAGGACTGGCAACGTCCCGGTAATATATAACCCTCAGCTTGAAATGTCTAAATTCTTATAACCCATGTATACCATAGAAAAAGGGTACATATTTATGCATAACTTCATGCACACATGTTTATGCTGACACATAACAAGTAACTTTATCAGCGAGATATTAAAGTTCAAATCTGAATACACCAAAAATCCTTGTTATAGTCCATGGGCATGCCATTGTATGAGCACATACATAATGATGCGTTCATCAAGGACCTTATGTGTCCGACAATAAGGCAGTTTATCAAATGGGGTGGTGGTGGAGTTATGTTGGTGTGTTGTTATTCAAATTCGGCGTCGGTCCGGCCCGGCTGACAACTCTATAGTTTTGCATCGCGGGGCGGGTTTTGTTTTATTTGCTTCGTGATAAATGCGCATGCTTTGTGTTCGTATGCTATGGAAAAAGGCAATGCTTCAGTAATGTACATCGCAGTTTATTTCACGTGAAATACCAATGTGGATGGTTATTCCGTGTTTATTTGCAAGTGAAAGGAAAAAGGATTAAATTTTTTCTTGCGATTGCATAAGAACACGAAAAAGAACAGCTGATAAATTCTTATAAGCTGCTTGGAGCAACATGTTGCAAGTCGCCATAAAATTGGTCTTCAAATAAGCTATTATGGTGCTCACTGCTCAGTCATAGTTGTGCCTATTGTGCAGTGGTTTCTTTCAAACATTCGATGAACTCTAGTTGGGTATAGTAGGTATGTACATTGGATGTACTGACTTTACTAAAGTAAGGCTTTTAGGACCGTAACAATAATCCGGAACACATATATGAATTAAAATGCCAGTGAAATAGCAAAAAATAAAGTTAATTTTCCATTTTCGCATAACATTTACCGAGTAATTATGGAAAGTGCTGGCGCCACTTTTCGTTACAATGGTAATTGATTTTACAGTTGGACAGACCAACTATAAGTTCACACGTGTATTACGACAGTTGTACAAACATTTAATAATAACAACTACATATTTGAAAGCGTGACCAACACATAAGGTTATGCGAACGAGAGATTCATCACATCGTGTCGGTGAAATCCATTAAACATAAAACTTATAGTTAAGAAACCTGTTTGGTCATCTATTTACAGCTTGTCCAAAATGTCTAGACACGAAGCTATTTTTCTGCCTTATCTAGAAACATGAATCTACTTTTTAATGTACCTAAGTATGTGCTAGAAATTATCAAAAATTCTAAAAGAGAAGTAGGTAATGTAAATGTGCTTTCCGAAAATCGCTTCGATAACATTTAGCAGGTACCTATAACTTGACTGATCTGCAGTAAGGCCGAGAAAAGAATCTGTACATATGACTAGATTGCATAAATACCACCTAAGGATCTCTACAATGCGATAACGGCAATGGAAAAGTCAAAAATGTAGGTACATAAGCTTCTGCAAAGCTTCGCGAATCGCTTAGAAAGCGATTGCCTTGACTAGCTAGGCGCTTTTACAATTTTCATTTTTCTGCAAGATTAAAAAATAATACATTTTGAAAAAATCACCTTGGGCTGTCGACTGGTCACTGGTGACACTGGTCGACTTTGCCAATTCTTTACATAGTTTTTTTTTTCAATTTCACTTCCTCGGTCATTCGAGCTGACAACAACCACAGACAGACAGTTGAAAACATGTTTATTTAATCAATGTCCAAAATTACAAAGATATCCAAATTAAGACTTTTTGCCATAATACTTCAGACATGTGGGTATATTTTACAATCCAGAAATCAGTTATAAAAAACCAATATATGTATATATGTATATTTTATTTGAACATGAACGTCAATGTTATTATCATTTCTTTAAACTGCAGACAAACATAGAACATCGTGAAATATGGACAGAACGGTTATTTATTTTAATGGTTGTTGTGCTATTGTAACATTAATGCATTCGATATGTGTTTCTATTCTGGCTTTGGCAATAAAACTTATAAACGAATTCCTCATGTTTTTATATTACTCGCAATTTATCACTCGCAGTTATCAAATTCTTAGAAAAATAGATTCAGGCTTTAGATTATTATTCTTAGATAAGGAATTAATGTTGAAATTATACGAAAGTCATCAAGACATCTTCATATGCCGCAAGAGGTTAACCTATTTTGAGCCCCAAGATACAAGCGACGCTTAGTTCGTGGCTCACCGAGGCTAAATTGTTTGTTACTGTTTGATTCATCTGCCTCATCTGCCTGCCTTTTCCCAACTATGTTGGGGTCGGCTTCCAGTCTAAGCGTATACAGCTGAATACCAGTATTTTACATGGAGCGACTACCTATCTGACCTCCACAACCCAGTTACTGGGTAATACGATACCTCTTGGTAAGACTGATTTCAGACTTTCGGGCTTCTGACCACCCGTAAAAACTGTCAAAGACCCACGAATGACAGCCGGGACCAACGGCTTAACGAGCTTTCCGAGGCACGGAGGCTTTTACTTTTTGATAATTAAACTTTATTGTTATTATTAAATAAGGTATTTTTTAGTTTATCTAAAGTCGTTGTGGTTAAATTACCCCTTATACAGGCTGTTGTTTTGCATCCTCGTCAAATTTCAGGAGGCTGTTATGAAAGACAAAAATAATCAAATAAAATTACGATCCCTGGTAAATAATGAATACATACTTGTTTTTTTAGTTATTTAAGTTTGACAGTATTTCAGAATACACCACTTTCAAAGAACAGAATCGCGTTATGGTATCGTATAAGCGGCCGCGTTTTTATGTGTGTATAAAAGGGCAGTTACAGCTAGTGCGGTCTCACACAGGCCGCGTTTTAAAATGCGTGTCCCACACATGCCAATTTCCGAAAATTAGAAAAAAAATATATCTACCTATTTTATTTTTGATTCGTGTCGAGAATCAGTAGTATGGTTACCTCCTTGAATTTGACGAGGATGCAAAACACCTTGACGCCTTGTATAAAAGAGGATGTAGGTATACCAGCAGTCACCAACTTTTAATGTACCTAACATATTTGTAACTACTAGTTATTGCTATGTTTTAGCATTGTTTTCTTATAATAGTAATATCATCGTACTGTTCCCCCATATATCATTATGGGGGGAACAGTACTACAACTTCCTGCACTTTACATATACGTAAACTGTAACTTTGTCTACAGTAATAAGGGATTTTTAAAAAAAGCATATTAAGTAATCACTCGTCCAACAAGGGATCCACACAGACTTGTAACAAAGGATAATCCTAAATCAGCCAAGTATGCTAAGAGCTGCCTTGTGATGTGTGTACGCATATACAACAATATCCCTAAAGAACTAAAATGTGTAAATAATGCTAATTCATTTAAAAACAAGCTGTAAATGGCTGAATGGACATAATTTCTATGACATTAAGGATTTCTTTGACATACATTTATAATATCTCTATTAATTTGAATTATTTAATAACACCATCACCACCATCATTTTTTTTTTTTTTTTTTGACATCATAATTATTTTTGCATGCAATTGATACATGTTCTGTGTAGCTAAACATGTGGACATTGTATTTAAATGAGACTTTAACACCATTATACCATGTTCAAGGCATATAAAGACTTGTCTTATCTTTTCTATCGGATTCGGTAGATATAATTAATGATATTATGTCAATATCATAAATGATATCAATCACAGTTAATTTACAATTATTTTGTTTATCCGCTTCTGCTTATGAAAACTCATATCCCGTCACATTTCCACAACAGTCGAATAAATCAACTGCTCCAAAAACAAAAATTACCACAGAAAGAATCCGAGACATCCGAAAACTTAAGCTTTACTTAACTTAAGCGTCTCATAAATAAAACGAACCAAAACCCGAGATAATATCGTGTCGCAATTAATTGTAAGTGTTTTATGTACCGCGGCCATCAAAGACCTCTGCGCGGCGCCTGCGCAGGTGTGAAACCTCTCAGTCCATACATCTTGCAGATTAGTGCACTTTCATATGCAAAACTTGAGATAAAAAGTGTTGTGTTGACATGTCTGTGTTAACGAGAGGGATTAGTATGACATGTGTATTTGTAATGTTTGTTTTTCTTTCTTTTTTTGTGTCAGAAAGAGTGTTAATTTTTGACAAAACGTCTGCATTGTCAGTGTTCGATTTCTACAAACTCCAGCGTTTGTCAGGCTATCAAAGTGCGTTGGATACATTGTGGTGATCTTCCACAAAAGCCACAAAATAAGATTTAAGTTACATAAAACAGCGATTCGTCATTTTTGTTTGTACACAGGGTTTATAAACAACAATGTCAAAAGCAAGGTAGGCTGCGTCACGGTAATATTATCCATACAGTATTGTAACTCGGCCGTATCTTTGAAATAAATGCCTACAGCCGCGCGGTACGTAAACATGCGATAGGGCTACCCGCCTGCAGCATTTTAATTACATTTGCCTACTTTGTGTTTCTATTTAGTTTTGTGATTGTAAATATACTTTTTTTATATAAACTAATAAAGTACTTTGTGAATTGAATAGGAAGTGTTCAATAAAAACGCATGTTGTTTTTTGATTGGTAGATTTAATTTAAAAACCATGTTTATGTTTGAATAACAAATCGGTCTTATAAATTTGCGACCGAAAAATATTTGCGCCTTGACTGAGACGTACGAAATGCTTTATTATTAAATTTTAAAGTATAAAAAATCCGCATTCTAAAATAAAGCTTAATTAAAAATTGTTTGACGAATTCATGCAATCAAAAACAGCACAATATATCCTACTCGTCATATTAAATATGTACTTGAACTTATTTTTAGTGAAAAAATCGCGCGGTTATTGTTAAAAAAACAACACACCATCCGTTCGTCACTGCGGCACAGTGGCGACTGTCTGCATGTCGAGCGCATGTCGAGATCGAGGCGCGTAGGCATAACTCGCGCTTCGTCCGTTTGTATGAAGTTGGAATACTGTATAGATGATATAACCGTGGCTACGTCGCTGCTTTAAAATAAAATTGTGATCTATTCTTGGGCATTATTTTTATGCTAATCATTGATAGAGATTCTTATTTCTAATTCAGCACACACAAAAATAAATTAAATGAGAGGGGACGCCCTAGACGGATATATCACCTTTTTGGTGATGTTCTTCAGAAAGGTCTGGTGAGTAGTACTCGCTATCGGTGAGCGTGTATTCCTAACCAGATTTATGCACGTATGTAAACGAAGCAAAAGGTGTATGTCGGGATCATGACAGGTGGCGTCCTGTAGTGTCTGCCTACCCACATGGGAAGATGGTATGAGTTTATGTAAAAACAAATTAGCTTGCAATATTCCCACGTAGCTATAAAAAAACATATTTATATTCACAATCGAAGCCTATTCTTATGTTAAACACAATACATATAACATTAGCATAATTATATTTTCTCATTCATAAATAAAATATTTTTCCATAGACAATTTCTGAAGATGGTGGGCGTCAAACAGCAATAAATTTAAATTCTTACATGGCGATAAAAGATTTAACGTTGAGTTATTGTACCTACCAATTAAATGTTCTGAAAAATACCAATAAAAAAAATTACAAAAAATCACACAAGCTTTTAATTTAGCTTATAAAGTGACTAAAAATACAATTTCGTTGTTTTTAATAATGTGTCGCCATCGGATATGATCGACCTTAAGCGCTCTTAAGGTCGATCATATCAGAACCGATCAGAACCGCTGTTCTGCACTGCATCCGATCCGAATCCGAGAAATGACGGTCCCAAGTAGCCATAGTACTATTTGTATGAAGGGTTGCGCACTACATCCGAACTCAGTCCGTCCGAATTTAAAACATTCCCAATTAGGATTGAACTCGGATCTTGAATTCGGATTCGGATCGGACGTAGTGCAAAATCGCTCTAAGTCTATCTATCTTCGCCGTGCACTGAAAACCTCATGATTGCAATAAACGTTATTTTACAATAACTGCCTGAAAAATTCTCCGATGACGACGTTCGCCGAGGTTCTCATTATCATGAATAGAATGCATTAGAAGCATCTTAAGAGCTGTGCACATTTGTCCTCTGCATTAGGTACGTGTTCTACACAACAAATAAATAAAAAGAAAAACAATTAATTATTCTCTTTAAGAGGTTTTCACAGCACGGCGACTCTATGGAAATGTAAATGTTATCGGAGTTAAATAAGCGCAGTTAGATGCAACGTCCTGCCGTCTGTCTCGCAAGTAAATCTTCCTAGTTATTTACACCCACAGGTTCAAACTTTAACCAGAGCGGCTTTAGAGACATCAAAGACTAATCAACGATCAATTAAAAGATATAAACATACCATAAAGATTAGGAGAATAGACAACACGCTACCATAAACAGAAATTTTAAAGAAAACCATAAAACACTTTCCTTTAGAAAGTTACGTCACTTTATAAGATAACCGTCAAATTTTCTTAAAAAAGTGGTCAAGTGCAAGCCGTTCTTTACATCGGGGTTCCGTCTGCCCAAAACAGTGATACGAATTATTTCGGCCAATAATCAAGGTTTTTTAAAATAACTAATAAAACTTCGCAGATGCTTGGGTATCATGACATGCCGGATAATTTATAAAGAGCATGAAGTTATAATACTACTTTTTTTTTTTTTTCTGGATCATCAAATGACCCCTCCCGCTCTGGGTGGAGCGGAAGGGAGTGTCAGACTCTTACTGACTAAAACCCACCCATGTTCCTTCCTTCACCCTTTATGTTCCGGGGTAGCGGTAACCCTTTCGGACAATCCTGCTGCCCCGGCAGGCTTCGGCCCTGAGGGGCCCCTCGTTATGCTGACATCTCTTTAAGGCGCGCGTGGAACACTTACGCGCCGTCCGGCACGGGCCTGCTCCTGATCGGGCGGTGAGCTACCCATTGCTCTCCGCCCGCAGGCCCGCGCCTACGGTGGCCGGTAGTCTTCACTTGACTCCCGACGCCCGGGGCGTCTCCCGCTGCGGCTGGGACGGGAGGCTCTCTCCCTCATCCGTCCCGCCACCTCCTTCGCTAGCATGACTGCTTCGCAGAAGGAGGCGACTGCCTCCCACTCCCTCTCGCTCCGGACCATGGCTTGCACCAGGGCCGGGCGCGAGAGGCCGCCGCCGCTGCCGATCGCCTCTACGAGGAAAGTTATAATACTACTTAGGGCGAATTCCATCAAACTTTTATACCTAGAATAAGTCTAATCCTGAGAATAAATTTTGAATATTTGACAATGCCGCCGATTCCCTTGTTCACAAACTAAACTAAATTTAAGTTCAGTGCATCTTTTTGTTTCTATTTCATTAAGAAAATGACAGAAGATAAATATTAGTTTAGTCCTGTCAAATTAAAATACTCCATACACAGTTTAGACGTGATTAAAAACATGGCTACTAAAAATACAGCGCTTTACGTCAGGCGCTGACTAATTTGACAGGACTAAACTAATATTTTATCTTCTGTCCTTTTCTTAATGAAATAGAAACAAAAAGATGCACTGAACTTAAATTTAGTTTAGTTTGTGAACAAGGGAATCGGCGGCAGTATTTACATACTACAACTGACAGACGTTCATTTTATTCCTCAGATAAAAGATACCTGACTTTGGTAAAATTATCCCTTAGTAGGTACATAACCAAAATAAACGATGGATCTCGCATTATTTGTTAGAGGAACTACAAACCTGACATTGACATTTTCTGACATTCTTCGCACACACACACACACTGTGGGCACACAGCTGTGGGCATTTAGACCAAAGCTAAAGCACCCTAATATCGCACCTAATCACCGTAAACAGTTCGTAAACAACCAATTAACTTGGTAATCAGATTTCTAATCTGACCACCCGGGAGGTCGGCGCGTCACCTCAGACACCTCTCAGGTTACATTCTGTCCGAGGGCTTCCCGTGCCACTGTTGACAGTAGCTGTCAAATTAATTACAAGCATAGCTACAGATAATATGTAAGCAGAGATTAAGGTTTCAGGGAATTGTGATGACAGGTGAGTAAGTTGGGTAAATATTTGAGTAAAAAAGAGTTGCCCACCGCCGCCGCGTCGTCGGGAACAGGGCCAAAGAGTGGCCTCTAAAGAGAAGATCTTCCGATCTAACAATGCGATGCCTTTGTGTCTAAAACCTGTGTCTGTTTTCTTTTAAGACCTATTTCTTCATAGATTTTCATGTAATTAACTCGCTTTCTTGGATTACGATTACCTTTGGCTTTTTATTCATTTCCGTATTCTAAGTATCCCGTCCATCGCTCCCCTCATTGACTTTTTCATTCTACTAAATCTTTTCATCTTGTATTGGCACAAACATTATAATAATATGAGAATAGCACATGCCGTGGTAGAAATATTGACCAGTCAGCAAAGTGATAGCAGGACTTAGCTACAGCCAGGGTGCGTCGGACGTATATTAAAGTTTCGCCACTCGTGGATAATCCTTACCTGTACACTCCAGGCCCATGTTTGTATGTAGAGGGCGTGTCACGCTAGCCCTTAATCAGTTCCCCTGTAATTTGCATGCACCACAGTGTAGTGCATGTGCTGGCTCGGAGTTGTAAATGTTAAGTAATAACAGATCGGTAGATATCTCAGATCTGTCTGTAATCGGCTCGGCTCGTTTGCGCGTGATATTGTTTGTATAGGGTTGTAACTTGTGAGCTGAAGCACGTAGGCGTAGGAAGTGTTCCTTAGTACGGTATTCATCGCTACCTGCATTCAATCGCAACCTGCATAGCTAAGGCTGCGTTTAATAATCCAGCCGCCAAATCTAGAGATTATTGTACAATAAACTACAATTTTATATTAATGCTATAGGAGCTTAGTAAGTAATAAGTAATACAGGCTGATGTTTGCATCTCCACGTCAAAGCGCGTATTTTGGCTAAGTAAGACTCATTAGTTATCGAGTTATACCAAGCCGCGGAATTGTCAGGTGCTGTAATATCCAACGCTCCCCTATAGCGGTCATTGCGTTGAGAATTGGAAGAACGACATCTTTCTTTCTAAGGTTGGAAAACTACCAAGATATTTTTCGAGAAATAAACCTAAAACTATCAATTTTAACAAAGAAAACGTGAGCACGAGGGCCATAAATATACCAGTATATTACTCAATTAAATATAACCGCACCATAGCTTACATACTACTATTCAATAAAGAATATGCGTCGGAAAGCCATTGAAATGTTTTCATATTACAAACAGCATGAAATTCCGCTTAGTAATAATGCTCTTTAAGAAATCTCAGCAGATGTAAAGCTTAGTTCAGATGCATCAACTTTTGAGCACAAACCAACCACATGAGAGCATCGGCAAGAAGAAAGATCAAAATACTATCCAATTCCATTTGCAATGATATTGATCGTGAACATTTATCTATTGCTAAACTTCCAATTTTGCCATAACTCTTCATACTGACGTCTTCCTACAAACGTCTAAGTCACCCTATCATTATCTCGGACCTACTTATTACAGTTATTACCACATAAACCCTTTCTCTTAGTCGACATTAGGACATGCGAAAATGCGTGGGAGTAGGTAAGTACAACTGAATAACAATAGCATATTACGCTAAAAGTGGAACAACATATAAATTGAAAATATTAAGAGATAATTATTACGTTTGACGACAAAAGTGATAGTCTGATATATGATTATCAGTAATTTTAGCACTAGATTTTGATTAATATCAATCTTAACAGCCATTCTCTCAATGACAATCCTCCATTCGTCTCAAACGACACAAGGTACAATTTCATTCATAATATTTGCATCCTATAAAATCGCTCCATCTGCACCCAGCCTTACTACAAAGCCACCGCAGGTTCTCTCACTAATTGAGCTAACGCGGATTATGTCTGAATTAATTGAACGTACTTATTAATTAGGTAATTAGTAGGCTTATGAGCCGCGATCAGAGCGCAGCGGGAGGGCACGCCTGTATCCCCGGTGTGCGATCTTTTTCATATGTTATTGGATTACGATGTTATTCAGAGAATGTTAAGGAAATTGATTTGGAAGTTCTTCAGCATGTTGATAATTTGATGCTGATTTGATAATTAAGCAATTTATTAAAGTTGTGGGGATTCCTATGAGAAATAAATTAGCTCGTAAGAGATAAGCTGACCTCTTCTACGGATGTCGTTTCGTTTGACTCTCAAACGAAGCGTTCCCATGCTTTAGTGTGCACCGTAAAAGATTACCTACTTAGTCCTTCTGTCTGTTGATATCACCAAATTAGCAGTTCTTGTACTAGCAGTCTTTATACATTATTATATGGCAATGTTAGGACATTGTTACACAGGATGGCATCATCTGACGACGACCTCGACGCGCAAACCGTAACCATGAAATCAGCACATGATTCTAGACCCTCTAGAGTAGACAGTTTTAACGGTTATAAAAAAAACATCTGCTGTTTCATAGAACATGCACTGTTCTATGATACAGCAGATGTTTTTTTATAACCTATATATAATACCTACGCGGTTAAAATGTATGGAACAGCTATTTTTTTTAATATTACCGACGATTGATTTGAACGCAGGGGGCTTCAGAATCATGTACTGAATCCGTGGTAACAGGTTGATGCCCCTGCCACCCTGTATAATATTAATGTAGAAAGACTAAAAAAAATAGGAAGATAAATAGTGTGAGGCGTTTAGACACAAACTCCAATCATAGGATAAGAAACTCTACTCCATACGATAAGGGTTTCTAATATGCGGGAACCCGAATAAGATCAGATTACATAATCAAGTGCAGGATATAAGTCCTTTACCCGATAGTGTATCACCGTCATCGTCACGTGTGTCGGTTTACGTGATCAAGTAGCGTGCCTGATGGCGACGTGACAAAAAATATGTTATGACTATGAGCGTGTATCGATCTGTGCGTGATAGAAATATCAAGTATCGGGGTGTTTGTTTAGGTAAGGTTTACGATCGTGACTAAAGATGGAGGTAAAGTTGTTGATGTTTTACGAGACCTTAACTTCTTGTTAAACTTTATTGCCTACAATTTCCGCCAACACCTATAATGGTCTTTGAAAGGGGAAGTTGTTACTAAATCATAACTTTTCATCATCTTAAACGTAACTGGCGAAATGTGGGTGTACTATAGATACACTTCTGCCTAATCCCTCGGGGATTACAGTCGTGATGTTATGTTATGTCATAACTTTCTGCAGATGGATTAGTGATCTAGAGATAAGCATACCCTCATAAGGATATAGAGATATATGGATCTAGAGATAAGGATACCTATCCTCGCATGTAACGTAACGGCTTGGAGAATCTGATCACCTGGTGGTGACTTGTGTTGTGTCCCTGCTGTGCTGTGATTGGGAATGATGAACTTTCCTTTAAAATTAATTTTCTGGCACCCACCACGTGACCACACCGCAGCCCCCTCAAAACCACATGGAAACCCTATTAGGAGTTAGGACAGAACATTCACTAGATGGCTAGCAACATATTTCCGTAAAAGGATTTGGAAAGCATCGCTGCGGCAGTGTTAACTCGATCGCTCGAGACATGTCATGTGTTCGCGGAATGGCCGCGATTGGCGCGACCCCCGAGTGGCGCGACCATTAGCCGTGAACCGGCAGATGTCTCGAATACTTGCCTATGACTAGTGGATAGACAGGAATTATGGTTGAGTGAGTTCTACAAAGTTTGAAGATTGTGGTTGGCTATGACGTAAATCAGACTTTTATTTTAATTTCGTTGTTAACGGAAAAAATCTTCCTATGGTATCTCTGAGACACTATAGGAACAAAAACTGTTACAAGCATAAACCACAGAATGCAACGTGTGACCATCTCGTCTTTTTGCCTCATCCACGTTAATACGTCGCTTATACAGAGTGGTAGGGACATCCAGGCGCAAACTGTAATCATGAATTCAGCACATGATCCCCAGCGTAGAAATTTTTCGTCGGTTATCATCAAAAAAATCAGCTGTTCCAATGAAAAGTGCGCGGTCAAAATGTATGGCGGAACAGCTGATTTTAATTTAATACAAGTTATGAAAACAACAATTCTAATTGCCCCACCCAACAGTCATTTTCAGCCGGTCAGACTATTCCCAATCGTTGCATCTCCTAAAGCCGAGATAATGAAACTCTACGAGAATTCGAGTTCGAGAAACGGTTCAACTGTCTTGGACATCCAATTTAAGTATATGTACTGTCGTAGCAAATACAAGTAGTCCTAGGGAGGAGTTGTGGCCCAGTGGTAACGCGCCAATTACGAGTTGTAGGTCGTAAGTTCGAATCCAGACAGGCGCTTGACTTTGTGTAAATTATTTCATCCCCTCTATTCTCAAAACGGTGAAGGATGTCATCGTGAGGAAACTGGTATGTCCTAGAACCAAAAATTCGAAGACATGTGACATCTACCAACCGACACTGGGTGCGATTACGGCCCACTACCTCTCACCGAGGGACGTGTGCCAGCAGTGGGAACAAGGCAGATTATGGACATCCAACTGTCAGTTAACCCCAAGCACAAGTGACAAGGCAATTTCAATATCAAAGCCTTCTCACCTAAATCACAAAAACCTGGAACTATTAAAACTAACAAACTATTGTTTAAAACTTCAAACATTTCCTTAGAAGACTTGAAAGCGCACCGCCCGACTCCTGCGCATACAGAGAGCTTTTAATAAGTCTACTAGGAATAACATAGCGTAGCCTGTGGTTTTGCCCGCATCATGTTGTAATTTGAAGTTACAGAATATATAGAAATCTACATGCGACATACGTTTTCCCTCCCTATACGTTACGCCAAAATCGAAAGACTGCAGAAAAGCCCACCATCTGTGCGCCCGGGGAGTCAGTTCCTGCTTTGTTTGGGAAGATTTCAACGAGTTACGTGTAGATACTACTGTAGAACGTACGTAAGTAAGTAGTGCGATGTTGTACTACGATAAAGTTAACCCAATAGAATTAGTATAAAAACAAACTTTTTTAAAACTAAACATTCCTCATGTTTCCGACGGAATTCCTTTGAAAAAAAAAGTACAGTGAAAATAAATAATAATGAATTCTTGAAAAGTAAAAACATCTTTAATTTGTATTTAAAATCCATACTAATATTATGAATTCTAAAGTGACTCTGTTTGTATGGTGCCTTTTCATGCCTAAACCACTGAACGGATTTCGATAGGCAAGGAGATAGATGGCATCCAGGGGAATGACATTATGTTACTTTCTGTCCTGGTAACACGGTCCCGTAGGTTAATTTCCGGCATCCACCCGGGTGAAGCCGCGGGCAGAAGCAATACAATATATTTTTAAGTGGTACTACAATTGACTTTCCGCCAGCGCGGCGCGGTAATGACCCTTCTTACGAGTACTAGGCGTTTGTTTATACTTCTATTAAAATTGATTGAAACAGAACTTAGGAATAAGCACAGCCTGGCTCGGCCTGCGGTTTCGCCCGCATCATGTTGTAATGTCTGCGTTTCCCATCGAGTTTATGGTTAGAGTCGGTGAACGGGTCTGGGCATGTGGTCGAGGACCTTACATAAAATGTAAAGCGGAGCGAAAATATCTCAGGTTTTTGTGGAGAAATAGTTCTTGGAGGTTAATGATAGTTGGTAAAGTTGTTTGTATTAAAAACTAGCTGTGGCCCTGGACTGTTTGGTTTTGTAAAGATCTAGGATGGTCTAAGTCTAAAAGGCCCTATCTAAATACAGTTTGAAGCTCATAGGTACAGTTTTTCATTCTTAAAAGTGGAATAGAATATATAAGCAGGAACTCACCAGTTTTCTGCTATGGCATTTTCTATTCCACTTTTCAGACAGATTGTTATCAACAATATAATTCCAGGGAATTATCTAAATGGAATAATATAGAAATCTACCTGTTGCGACAACGACCGAGGCTAGAAAGTAAGGTGATCATGAGAAATATTCAGCTTACCACCAAGCCTTACCAAGTAAAGATTTTGTATGTTTTTATCATCTTTTACAAACTACACAATCCTTGTTTGGAAAGAATTAACTTAGTATGCATTCAACACTTAGTAAGAGCCTGCAGTGTTATGTAGGTAGCGTCGTTATCTGATATTATTTACGAAGCGCGCGCGCACGTGCGACTCTATCGCAAGGCTTTTTACCGAACACCGATAGAGTCGACGAAAGTGCTACTTGTTGCGAGATAGGTTTATTTTCACATAAATTACATAAAGATAAGCCGTGCGATAGAGTGTTACAATGACCGTAACATTAGTTGGACGTAGTTTTTTACTCTAACTACTTACAATCATTAATTTGTTCCACTGTTGCAGAAAAAAATGAGTCTTTTTGACAAATATTTTGTCATTTAACTTATTTATGTTTTGGATTGGAACAAACACACTGCGCACTATAATATCTTTTATATATAGATGAGCCCTTCGGTTTCACCTGCATAAAATTCTCGATCCCGTGGGAATATCAGAATAAAAAGTATCTTATATCTTAAACCAGGTCTACAAATGTGCCAAATTTCATCCCAAACCGTTCAGCCGTTTTAGCGTGAATGCGTTACATACAAAATCAAATATTTTCTCTTTATAACATTAGTTTAGATAATATCTCTTATTTCTACCCCAGTTAGAGTGTTATATATTCCTTTATCTGTAATTAATGCTTTAGGAACTTTCATTGGTTAGATACATGGTCTCGTTTTTAGGCACCATAAAGCTCAAAACTTGCCTACATTTATAGTCCGATAGTGGTCAAATAAATGTAAGCTTTAATTTAAAATACTGCCTTGTATAGCAACCAGCAACAGAGATTATTCGATAAGTTACTACGATACGCCGAAGCTTACGTACAAGTAAGATACCTTATTACGATTCACAACATGTACAGAATCGATACTCAATTCTGTGCGCGGCAATAAAATATCAGGACAACCTTCGTTGATATTGACTTGCTATGGCACTTGAGCACATACCTACCAATCCCATTAAAAGGTACATTTACAAAAAGAAATTGGGTTTGTATTAGGCTTCCGTTTCAATAACACACATCGTAAGGGTTTTATAAAAGCCCTTTGCTGGAACCCTATCCTGTGTAGTTAAGAACTATATCGTAATCGAAATGGTTCCGAGCTGCACGGGAGAAAAGTTCCCTGTGACAGGCGAGCAGACAGGGTAACAGGTATCCATACCACCATCATAATCATAATCAGCCTATAATGTTCCCACTGCTGGGACACAGGTCTCCTCTTTATGAGAGGGAGTGGGCCGTAATCCACCACGCGGGCCCAGTGCGGGTTGGTAGATGTCACATGTTTTCGTAATTTTGGTTCTAGGACATGCCGGTTTCCTCACGATGTTTGCCTTGACCGTTTTGAGGGCAGTGGTAATAATTTACACAAAATAAAGCGCCTGTCTGGGTTCGGGCCTACGACCTACTACTCATAAGTTGCGGCCGTTACCACTGGGCCACTACTGCTCTACCACCACACAGGACTGAAATGTAATTAGGAGTCCTTATGCCTGATTGCTACTTACAGCTACGCTACGCACAAACAGACTTTGACGAATGGCTGTGTGAAGGACAAAGAGTAGAACAAGTTGTTTATTTTTATTTCATGCGTGTTTGTTATTGGGTTTTTGGCAATAGCCTCGCCCCCTATTACATGGGACTTAAACACATCTAGCGAAATGTGGGTATAATACAGGAACACCTTTGCCTAACCCTTCGGGGTAGACATGGGTGATGTTCTGTTCTGTGATAATACCCAGCTTGGCCTACTAGTTACAATAATAATCCTACCTTTAATATAAACTCTTATATATTCCCATATACATTAGTCTAAGTAGATCCAAACCTATCCACAAATTGCCTGCACACCGATTTCCAAAGAATTTATTCAAAGAAGGAGTCAAAAAACTGTCGCACGCTGCACACCGTCACAGCTGCTTACCATTGAGTGATTTAGCAGTGACAGAGTCGGCCATTATCATAACAGTCTGCGGTCGCTTTTTGCCGCCGTCGATGTAATGGTAACCTGGTAGGTGATGGCAGCTATTACCGTTCTTGCTAACAACTGGCCTTTCAAATGGTCTATTAATCTTAGGATGGTTGTTGTTGGTGACGGGGCGTAATTATGTGTTTGATTCTCATGGCTTCGGTGTTTTCAGGTTTCATTTTTATGTGTGTAGATGAAAGTACCATAGATCAAGATGCAGTGGGAAGTCATTTATCGCCCAAGCTATGTACGAGCATTTTCCATTAATGAAAATAATTTCATAAGATATCAGAGAAAAAGTTGCACTGCAGAATCTCGCTCCGAAAATTGTATCCAATAAGAATCATGCTATTTCTGTCAATTCGACTTGCAATAAAAATCGATTAGCACATATAATTATAGCTTCTTGACCAAAAAACAAGTGTTTCTGAGTCTCATACGACACACACACGACTGGAACTAGCAACAAGTTACTAGAACCGATTGTGTCCATCGCGAACCTTCATAAAATTACAAATCAACTTTTTTACCAAAAGCTTTCGCTCGTCATCAAAGTTGTATACATTAATCATACCTGTCTGTCTGTTGCAGCCGCTTATGGGGGAGCTTGCGGGTGGGAAAGAGAGGAAGCGATAGCGCAAGAGGTGCGCGCGCGACGCGTCTGCAGCGCCGCGCCGCGTCAGTCCACGGAAACCTCCGGACGGAACAGTCGCGTCGAGTGATTTAATTTTTTTTATTAAGTAATACATTTTCTTTTACATAGTGGTGATACTGTACTACAGTGTAAAGTGTGTGTTGTCAGGTTGTGTGTCGTGGATGTTTGGATGTGTACTCGTGTACTAACAGTGCAGTTTTGTGTTTGATTGTGTTTCATCTGTCGTGTTGCTTCACGGTGATGATTATTGGATTTGCTCGAGGTATAGTATTTTGTTTTATTGTTTACATTGTACCATAGGACTTCGTACAATCTAGATCCGCACGACTGCACCATAATTCAAATGAATAGCTTTAGGAATCGTTAACAGGAAAATCTGTAGATTTTAGTGTCTACCTGACTAATTGTATGGCGGTTCCGACAAATAGGCGTGATATATCAAATAATGCACTATCAAAAAAACTCCATACATAAAAACAGTCATTAAGAAATCGGAGAATCTACGCCTTACATAACCGAAATAGTCGAACCGAAAGAATCTCTCACATCAGCATTGTATTAATAAAACAGATCATTAATCAAAACTACGATAAAATCGTTAACGACAATAGATCGTTAAGTCGAACGAAGCGAAACATAAAATGAAATATGAACTTGAAAATACGCCATTTGGTATATGCAAGACAGTTGCGTATCTTAGATGTTATCTAAGAAAAGACATCAACGCGCTCGCATTGTAAAGGTGCAGTATTTTCGTTTCACAGAAGATTTTTACGAAAGAAAGTTATTTATTGCGATAATCTTAATTATCTTTGTACTAAATTTTTTGTATTTGTAGGTTAAGTATGTTGTATATGTATTTATGACGATGTTCGGAAATTGTTGACTCCCACTGACTTCCCGCTTTTTAGGAAGCGTTGAATACACTGTGGGAAGAAAATTGGATAAAGGTTTACTAAATCCGTTCTCTGAATTGATATACGATAATTGAATTGTCAAATTCTTTTTAAAGCCGAGTCTTCGACAGTTTTAAATGCTCTTAAATTTTTTATTGAGCCATAAATTAAAGCAATCACCAAAAAATATGTTTTTCTGCTATATTTTTATCAAATGTTAAATAACCTCTTAAACATCTTATTTTAAAAACGAGTATACTTAAAAGTGGTTATTTGCATACCTACGGCGTTACATGAAGCCATGAAAACGTCAATGTCGCCAATAAATGCGATAACGATACGAGTACAGCCTTATTTACAATACTGGTTAAAATCACTTGTAATTCTCACAGAATAAGGTTCAAAATCCTTTAAACTTGATCCAGGAGAATTTGTATGCAAGCCAGGTTCAGCGAAATTGATATTAAAATTCAAAATTATAGTAATTTGGACTTTGTTACCAAGGTACTAAAGTTCAAATACTGTAATTAACTAGTAATGTTTCTAGGAGAGATTGCGCTTAGTTTTTATAATTTTGTTTGTTTTAACAAATGCTGCGATGTATCTGATGCCATCTATCTCGATGTCTCGACGGTTAATGCCGGGAATTATTGTGAACCGATGAAACTGATCTTGAAATAATACAAGACGATATGCAGACTAACGGTCAATTATATTGTGTTAAGAAAGGTGTACAAAAATGCGGCTCAATACTGTTAGCACATCTAATTAAGAGGCAATGCAACTGCACTGACCTATAGTAAAACTAAACTACCTATAATGAAATTAAATTATAGGTGATAAGACATGAGTGGAATCAAGAGTCAAAATCACTTCAATACGTTCTCGCCTGAATACTTTTTAAAATGAATACCAATGAGCTCAAGTACTCATGTATCTAAGGAACATATATAACAGCCGCGGTTCTATCCGCCTTAAAGTTACCACTAGGTAATAATCACATATTAACTCAAGATAAAATCTACTTCCAAATGTAAACCAAATCTATTCAACAAGCACCATTTTAAGCAACAAACTTAAACTTTCACTAATTCTAATGAACATTCTATTAATTCTCTACAAATATCATTCCCATTACAAATACGTTAACTTAACTTCACCCAAGACTTCCGTAACTTACACGGAAGCATTCCTAATCTTAAGTAAGTCTTAAGTTCATTAAGTTACCGGTGGATAGCCAATCACGCGGCTGCTTACCGAGAGACCGCCCACGTCGGACGCCTTCCAATCATTTACATAATATATCACACATACATACGATGTTATCAATATATGTATATGTCATGACAATATTTCACAACACCTTGTTTTGATAGTAAAGACGTCCGTTTGGAAATCTGCGTTGAACCAGCGTTGTCATGGGAAAGTATTTGAGAGTGCGGGTGTGTTCATAAAGGCCTGTTTGTTTGATTAGAAAAGTTAAGTATCATGTGCCTGGTGGAATAATATATCACCAAAAGTAACCCCTGGTAAGTTCAGCATAAAAAGGTTTGCCCCTGTTGAATGGAACGAAAACTATAGCGAAATAGGGGTGGGGAATAGGCACCGTTAGAATCTTATCATTTACCCTTAAAATATATTCATCTTAAAAACATTGTACCGACCCTAAAAAAACTGGGAGAAGGGCAACAAGAGAATGATGATGATTAATATTAAAAACCCATAACGGAATCCCGGAATGGATTAACATTCGAAGCTGCATAGCACCAATGGCCACGTCATACGTGTACTGATTCCAGTCGAACTCCGGACATGAACTTTCTCTGGGAATTTCTGTGTCTCAGTTCGACAGGGAATCTTGTATTTCAATCAGCAGACACCCTCTTCAGTGTCGTAAACTCCATTTGGAGTTATGAAAATAAAGGATGCCAGCAATATAATGTGTTAAATAACAAATTGACCCAAATGTTATCTGACTTTGGTTCACCGACTGCACAGATTTTATCCAATTTGATTGTAAAATTCAAATTAAAATTCCATAATCAAAACGAATTCAATTCGCGATTACAGCGTACATCTAATAATTTTCTACACCCACCGTGTGAGGACTGGAACTTTTCAGAAATCACACATCCAGTCTCGGAAGAACTATCTGCACTCACACACATAATATTGTTCCGTGCAGAAACTAGACATAATAATACATATGTACTTTAGCTCCACTGTACCCTTAATAATTCTTAATTTATTGGCACCATAAAAAATACCAATGTTACAACAAGTTTAACAACAAAATACCACTGTCTCTCGTCACCACGTCAGCCACTAAACTATGCCCATTGCTCGTACGTGGTGGTACTTGGTACTTTTTCAGTCGGAGAGTGGAATGTGTTCGTTACGTAAGTGCAGAGGGGATGTAAAGGGCACAAGCCGGCTGGTGTGTGCACCTGCGTCCTCTGAGAGACTTGTGAGGACGTTATGAAGTATGTGCACGCTTGTTGTATGTGGGGAGATGAGCAGGGCCAATTTGTACGTGGATGGATGAAAAGAACAACACAATAATTCTAGTGTTATTTATTCTGTGTAAATAACGTAATAGTTTTGTGGCATTTTTAAAGCTTAGAAATAACTGATGATATTGTAGTGGTTAACATTTTGTTTCCCCATTGTAGTCCTGTTTTGAATTTTTAGAATTGGTCATGCTACGCGAGCTGCTGATATATCAGCAGCTCGCGTAGCATGACCAATTCTACATCTATTCTATTTATTTTTTTACCATTTATGTACAACACAAATATATAAAAAGACAAGAAAAAACAGAACAGAAAAATAGGTACAGAGGTGATGCTTATTTCATAAGAAATCTCTTCTCTTCTCTAATTTAAGTTCTATTTGTAATCTTCTATAACCTCTACTAAAGATACAAACCTTCGATTTATCGGCTGATAATTGTAACACCATTTCATCCAGAATGAGACAAAATGCATTTAGCGCTGTTTGAAATTCTACTTGACTTTCTCTTAAATTTCTGGAAAAGGAATATAATACAAAATCATCTGCATATTGACACATCGTTACATTTCTAATTTTCTCAAAACATTTAATTGTAATTACGTTAAATAAGACAGACGAAATCGGGTCGCATTGCGCTAAACCACGATTTGTATATCTTATAAAATACTTATTTTGATCGGATTAATCTTTCATAATAAGGTAACGTTCACTTAGAAAGTTCCACAGGTACTGGCAGAATTTATTCCCAACACCTATTTGGTCTAAGGTATTTATCAATACATCTACTATAACGTTATTATAGGCATTAGTGATATCAAAAAAACACACTATAGTCGGATTTTTACGCGAAAATCCTAAGTAAATTTGACTTACTAATTTGACTAGGCAGTCCTGATACGACTGTCCTCTTCTGTTCTGAATTCAGAAGTGAATGGGCACAGCAGTTTATTTTTCTCTATATACTACTAGCCTTTTTGTCAACATTGCGTGAAAAAATTTGCATATACAAGAAATTGGCCGGAGTTTGGTACCTCCAAACTCCGGCCAATCCGGCCGGCCGGTTTTGTTTGGTATTCGTGTCACTAATGTGTCCCGCCATTGTATCCGTATACTACCGGTATCAAAAATGTGATTGTATAGATCTAATAAGTATAATTTGCCTGCCGGAGGTAAATGGTATGTGAGGGAATATGTAATCTCGTCATTACCGGGTGCTGTATCCTTTCGCTTAAAGCAGTTACACATTTCTTGTAAGGTAAAATTGGCCTCGAGTAATATACAGTATGTTAAATAACAGAGGGCGTTCCCTTAAACTCGTTAATCTATATCATTAATAGATTGAAATAAAAATATCAGCATAGAGAAATAAGCATAAAATAACCCGAATTCAAAAAAAATAATTAATTGACAGTAAATTCGAAACATCCTGTTTAAAATCAAAATAGTATGAAATAGTATCGCGGAATAGTACCTAGCGTACTAGACTACTAGCATTGCCCAAACCGGCAACGTCGCAATGCGTACGCGAGCGGCAACTTCAAAGGCGGCATAATGAATTAGAAAGACACGTCGTCGGGTTGTTATCAGTAAAATTAAACATTTATGTAAGTATGTTTAGTTTTAACAATAACATTTAACAAGCCGTCTCAAATGCCCAGCTGACAAAGCAACAAGTCACTGAGGCACATGCCATTGCGCGTAAATAGGCTTACGTCTGACCATATGACGTTTTCGATGAAGTGGGTGTCCTCCGCGCATGGCTGCAGTGCCCACTGGCAATAAGTTAACCGGCGCTCGAAGTCAGCTGGACCAAGCAGACCTTGTACTTGTTGAAGTGAGTACGGATGCTGTTTGTTTTTCTTTAAAATTTTAAAGACTGCGACGTGACTCATGTTTAACAGGCGGCCGGCTCTTCTAGTGCTTGAACCGGGCTCCTCCTCAAAATGCCTTAGCACGTTCTCTTCCTGCCGCACAGAGATCACGGGTCCGGGGCCACCAGAACGACGCGGCACTACCGGTTCATTGTTACGAATACGCACCAGGGCACTCACAATAACACGAGAATTCCGCGGTTGATGTGCATTGGGGTACCTCTCAGCATACATCCTCAGAGCACGTGCACCATCATAATTACACTCAGCATAAATGAGCACCATGTTCACATACTGCTGAGCACTGAACTGATATCGTGGACTTTTTCACACAAGAATGACGCAAGATGTTGCAATACGAAAATAATGCGCGTCTGGTCAGCGCGTGAGATTAGTTCCGAATAAAATTAGGTGGACATTCGGGGACAGGGGGCGGTTCTAGGCACATCAATTAGATCGCCGCACACGCGGCCCGTCATTCATAAATAAATTGCGACGTTGCCGTCCTTCAAGTACGCGTGTACAGAGTGTTTCTTTTACGTATCAATTTAACATTTTTAGTGAATATTTTAATTATTAAAAAAAATAAAAACATTTTGTTTTTGAATGGTAATATTTTTTTTAGCATGTATGGATGCTATACTATTGCGGGTTAACGGGAACGCCCTCTGTTAGTTAACATACTGTATTATTTGAATTAAGATGTTGAACCCTTGGATATACATAGTCTGGAGCGAGTTTAGAAGGAAGTTCCATCTTCTGATCATTCGAAACGCGGGATCTGGACGAACTGATTCCCTTGATCCAGCCTATGCGTTTGCGTCTTGCTTGACATTGTAGACTTTTGTCGACTGAAGAATAGAAACATTTAGAAAAAAAAGGAAAAAAAAATAAAAAATTGGTAGAATTTTTTTTATAATCTGTCACTTTGTCTATTCTTCCGTCGACGAAACCCGTTTCTATGGTGGTCATGCTACGTGTGCTGCAACCAGGCAAAAATTTCTACAGAACAATAAATTTTCCTTAAGATGACAAAGAGAAGCAATTCCAAACTTTCCTATAATAAAACAGTTCCACGACCGTATCTTAAACGTTATTCCACTCAATTAAAAGATAAAACTTTTACAAACACACACACATTACTATCAAAGGAAGGTACATACACATCTTAATTTACAGATCCGTCCGATAGCAGTCAACAATAGACGACTATTGTTTAGTCAGACGTTTCTACAAACACAGCCTGCCAGCGCTTGCGCATTCGGTTTCACTCACAGAATAAATAACAAATGGATAGCTAATCAGCATATTTGTTGGGTCAAGGGCTTTAACCTTTGGCCTCGCAGAATTTCTAAGAGGCGTTTACGATATTTTTATAGCTTCAAAAATTTGCATAACTATTTAATGGCTTGTTTCGCTCACGAAACAACACGAAATCTGAAACAGTTTTAGAAATTTAAAGTTTTAGTTATCGCGTAGACACGACATCTAACAGTTTACTTTGAAACGGCCAAACAGATTCAGCAGTGTTGTATCTGTGGAAAACTTCTGTCGCTGTTATTGGCCAAGATGCAGTATCTTTTCAAATTGTATTAATTTCGATATTGCCACTCCATTTTGTAATTATCCATGTTTCCACTATTAATTTCATTTCAACCTTAGGTTTTAAGATCAAACAAACGAACCTCCTAGAAAACTGTATCTTGAAATAACTCATTAAGGTCCATAGTCGTTTAATAAAAGGCTGTATTAGCTCAATCATTTGAAAGACCCATTGTGTAGAGTTTGTTCGTTAAAGTCGTGTGCGCTCTCTGTTTGGTTAGGAGAGAGCGGCTCTACGGCTCTCCTATTATATATTTTACATTTATTATAGATATAATGTATAGATGTAGATAGGTATTTTATGAGAAATCGAGAGCATCGAATGATAATAAAATAACTTAGAGATGCAGCTATGTTATCGGTGGGAGACGGTGGACTCTGCGGTCATCGACCTGCTAGACGAAGGTTGTAACTATGGAAATCAGCGTTTGTATCCAGTTTTTCTTTAGTCTAGCAAGTTTTTGTCTGTTTTTTTGCCAGAGAATATAAGGATTGTCTGGAATATTTAAGTGATAAGGGGCCTATAGAAATGCTCGATTTCTGACGATCAAAACTCATAAATAATCGAGCACATTAATGGCACCTTTAGAGATACCACACTGAAATCAGTCAACTCAGTCAATTTATTATTCATTATTATATTTTCTTTCCTATGCACATTAACATTAATAAGAGCACGAGCTTACTGAGCCATTATCCAGCCTACCATTTAAAAATGTACAAATTGTCAGCCGCACGTCTACTTCCTTCCCCAATCAAGTTTTAGGTTTCATTTCCTCTCCATTCATCTATTCACAAGCCCCCCAAGCCCCCAATTACTTACGAAACTCCGCCATTGAATTAATCATTCATTTGTTTTCTCCAATCAATTGAAACCCGCTGCGATCAACCCGTGCCTACATTCCACCGCCAATTAATTCAAACTTTAAAACAAAGCCTTTTATTTTAAAGTCGTTTGTCCCGGCTTTTATTCTGTAAGTCGATTGTACGACTTTCACTTTTATCCGCCGTGTTCTGTTTTAGCCATGTATGTAAGTAATGCGTACTTAAGGATAATTAATAGTTATAGGCTTTATAATTTAGTGGTATGTAGGTTTTTATTGCTGTAATGGACACCTCGGTATCCCGGAGTCTTATTCACAGTCCGCACTAAAAAGAAAGGCGTGTAAGATAAGTTTTATGTAGGCGTTGTGCAGACAACATTTGCACATGCTTATAAATTACTGGAAGTGTCTTGTTGTATCTTTATTTCTTCGCACTTTTTTGTTTGAATGGTCTCGGGTTGGCCACATTGCGTTAATTCTTTTTCGAACGGTTTGTGATGTTTGAGCTTTTGAGAGGAATTCTTTGATATACCCTATAATACCATTAAAGTTTGATTTGACTAGGACTTACATATTCTGCAGTGTAGGTCTTTAAGTTAGAAAAATATTCTAAATTAATGTCGCGATTGGATTATGGCAACACGCTGCTGGAAAACAATATTAAACCTAATATCTTGGCCATATTTACGTTACCAACCAACATACCTAGTTGGTCTATTCTTTGGCGAGGGCTATACAACGTCGCTTAATGTTTTGTTCGTTAAAAACACAACCTTGTCTCTTGAACTGTCTTCCATACAACATTATTCACCCATACAAATCACACACCATCCTCATTGGGCCCAGCAATCGCTCATAACCCCATGTTCCCATAGCCCGAGATCAGAGCGATAGCCGCGCGGGCAATTAACCCGTGACCCGCCGCGCGGGCTATCGAGCTATCAGACAATGGCGATCAGCTTTATGAAACACTGCCTAGGCTTTACTTGATTGTAGGGGAATAGGCGTTCATTGTAGTTTTGTTTAATACATAGGAAGTATGATGTTGTCGTTATTTATCCACATTGAATGCTACCCATAAACCTACCTACAGAGTACAGGTCCTGAGAGTGGCGGCTCAGTGGTAACGGCCGCAATTTACGAATTGTAGGTCGTAGGTTCGAACCCTGACAGGTGCTTCACTTTATGTAAATTATTTCATCATCACTGCCCTCAAAACGGTGAAGAAAAACATCGTGAGGAAACCGGCGTGTCCTAGAACCAAACAAACATTATTTATTTGGTACTAGCTGACCCGACAGACGACTTCCTGTCCTAATTAAAAAATCCTATAGAGAAAAAGACGTTAAAATTTTCCCAAATTTATAACCCGATGAATTTTTTTTTCAATTTTTCTTTCCGTAAAAACCTAATGTGGACTATTACGAATAAGAACATTATAAAACACAAATAACTAAATCGGTGTAGCCGTTCCCAAGTGATGCGCTTACCAACAAACAGTCATTTATTTATTTTCATAGGTTGATGAAAAGCCTGCCGAACACGATACACTAATTTGGCCGAAAATTTGAGTAATGTTCTGTCTGACTCTACTAATGAATTATGAAGCGGTTATACAAAAAAAAAAAATACGAAAAAGATGTTACCAGATTAAAATGTAACCTTACTAACCTGACTCCTTCCAAATTGCTTCTTGTAACAGTAGCCTGCTCGCCATGTAGCATCACTCACAAAAACTCTTGTTGACCTCGACGCAGCCTCGCCTGACCTCGCCGACCATTCATACCATATTACACCACAATATTTACTGAATCATTAATACCTACTATTTACACCATTCATATAATTCCAAACTTCAACTAGATTTGGTAAAAAAGCAAATGATATGTGTGTACGTAATTACAGCATGACTGGTATACGTTTGCTGTTCACGATGGCGCTGTTAGTCAAGGAAAAATGCAACTACTTGACAAATCCGGTATATTTCATTTTAGTTCTGTGTTTTGCCGCCTGCAAAGATAAGTTGGACGCACTGTTTCATCGAACATAGCATGCAACGCGGCATGTCCGGTGACCATGTAATTGAATGTGTATTAAAATTATAATAAATTATAACTTTTTTACTAATGTTTGTTCTTGTATGAAGCAATGCATGCTCTTGTTCATTAACTGGTTGAATTTGATTTATTACTGTAATATCTGCTCCAAAAGTCGTTGATGAAAATGTAAACAAATCTGTGGATAGGTACTGTTAGTTTTATAAACCTCCATTTTCGTTGATGATTTTTCAATTATAATTTCTTAATGTTGTTCAAACAATAATTGTTGGAAAAACTGGTGAAATATAAAGTTGCAGCCTTCTACATACAGATGATGAGTTACTAATTCCATTTAGTGAATGATTGTGTAAGACTAACTTGAACAGGGTTTGTGTACGTTAGCATCAGATACTTTTGGAACATACTCTAGTAGGTTCATTTTTTAATTCATATTAGGGTGTGCACACAAATACGCAAGCTTGGAGTACGCGTCGAGCATTTTAATGCGCCTTGATGCAATGTTTGATCACTCTGCGCCGAGTAAGGAAAACGCGCGTTTAAATGTCATAGTCTTAAATAGGCTTCTAAGATTTAAGACCACGCCTTATTCTACTTTTAGTAACACACTAAAGTCGACTATAAGACATTGTTCAAGGCTATATAAGAATTCCCAAAAATTCAAAAAAACCTCTAAAATTCTCTTGCGAAGAATTTCAATCCAATTCAACATTTATTGCATCCATAATGTACATATATAGGTGGTAAGTATAAAACAATATAATCACTTATGGACTCTGTCGGGCACAGCGAAATCTTAAACAAGTAAGAGAGAAACTTATTATTAAATATTTATTGTATGTCCTTTCTATCTGTGTTCAACAATAGTATTTATTTTTATATATTATTACTCATTTATTTATTCTCTGAATGTAATTTGTGTAAGTCAATCTATTTATTATTACCTATTTTTTGTATTAAATTATATATTAATTTAATATCGTTTATTTACTCATTCGCTTCAATACAATTTGTATTCAGTTTGCATTATGAATGCTCGCTGTCAAACAAACGGTTCGTCAAAGGAACCTTCACAAAAGCTTCCAAGGAGGAGGCACCTTTATGTGAGCATAGCAAATGGAAAGTCAATACGTTGCCCAGTAGCGGTCAGACGTAATATCCGTATAGTTATGTGTGTAAAAACAATGAGTTAATTTACTGTGAGTGAAGGCTTTTGTGGTGTAGCCTTTTGGTTTGAGGTGGTCGAAGGTTTTTTGTAAATGTTGTAATAAATATTCTGAGGTGGCCCGGACGTCTTTGAAGTTTTATAAGAATGAGCTTCGTACTTGAATTGTTTGAAGTAAAATGTTTATAAAACATGTGTTGGTATTTCAATCATTGTCCTAGTTTGAGGTCAAGTATGTAATGTACAAATTACATGACTTAAGGATGGGTTTGGGAAGGTTATCAAAGTTTGGGATTACTTAATTTGCTATTGAGGACCTTTTTTTTTTTTTCTTTTTTCTTTTTTTCTGGGTGGGAAATCATCATATGACTTCTCCCGCTCTGGGCGGAGCAGGAGGGCGTGTCAGACTTTTATTGACTAAAACCCACACGTGTTCCTTCAGTTGCCTCTGCCAGGGACCACGGTATCTCTTTCGAACAACCCGCGGCCCTGGCAGGCATCGGCCCTAGCGGACCCCGTCACTTCGTGCTGACATCTCTTTGAGGCGCGCGTGGAACACAACGCGCCGTCGACTCGGGCCTGGTCCTTGCCGGGCGGCGAGCTGCCCATTGCTCGCCGCCCGCAAGGCCGCGCCTACGGTGGCCGGGAGTCGGCTGGTGACTCCCGACGTCCAGGGCGTCTCCTGCGGCGACTAGGGGCGTGAGGGCGCAGAGATTGCCTCTCCCTGACGCGCTCTGCCTCCTCCTTTGCGAGCATTACTGCTTCGCAGAAGGAGGTGACGGCTTCCCATGCACTCTCGCTCCGTACTATGGCCTGGACCAGGGCCGGACGCGAGAGATCGCCGCCGCCGATCGCCGCCACGAGGACGCGGCGGTGCTCCGTCCAAGCCGGGCAGACCTCCACCGTATGCTCCACCGTGTCCTCCGGGCCATCCACACAGTGGTGACACCCTGGTGTTTCCTCCCGCCTTATCTTGAACGGGAACCTCCCGAAACAACCGTGTCCGGTGAGGACCTGCGTCAGGCGGAAGGTGAGGGCGCCGTGGCGCCTCTCCAGCCACTCCTCAAAGAGGGGACTTATCGCCGCAATTGTGGCGTGCCCAGCTATTGAGGACCTTGTGACCACATTTTCAAATTGGAGTTGTAGACTAGTGTAGTGAGTTCAAACGTGTTTGCTGAAGACATTATATTTAGTTTTCATTGTGCTAGAGAGTGACCCCACCCTACAACCAGACAAGCCTTTCCTACCAGAAAAATATCAAACAAGCCTACACGAAAATCCGGTTAGAACCAAAAGGCAGTTTATGTCAACTAAAACCACATTTAAATAGCACTAAAAGTCCAAAATGGTGTTGCGGATAAATCTGTGAAACAATGCCGTTCGCCCACGGCTACCCGGCGCATGCGCATGGTCGGCGCTTACCGCTTACGAAGCGTTGCCATAGGTTACCAGTGGTAATGCACCGTTACCGGCCGTAAGTTGGAGTTACGTGTGGTTGTGTGACGTGTCATGTGTGGTCGCGTGTGGTCGGAGAAACTTTGGACATGTTGATAGTTAAGTGAAGTTGTTGAGACAAAAATGGGTGTTTATGGAGGTGGTTATTGTAACTTATTTATTCGATTTGGTTGTTTGGTGGGTCCCTTTTTTGACATTCCATGTCAAAAAAGGGATTTTAGAGGTATTTTTGACAGATTGAGACTGAGATCGGGCTGTGAACGTTCATAAAATTACAAGAATTGCCCCTCAGAATGCAAGACAGAACATCTTATTTACTTTTATGTCCGTCTGCTCAGCCTTCACAGTCATAAAAGAGAATCGCATAAAAATCATGTAAAAAGAATCTAATTTCCTCCCAGCGCAGCGTGCTGTGCGATTTAAAGATTCTTGCAAAAGTAACACATTAATATATCTATGAATGCAACCAATATGCACTTTATTTCTACAAAAAGTTGCTTCACTAGCTATACCTACATATAAGAAAGAGTAAGTATCATTTCTTTTGTGCTGGACGTATTCTATGCACTCTCGACAAGCACACTATGATCCTCAATCATTAGTAAAGTTGTTCTTAATGCCAGTCAGTGAGATAAATTTTCGAAATATCATAATGAATACGTCCATGAGAATAACATCTAATGCTCCTATATAAAAACCGATCATAACAGACGTTGAGCTTATAATAATTATAAAATATTTGAGTCATTAATATCTGGACCACATTCCGAAACACAAAAACGATTCTCATCTCATCTATGTGGGGATTAGGGCTGTCTCAACCAGTTTTGGTTTTTGTGAACATTTTCGAATTAAACTTCCTTTAGAAATAACTGAGAATGTTTAACTTTTTTATGGGAGCAGTGGAATATTTCACACAATTTGCAGTATAAAAATAAGGCAATGTTTAATGTCAATAACTGAGGAAGAAAACTTACACAATATTTCTTAAAAGCATGGTCAGCAGTTGACAAAAAACAGTGAGCAATTCACGGACTACTTATTGCCAATTTTAGTATACAATATAAAAAACGCCCTTTATTTACTTAACACACGACTTTAAAAATACCCCGCAAACGTTGTAAAAACATCTCACAAAAAAATGTCTATTATCTTCTCATTCTATGTGACAAGGCAGGGAAAGAATTACATTCAAAAAATTTCATAAGTGTCAACATTATATTTTTTATGAACACCTCTGCCAGCCCTGGTTATTACTCGGCGAGTAATTAACGAGTCGGTGCATTGAGCGTAGGAGTGATACTTCACGTTAATGGGACGTACTCGTACCGACGCGGGCGAACGACTGTTTTTAAAAATGTGCGCCACCAGCATCCAGGTTTAACAATCTCATCTAATTGAGAGCGTAAGAGGAGTTTGGGTTTTTTGAAAAGCATGTTTTACAGGCGATCCAACTTCGCGACTGCGATGTTGGTCCCACGGATAAAGTTGTTCAGTTTGATGGTCAGTACAGACCACACTTTTCTGATATATGCTGTATAAGTACGGTTTAGTCTTCTAACTCTGCTATTCGAATTGAATCTTTCTTCCCCTTTCTGGTTGTCAGCGGAACACAATATCAATATCAATCTGAATCATTTTGAAGGATATTGCTAAGCCATTGCTCCGTATGTTCGAAAAATTTGTCTGAACGAGAACTTAAATAACGCAGTGCATGTTGTTGCACTGTCAAAATGACAGCCATTGCTACTGATAGTGTGTTACGCAATTACTCCGCTGGTACATGTCACCATTTGTAAATAGAGAAACCATGAACAAGAATTCATGTACTTTCAAACAAGGTATTTACATGATTTATAAACTAACAGTATCAAAATAATAATATGCGCATGGAAATAAAAAATAAAAAAAATTGTCCGCATTGCTCTATACGTAGTCTCTGCTTATAAGAGCTGCCATAGTGTATTGTGTTGATCTTTTTTTCTATTACCGATATTGGTGACGGTTTCTATAAGTACTCGGATTGATAAAAACTTTGTTTGCCCGGTAAGCAACAAGCGCATTCGAGTTATACTTCGACTTATAGGGTATGCCTAAAATTTAATGAATGAGGAAAGTTTATGTGTGTTATATTTAATGTAAACAAGAAATAATTTGTTGAGAGCTATTAATGTCAGTGGGATATGGATATTTTTAAGTGCTCGTATAACCAAAACACCAAATTTAAGCTATAACTTTAATGTAATTTAAGCACAAACGTTGTAATTGATACCGTATCGTAAAACCAATTAAGTTGTAAGATAACATTTTATTTGTTTGGGCTCATATCATGAGCGGCGGCCATTTTTATTGTGTTTGGTCTGAAATAGTCCCAATGTTGCGTGACTGATGGAGATATTAAACTAATTTATAGCTTAATCTTAATATGGTATATTTAATTTGTTTGATTCAGGGTGTAATAAGAGTCAAACTAATATTAATTCTTGTTTTATTCCTCAAAACATGACACTAATATAATACAAACTCGAACAACTACTAAAGCAATTAGACACACTATTACGGATGTGATTAAACTAAACTTAAGAGCCCACTTTATTATTTTAATGTTTACATTTTCAACGCCTATCAGTAAACGGCTTTTAAATAATCGTGAGATTACGGCTCATTAACTTAAATACATAAGAGCAGGTGCTAGATGCATGTGTATAAATTCCAAAGCACAGCACGGCTACTTCACGCCAATATTTATTACTACTAATTTATTTACAAATAAATATCAATATGGCACTATGACGCACCCGTTATTAATTCACATACACGCACACATTCCAGTCGTGGCTTGTATAACAAAAAGTATTTTAGCATAACTATTTCAAATCGTAAAGTTTTAACCGAGGTGGTATAAAAGATTCATCGTTCATTGGTTATAATACTTATAATATAGTCCATACATATTTATAGGCTTATTATAAGGTCAAAGTATGTAGCTTGAGCATGTATATGGAGTCTAATATGTAGTAAATGTGATAATAAATAAGGTAAGAATGTGTGATTTGGATATTGGAAACTAATGTTTTTTGGGAGATAAGTTATGGATGGTCAGGCTGTTTTTGGGATAATAATCGCTAATTTAATCTGATATATTAAATTTAAATCTGCTGAATGAAATAAAATGACATTGTTTTTCTGTAAATCGGATATGGGAATCATTTTTACAACTCATATTAAAAAAAAAATAAGCTAGATGGAGTCGGTGTATCCAGTCTGACTATTCCTGAGAAGAAATGGTGAAACAAACTCAGGGGTCAAGGTCTCTTTTAAGGTACAGACATAATTTTTGTCAGATCATATGAGGACGTTTTAAGGTGTTTTAAGGTAAGATCATAATCTTGGTCAGATCATGTGAAGATTAGTGTCTGAAATGGTCTTTTGAGGAAAGATCGGAGTGGAGGAAGGATCGAAGATTTGAGTGGACCTGTCCAGTCAGCGCACGCATTTGTCAGTACTCGTGCAACTCAACGCAAAACTTACGGAGCTCAACTCAGGAATTTAGGGTGGATCTCGTTATTGATTTACCACCCTAAGGTTACATGTTTTTAATGTACAGGTTGGGCAGGGACATCTACGCGCAACCGCTTACTAAGGATTCATTACATGATTCTGGACCTCCTGCGTTGAAATTTTTTGTTGGCTTTTTTTTAATTTTTACGTTTTTTTCTGCATTTCTTTTTCCTTAACCGGTCATTTTCGAGATGAATGACTTTCGTAAATTTATTTATGGCATCAGGTGTAGCGTTTTCACGACGTTTGCGCGTCGATGTCCCTGCCACCCTGTATAATACGCATGTTTGACTTGCAAGCCTGAAAAATACTTGTATTAACTGACTTCATATTACAAAGTAATCGAGTTTTCCAGATGTTTTTTGTCTATGTTCTATAACCTGTTTCTTTACTTCAAAATTCAGTTTTCATTCACAAAGCTGTAACTTATTCTTAACTCAGCATCTTTATCGCCCTTTCGTTTTCTGACCATTACTGTGACACGACTTCCGTCTTAGAACCAGTACTTACGAGTTAGCGTGTGTTTACATGGGTATTGAAGATCGCTTAGTTGCCCAGTGGGGGCTTACTCAAACATTGTACGGAAAACAAATGAGAAAAGTAAGCAAGCAGTTAACTTTAACTAAGTTTTAACTTATGTTATACGTCTGCTCAGCATGTAGGTAGGTAGGTAGTCAATGGTTTGTCTGAGAATTTTATATTAAATTTTATACGACTCCACTTGAGCAAAGGAAATTATTTCTTAACTGCTCTCTAGCAGCTGAAGAGCAAGCCAAGAAATCATTTATTTTGCACAAGTCACTGTGTTTACAATTTTGGTGTACAATAAAGCATATTATATCTATGTTTAGATCTCTTTCGTCGCCCGTACACGTTGGTTAATTAGTAAACAAATATGTATATGAACTTTGGAATGGTTCTGATTCTCAGTGCGTCGTAGTGCCTAATTTGTTTTACACATAATTTTTACTGTTCAAGGTACTGTTTTGAAGGTTTCTTAATTATGATTTGTTCTGTAAAGTATTGTGTAGTCCCAAATGATTCTACCAGCTGTGAAAGCATCATAGCATAGCATACTCAGCCTTTAACGTTCCCACTGCTGGGACACAGGCCTCTCTGTGAGAGGGAGTGGGCTGTAATCTACCACGCGGGCCCAGTGCGATTTGTTGGATGTCACATGTCTTGGAATTTTTGGATCTAGAATATACTTTTTTATATGTTTCAAGTTTATATGGCTTTTTGTGAGTGTTTTGTATAAATATTATTTTTTTTTAAAGATTAGTTGCAATTTTCAGTATAATTGATATTCTTCAACAAGTATGTCTGTGCTAGGAGTGTATTTGTTTGCGCTATAGACGGCGCCTGGGTTCGAACTTACGACCTCTCACGCACCAGTCCGAGCCTTTTTTTTTTTTTTTTTTGGGATGGGAAATCATCAAATGACCCCTCCCGCTCTGGGTGGAGCGGAAGGGAGTGTCAGACTCTTACTGACTAAAACCCACCCATGTTCCTTCCTTCGCCCTTTATGTTCCGGGGTAGCGGTAACCCTTTCGGACAATCCCGCTGCCCCGGCAGGCTTCGGCCCTGTGGGGCCCCTCGTTATGCTGACATCTCTTTGAGGCGCGCGTGGAACACTTACGCGCCGTCCGGCACGGGCCTGGTCCTGATCGGGCGGTGAGCTACCCATTGCTCTCCGCCCGCAGGCCCGCGCCTACGGTGGCCGGTAGTCGTCGCTCGACTCCCGACGCCCGGGGCGTCTCCCGCGGCGGCTGGGACGGGAGGCTCTCTCCCTCATCCGTCCCGCCACCTCCTTCGCTAGCATGACTGCTTCGCAGAAGGAGGCGACTGCCTCCCACTCCCTCTCGCTCCGGACCATGGCTTGCACCAGGTCCGGGCGCGAGAGGCCGCCGCCGCTGCCGATCGCCTCTACGAGGATACGGCGGTGCTCCGCCCAAGCGGGGCAGACCTCCACCGTGTGCTCCACCGTGTCCTCTAGGCGATCCTGGCAATGGTGACACCCGGGCGTTTCCTCCCGTCTGATGATGTGCAGGAACCTCCCGAAACTTCCGTGTCCGGTGAGGACCTGCGTCAGGCGGTAGGTGAGGGCGCCGTGGCGCCTCTCTAGCCACTCCTCAAAGAGGGGTCTTATCGCCGCTATCGCGGCGTGCCCTGCGCTGGGTTGCGACAGTCGCTCTTTCCATGCCGCCATGAGATCGAGCCGGAGGTCCGTCCGCTCCGCAGCAATTTGCCGCGGGAGCGGACTTTCCCCCCGGCGTAGTGCCTCCGCGCGCCACTCATACAGGCGCGCGAGGACTATCGCCTCCAGATCCCATGGCGGCAGTCCGGCAAGGAGGCTTGCCGCCTCGCGCGAGATCGTGCGGTAGCCCCGGATTAGCCTTACGGCTACCACCTTCTGGGGCGCGTTCAGGTAGTGGGCGGCTCGCCGCCGCAGTGAACGCGCCCACACCGGGGCCCCGTATATGGCCATGGACCGCACGACCCCCGCGTAAAGCCTCCGGCAGGAGGCGTTTGGCCCCCCCAGGTTGGGCAAGAGCCGCTTGAAGGCGGCCCCAGCCCGTTCCAGTTTGGGGGCCAAACGTCGGAAGTGCTCGACGAAGTTCCACCGGCTGTCGAGGACGAGACCCAGGTACTTCATCGTCGTCTCGATGCCGATGTGAACCCCTCCTGCCGTTAGTTGGGATCCCGGTGGTGGCGCGTTCCGGGGCCCATGAAACGTCATGGCCTCGGACTTGTGCAATGCCACCTCGAGACCCAACTGCCGGATCCTCTCCACGAATATCGCAACCCCGCGTGTCATCGCGTCGGCCGCCGCCTGATGCGACCTCCCCTGCGCCAGGACCAGCGTGTCGTCAGCGTAGCAAACCACGCTGACGCCATCAGGGAGGTCGGCCCGCAGCACCCAGTCGTAGCCGATGTCCCACAGGAACGGCCCCACAACCGATCCCTGCGGGACACCGCACGACATCTCTCGCCGGTTCCACTCCCCATCGCGACCGGGGTAGCTGACGGCTCTGTCCGTCAGATACGCCTCGACTATTCGACGGAGGTAGGGCGGCACTCGGTGATACCGGAACCAGTCCGAGCCTTAACCGTTATACTATAGCCGCATATTTACTCACTAACTCCCAAAGTAATGTTAAACATAAATATAAAGCGAAAACCGAACATGGTCATGACACTGTTTTCTAACCAGACTAGAATTAAATAAGATAAACTGTGCGGTAACCACCAGTAACCTTAGGAACTGGCTCTAAAGCTAGGAGTACTATGTGTACTATACAAAGTTGTTTGTAACGGTCCCCCGTGTCTCGCAGATAGAACAATGTTCTCTTGAACGCACTTTCTGCGACGAGTTTACACAATGGATGGAAATGAGAACCATTTGACAAATGAGTTAGATAGCTGCCGTTTTAAGTCTTAATTGTGATGTGTATCTGGACTGTGGAGCTGGAGCAACATGTTTTCATAGGCAGGTGGACACTTGGAAAATGTTTAGACAATTGTGTGTTCTGGGGTAGACAATGCAGTCGTGAATAGTATGTTTATTTACACCATACATTGTAAACAACGATTCTTATAAGTATACAATGTATATTGTATTGTAAACTTATAAGCATCGTTGTTGTTGCTGTTTTGGTCCAATCGTAACAGCTATTGTATATCGTATTCGCTGTATCAACGTAGAACCTAAAATAAGAACTTCTTATAAACAACCCCTTAGTTAGTATCTACTTTAAGCCCCACTGTTGAGGATGCTCTAAAGTATCGTAGGTACTGTTTTAAACTCAAATCACCAAGGAGTCCCCAGAATGTCACCGCACTAGTATTTCAATGGCGGCCCGAACCAACACGACGCACGCAACCAATCACAAACTAGCTTACGTTACTTTGAGTAGCGTCGTGGAATATCATCCTAATTAGGGTAACTAATAATAGGCTATAGCCTTTTATTAGTCTTTTTATTAGCCTTTTATAGCCTTAACTATAGATTAACTAATAGGGTAAGTTAAAGGAAACGACTGCGGAAATCCATGAAACGATTACCGTACAGTACACTAAATAACAGTACAGTAAATAGGACCCCTTTGTGAAGACAAAAAATCATATGCATATATATTATATGTATTATCGTCTAACCAATTTCACCATCAGTACCAAGTTTCACTTTTAAGGCTACTACAGTAAATACTTTGCACGTTTGTGTTATATACTTTTAATTAGATACTGTTTGGTATCTGTATGTGTTACTGTTCGTTACTAGAGCAGAACGTTGCGCTGAGAAACACGCCAAGAATTACAATGAGCTGGTTTTGGGTCAGACTCTAGGTATCAGACATAACATCACGCACTTTATTGCTACAAGAATGTGGTCGATTCAAGGCATGTTCTATTTGTGCCGTTCTCATGCTTGTGATTAATCTCAAAAGTACCATTTTTCTCTGAAGGTGTAAACAGAGGAGCAACATAGTATTCATAGTACACACACATTGCGCCAGTTATATTACGTGCCTCTTGTAGCTACTAGCTAGGCTATTAGCATGGAGGAATGGCTCATTTCTATTAAATGGCTACAAAATCTGACTTATCGAGAACTAGCTGTGCCCGCGACTTCATTCGCGTGCATGTTGGAAAACAATAATGTGTCGCTTAGATAAGGTGTCGGTATCACTCCTCCATTGAAGAGGAAGAATCTTCCGATCTTGCCTGGTGGGAAGCGGTATCTTGGGTTCTCTACCACAGCCCTTTCGAATGCAGTTACTGGGTCTTCAGGGTTTATAATGTCAATGCGATGTTTGGTATAATAAAACTGACGAGGTGGCGGGAATAGGTGTATGCACATTTGCCTTTCAAGGAATACAGGCGTTATGTTATCTTATATTTTGCTAAATTCTACAGTTATACTTTCCCCTAAAAAGTTATGCCACGATAAAATTAACGAACCCTAACCGGGTTCGTTAATTTTATGAGACGATCGGTAATGATATGAGACGATCTATAGTAGTTAAGTTACTTATGTTATAGCTTAGTCGGGATATAAAGTCTAGCTTGAACAGGAACTTTAAGTTAAGTAGGTCCTGCAACAAAGTAAGTACACTTAATAACAGCTCATAATCATAACTACTGAGAGACTGACACTTGACCGCTTTTAATACATACGATTATATTTTCTACTATAAGCTACTATGTCTATGGAAGGATCGTCTCACCAATTTTGTTGCAGAATAGCAAAAACGAAAAGAAAAATCATAATAAAAAGGTAAAAATTAAAAGTAAACGGAACTATTCAGTCCGCCTGTGTGGCACAAAACAGCCAGCATACACATAACATAGGTATGTTATGTTTACTAGAACTTAAGCTACATAATATGCTTATCCTAAGTTTACGTTAATATACATACGTATAGTGCAATATTAGGAGTTCCAAATCACGACCAGTCTTCGTTTGTTTCATTCGCTTGAAGTCAAATAAATAAAACTGACGCATGGGAAGTCCTGCATTTATTACTAAAGGCTCTAAATAACATAATTATATGCACGGTCACGTCGCACCCAGCATACTTACAGAACGTCAAATAAAACCATGTCTGAACAACAAAGCTAAGCATAAACTGAACAGCTTGAGTGCTCGTAAGTTGTACCTAGCTCTTTGTTCAAGCTGCTAGCATACGAAGCACTGCTTTAGTAATGAACGAAGCTGTGTTGTGTTATAACTTTAAGTTATTTATATTCTAGCCTCTTCATTTAACTCTGAAAGTTACTAACGTGATGGTTTTACTGCTACACAAACTGTTACATTCGATTGAGGCACCTATACTTCGACTTTTAATTGTTTTCAGTAACTTGACTTGTGTTGGGGTAGTGAACGATTCTTCGTGATGAACGATTGTTAAGAATATGTTCGAACCGTTTGGGATTGAAACACTGGGGCCATGGATGGGATCCGCGTGCCCACTTTGTTTTTCGAGATATCGCCAAGCGGTTATAGTTGTCAAAAATAAAAGGCACGTTTTGATATTGACAGTTCTAGTAGTTAATAAAGATCAAATTCGCAATACACGTATTCGATTGTCTAGAAAGTAAGAAAGAATGAAAAACGAAAAAACGATGAAACTGACAGGTGTCAAGAACGCATTCTCAAATGTCAAATCGGGCCTTTTATTTTTTAGTCGACTCTACACGTGACCAGAGGGCTAGCCAGTTTCTAGGTCAAAGAATGAGCTTCGCCGTACAACAACGTGGCAATGCTGCCAGCCTTTTGGGCACCGTTCCTGTTTACAGCCATGCGAACGAGTTTTTTGATGCCCAATGATTATATTGCTTATTTTTTCACATGTACGGACGACAGCAGGTCAAGCTACCCGAAACTGTCAAATTTTCCCAATCAACCTTGAACCGTAATGCTTTTACGATAAAGTTGAAAATCTATTAAAGAGATTTGACAGATTGTAGTAGCTTGATGTGCTGGCGTCTGTACATATCATTATTTTAAAAGTTAGCTTATATGTATAATTTAAATATCGTCAATAATTAAATTAAAAACAAATATTTAATAGTAAAAAAAATGGTTTAATTTAAATAAAACTTTAAATATTCTTAATATTTTCGTAATTCGTCGAATATTCGAATATACGAAAAATTTAACAAATTCCCAAGATGTCCTGGAAGAAAAAATACATTCAAGAGTGGCTGAATAATAATAATAATCAATACATTCTAACTAAGTTGTATTACTGAAAAACAAAAAATATAAAACATTCTAGAATTTATAATAGTGTATGTGTATATCGTGTTTAAAAGACAAGTTATTAAATATAATATAAAATTTTGCATTTAAGTACATTATTTGAGTTCATTCAATTTCGTTCATTCTAGCACCAACTCACTATCTTTTTTTGTCAAAATCTGGTAACCCTTCAATTGTCAAGTTACTGAATACAATTAAAAGTCGAAGTATAGTGTTGCACGGCATAGCATATACATCTAACTCTAACGAAAATGACGAATAAATCTATATGATGCTTCCTGATGGAGGATAGCGCTGTAATGTCTCTTTTTAGGGAATGTACTGCGTCCAGTTTTTCATATTAACTGGTCACTTTGTTATAGTCTACATTGCAACTGCAATAAGTCTTAGCGACAACCTAGGACGTCAAGCGGTGCCTGTAGCATAATCAGCCTATAATGTTCCCACTGCTGAGACACAAGCCTCCTTCCTCTGTGAGAGGGAGTGGGCTGTAATCCACGACGCAGGCCCAATGCGGGTTGGCGGACATCACATGGCTTTGTCGGTTCTAGGACATGGCCGGTTTTCTCACGATGTTTTCCTTCAACATTTTGAGATCGGTGGTGTGTGTAAGTTCACTCATTTATACACTAAAACGTATGTATGAGCAGAAAACAGAGGTAGCTTGAGTAAGAAGTTGCTCACCATTATCAAAACGAGATTTGAATCTTTTCTACCATACAAAAAGTGATACAGTTTTAAATGATAACAACATGAACATAAACAACGACATTCCTCTACAATAGAACAATGACATGATCAACATAGATCATCAATCTGCGCATCAAACTGATGCATAACGCGTCAAGAAACTATCCCATACAATGTGACGTTAAAAAACTCATTAAAATGCCGGCGCGCGCGCAGCCACGCGGAAGTTGCTGCGATTGTCTGTGATAGGTAAAAACAATGATGCGCTATTAAAATTGACACCTTTGAGTGAGAGACGAGCGATGAAATTCTTGATGTTGAGAGATATGACTGTACGGGATTATGAAGGTCTAAATAACTTTAACGTTGTGTTAAAACCATGTGACCAATTACTCCAAATACTATGTAGTTAGATTTAAAGAAGTTAATGGTGGTTTTAGAACTTACCAAAGGACCCAGCCATAGTTGTGATTATAAACTGATTCTTCGGGGCAATTGCGTAACACACTAACAGTAGCAATGGCATTCATTTTGACAGTTCAACAACATTCATTGCGTTATTTACGTGGTTGTGCAGACAAATTGTTCGAAGTTATGAAGCAATGGATTAGCTAGTAGTAGTGATTGAATGTGTGGTACGCAAATTAAAGTGAGGTCAGAAAACAAGTTATTACCTACTTATTAACAACTGTTGTCATCCAAGAGCTACCTTATATACCCTAGTCAAAAAAATAGATTGCCCTTTTAATTACCACTAAACATTAACAAGCTCTTCGATTTACATGGATTACATTCATGAAGAGGAACTCGAAAGTAATACGTAATAAAATTTTTAACTTCAAAATTAAGTTGTCCTCAAAAAGAATATTCTGCCTGCTCCTATCTCTCTTTTAGTTTTCATCGTAGTATTCTCTTAACAACTACTTTATGATCACTTGTAGGCACTCGTAATTAGTGAATTACATAATTCCACAGCCAGGAAATACCAATTAGAATTTAATTATAACATCACTAACCATTAAGCCCTCTTAATAAAGGAAAAAGGAAATCTAGACCGGATGTATGTATGTATGTATCCAGAGCTACAGTCTATGGTTTTCCGGAAGCCGCAGCGGCCATACTGCGCGTGCGCCATGAATAATGTATCTGTGACAATTAACGCACGAGGAATGCTGGATTGTTCCCTGCTGAGAGCAAGGAATGGTAGGACGTTAGTGTGAGATGTTGCCGTCCTTATTTATGTTATTTTGTTTAATTACTCTGCCAGCCGTAAGTTAAGCCATTGCCACAGCTTGCCTTAGCCATCCTGTCTTAGCACGCGGAGTGTAACTTAGTTTTACTCTTGCACTTAAAGACGACTGAAGTAAAACTTATACAAGTTTTTGGATCTTGCAACTCAAATATACGGATCAAACTCTGCGTTTTTTGAAGTTTCTCGAATATTCGTATCCTGAGTAATGTCAAATATTAAATAGATATCATGAAAAAATACTTGATGCAATTTACATTCATTTGATTTAATTTAATTTAAATATTTTTGGTACTCGTAGTAGAGAAATAGTGCGCGGAAATATGATCCAAAATATATTTAAAGTATCGTTGTCAATTTTATCATTCCTAATTCTTCATTAAAAATGTAACACCCAGGGTCCCAGGTGTTTGTGTAATATGTTGCCACATGGTTGCCACACTCATGACACACGCATGAGTTTCAAAACTAACTAACATTGTAAACCAGGTTTATTTGCTGTGAAAATAAGGCAATATTTACTTTAACACCCGCATAATAAGGAACAAGAGATTTTTTTTGTTTCGAGTGGTTCAAGTTATGCGAGATACCGAATCGCTGACAATCATAACAGAAAAATTCAGAAATATTATCAAGAGAGCTAAGAAATATTGTATGATCAATAAGATTCATCATTGAATTTATCCTATATTCTACGAGTATGTTGCGGTGTTAATACCGACATTACCCACGTATTGGCCACTCACTACTTAATTGAAACGGTTGTATGGAAGATTTTTACATCGATGAAAGCTATTAGCGAACATCTTCAAAATTTTTGATTTTTACATAATTATTACGGCGGTCCTGACTTACACAAAGTCAACTAAAAGACATGGGCACTCGGCCCTCCGGTATCCTCTCCATTTTCCCGCAAACCTTTTTATTTCCTACAAAATGCTTTCAAAATACTCTCATGTAATCGCTCCCGCTCCCGCTTTTTATCTTGTACTATCCATAAAAAAGCAATAAGGTTGTAAATCAGCGACAGATGCGAATGTAGGTGAGTAGTATAGGTACTGGCAGCTCGGTGCGCAGTGGGCGTGACACCCGGAAGTGACACACACGGCACAGCCGTGTATTGCGCTAGCTAGTGTAAGAGAGGCAGGCAGGAGTGTAAGCAGATTGGTATTTTGGCGACCACATGTTGTGGTGGTGTGGAGACCGAACTAGGTTTTGATGTAAACATGACGAACGAAAAATAACGTGGCCTCAACTGGCCACAAGGTCAATGCCAGTAGGGGAACTCCCTATCAAAACAATATGAATTTGAGGAAACATGTAAGGCTTTAAAGCAAACCTTTAAACAGAGGTTTTATGCGCGTGCTGCATTGCATTCTGCTAATGCTTACACTTCGTTTCTGTCTTCATTGGTAAAACTAATAATAATCAAAATCAACTTCGTCTATTAGCATAAAACGTGGTTATAAATGATCACTATCCCTTATTCGCTTTCACTGCCACCCACGACACTGGCCACAGACTGCAGACCACACGGCACACGCGTATTATTACATGCCAATAGTAATGTAATCGCACAATATATTCCTGTATCTTACTGCTGCGCGAGGGACTGTACAGTGTAATAATTTTAATAACGTAAATATCTGTCTAATATGGCGGCACCTCGCGGCTATGTTAGGTACAGACACTATGCTAGGGCTGTGCGTATAGCGCTATAAGGTAAGTTTAACGCGCGGCCAAAATTGGAACTAACACCGCCATCTTGTTTTTTGATACTTTCAAGTGACGTTTCACAAAACAATTGCACAAATGTTTACCGCTCTCTGTCAACGTCATACGAGCGCCAAAAGATCCTTGAAGCAGTGTTTTCATGAAGTCAATTACCAGACTTCGGGCATTTAACAGGATCGAATCAGCGGAATGATGATTGCAAGTAATTAACACTCAGAGGATAATGTTATCAGTGCGTTGTGCGCATATTAAGATAATGAGAAGTGAAAAATATATAAAATACACCCATTTTATAAAATAGTTTTTTGTCCTAAACGTCGCATTGCTACTTTAGTTTTTGATTTCTAATACACACTTGTTTCACAAATAAATATCGATAGTTTTCTTTGCCTGAAACTCAAACTCACTCTACTCTGTGACGAAAATAAGCATTAAATACTTTATTTTTAATCTGTCAGAGGTCTTTATAAAAATGTCCACAACCCTAGCTGTAACTTGTAATATTATAACAAGCCACTATCAAGTTGCGGACCGGACAGCCGACACGGTTGCAACACCGTGTTGTCACTTGTCGTGTTGCAATTAACTGCCAATGTTTACAATAAATACAGGAAATTTATTCATGTATGTAGGTACTAGTAGATCATGATCGTAGGTGTATTATGTAGAAGAAAATACGTGTCGTTGAAAAGTAAGTATGAGGTTGTCTCAATTTATATTCTGCACATTAACCGCTTAAAGTTAACTTTGGTCCGATAAAATTGAATAAAGATACATACTTACTATTTGGTTTCAATTTTAAACTGTAAAATTCCGCTGGGCTAAGGCAACCCCTTAGTTCGGCCTTGGTTTGATAATAACGACGCCTATTTGATAAAACATCTGTCTGCTGTCTCGCGCCGTTACTTTCACGTTCTACTTCGTCATCACTTCGTTGTATCCACAACACTACCAACTCCAATTTGCGTTTAAATTAACTAGTTGATTATAAGTTAATCTAAAACAAACCATGACTGAAACAATGCATTGAATCTTGGGAGTACCTAACATTCCTTTACGCGGAAACATTTGTTAACAACATAATACGCTTTCACGCTACACTTCCCATGGAAACAGTACGTACGGTCAATACTTGATTTACAAAAACCGCCCTTATTACTAAGAAATAAAGGCTCTGTCAATGTCAAAATGCTACCACGGATGAGTTGGTAATTCAACTATAAAATCAGAACAAAGACAATAAAACCTGCATACTAAGCAGCATCAAGAAGGAACAAGGAGTACGTACAAACGAACAGGCTGGCTATAAAGTGTTTGACGTATTGGTACATCCTCAAGACGTTTAGCAGCGGAAGGGCTGGGCAGAACCACTGGAGCGGTCGTAATTGCTTATTGTTTTTAATTGAAGGGTAAGTGCTGAACGGAGCGGGAGCGATTGGCGATTTTATTTTTTATTTTTCGGTAATGTTTTGTTTATTATTATACAAAACGCCATCAAAACACTAAGAAAAGCTCTAAGCCCAAAAAAATTGAGTTTTTGCGTGAATACCTATCTACTACTGAACTTTCCTAAAACTTTTCTTGAGGTTTAAGACAAAGTTTAGCAAACATACAAAAACTGCAGTAGTGGACTTCCGCAAGCAATTCTTCACTTGCAGAAGTGCATGAGCTTGCCGCGATTACTTACACGGTAAGAATTGCTTTCAGAAGTCGACTTCTGAAGGTTTGTTGTGCAGAAAAACTTCGCAGTTTCAGAAATGTTTTTGTAAGTTCTAGTAAGAAAACGCCAGTGAGCATGCGTAAAGATCAATGTTCGTTCTTGGATTGCTTTCTGTATGAGAAATTGTCTTCTCTAAACCCTGTGGGCCAAATACAGACTGGTACAATACATATTAGAAAAATATCTGGCCCATTACATTATCCTAATCGAGGTTTTACTCAGAGTTTTATTGCTAATTGTTATGGCCTCAGAGATTATAACCATGATAAGTTAGTACATTCCTTATACATATATGTTTTGCCGAAGAACAATAGTGTTTTAAATTAGCACACAATCAAATCGTAACTCAACTGCACCACTCAACTTAATGCTCAAATTGATATGATCTTTCAATAAAATATACATATAATAAAGCTAAGCTTGGTGGCCGGTGACAATATCTTTGGCTAAACAAATTACTATAGCGGTTATTTTCTCAATGATACACGCATTTGATTTTTAGTCAAATCGAATATCTAATATTAATTGATTTGCTAATAAATATTATTATTATTTATTGCTCAATAGAAAAGATAACAGCAATAGTTATGCATGTATCATAGACAAAATAACTGCTACAGTAATTTGTTAAACCATAGATAATGTCACCAATAACCAAGCTACCGTACCGTTATATTTTATTGTTGTATTATTTATACCGCTATGTGGCGGTCGTGATACAATAATCATTTTTCATAGACACCATGCACCAAAAATATTGTTAGTCATAATAATATTGTATATAATAATATATAATATAATATTGGTAGTCACATTTCTTTTGTAATATAGCCGACAGTAGGTACTGCACATCCTCTTCACATAATCTCTTAGTAAACTTTTGAGAAACCCACAGAAAGGTAAATAATTTGCCTCAAAGAGATGTCAGCATCAGCAACGAGGGGCCCCTCAGGGTCGAAGCCTGCCGGGGCAGCGGGATTGTCCGAAAGGGTTACCGCTACCCCGGAACATAAAGGGCGAAGGAAGGAACATGGGTGGGTTTTAGTCAGTAAGAGTCTGACACTCCCTTCCGCTCCACCCAGAGCGGGAGGGGTCATTTGATGATTTCCCAACCCAAAAAAAAAAAAAAAAAAGGTAAATAATTTCCCATCTATGATTGTCGGGAGATATCATGATAGATAAAAAATCTACATAAGTACCTACTTTAGGAATATATAAAAAACGAACGGATATTAATGACTGTTTTATCGCTGTAAACAAGCTATTTCTTTCAAACCACCATTGCATAGGTTGTGTAGGTCAAAATACTGATATTCAGCTGCAGTATTGCAGTATTCAGTTAGGAAAAGGCTACGCATGAGAACCAAACAGTTACAAACATTATTCCTCATAAACTTTTTCAATTACCTATTTCTTTTAATCCCGCTCACGCACATTCCGCTTCCCGCCCACAGCGTGTGACAGGCGATATAATCTGTAACGATCGACATCTATCTATGTAAAACAAGTATGTTGATGGTCGAGTATTAGTGCTTAGTGCCGATCTAAACGCACGCGATGTCTCGTCTGCCAGTGACGCGTTGCAAGTGATTACTTTACTCGTTCACGTGTCAACTTGAACTTGCAAGTTTTATTGCAGTTGGGATGCAAGTAAGTTGTAAAAAGGTTTGTGCAAATAGTCTGTGATGCGGGCGTTGACAATTAATTAAAAGAAGCTGGCCAGTAATTTTAATGCGTCAATAAAAAGTAAAAGAAAATAAAAATAAAACAAATGGCTTTTCAAATTTTTTTTTGGAGGAAAACCGCCAATATTCTTTTTTTTATGTGTTTTGAAACTACACTAGAAATGTGTACTTCCTTGTAAGTCGTTTTAGGAGCTGTTCGGTTAGGATACTTTTTGCGGCTACTATTGATTTATTACCTCTCTCTACTCTACGCTTAAAGTACTAGAATATACATGAATAATTAGGTACAATATTGCTTCTGTCTATGAAAATGGAACAAAACCAATAAAGTGAAGGTTTCTTATTTTATAAATGTATATGTCCGTGTCGAGGAATCATGAGAAAAGGGGAACTAAAATACGGAACTCTCAGATTGTTATAGTAATTAAAACACATGATCCAGTGATGCGTATCTCATTCAAAACATTTTCTTCTTTTTACTTAAATATACTTAAATATCAATTATACGACAAAAATGTGTAGTATCTATCCATATTTTTAAATATTCATGAAATTCAATAACCGTTGCTGACTAATTAATATTTGTCATGGAATTAATATCTAATGAAAAATTGGCTGTACAAATAGATATTAGGGGTTATGAATGCCGATTAAGTTAATTGATTATGTTATAAAATTATGAAAACATGTTAATTAATAAATGTTACACCGTCATAATATTATGTTAACAGTAGGCAAGTACCTAATAAATAGAAATGTAGACAGTAAATCTTGAAATACGATACAAAATATAAACACGATTAAGTACCAGCTACCTACATATATAATAATTCATTAAATGTATTAAAATTAACAAAAATACTAAGGAAATGAAATGTAACTATAGATCATGAAAAAACAATAGGCGAATTTCAACTTAATACATGCTTCCACCGCTGCAAATGAAAAAAAAAACATTATAAGTAGGGAATCAACCGTATCTATTATAGGTAATAAAAACTTTTCTTCGCCAACCATAGACATTTTAATGCATTCAAAACCGCAATGGCGCCTAAAGGCGCAATTCTTCACACCTTTTTATTTCCAATTCTCGGCTAACTATGCATGATGCTCATCGTTAGCGAAACTGAATTGAATAGCCTGTCTGCATAATAATATAATGCAAAGCAGAACGCAGTTAATTGAACCGATTGAGATAGCCTTCAATGGCTTCATATTTTATTAAAATGAAACCCGTTAAAGGCAAAGGAACATGGAACTCCATTCTTGTCGTGATAATGTGGCCATTAACCATAATTCTATATTATCTGGTAATAAGATGACGGTACAAACCGGCGGCGGGGTAGTAAAATCTAATGAACGTTATTATGATCAGTAAAATGTAAATAATTCTATAAATGGAAATAATAAAGTCATTTTCAATATTACTGGAAGCAATAATTTATATTATCTACTTAGATCTGAGCTGACCCCTTTATTCATAAACGTTGCTTAAAGTTAAGTAGTGATTAGCTCAGCGGGATTGTCCGAAAGGGTTACCGCTTCCCCGGAACATAAAGGGCGAAGGAAGGAACATGGGTGGGTTTTAGTCAGTAAGAGTCTGACACTCCCTTCCGCTCCACCCAGAGCGGGAGGGGTCATTTGATGATTTCCCACCAGAAAAAAAAAAAAGTAGTGATTAGCGACTGCTTAACCATACATTTTTAACGTTTGAACATTCTTAACTTTAATCATCGTGTATAAATAAACCCCTAATATTTTAATTATTTCGTATAAGTCATGTCACCGCTAGAAAGTATGACACGATTTTCCTTCTAATAGGTGGTTCTAAATAATAATTAATCCTTCTATAACAATATAGGAACATCACGCCTGTAGGTATTTTAAGTCCCATGTTCACAGAGGGCGAGATTATTGCCATCAGCCGGGCATAAATCTAGACTGCCAATAAATCTTTTAGATGTTTTTTTGCACTAAGATACGGCATCCTTATAGAAGAAACACACACTTTAATGCACAAATAAAAAAGATACTAAAGATACTCAATTTCGTAACATCATGAAAGAAAAATCAATAAAACGCAACCACGCTCATTTTTATTGACGTTATAAAATTGCGGCTGTGATCTAACCCTCATGACGCCGCGTCGGGCACTTACACAAAATAGGCAGGCCTCCTTCGAATAGGCAGACAGCCTCGAATTATGGCAACATTGCTGGTTAGATGCTGAGCCTTTTATAAAAACACTACTTTTAAATCTAACTGCAATACATTTCAAACCTTACGACGATCAAGTTAGAGTTTATAATCTGTATTTTCTACATATAAATATATATTATTTGTTTTGTGGTTACTGAATGGAAGTCGTCTGCAAACGGGATATCTTATTGCAGTGTTATTTAACTTGGGTCGGCCTAATGATACTCTTTTATGAAAACACAGCGCTTTGATCCAAATGAGGATGCCTGTGTAATCATTTTTGTAAGACAGGGATTAGTGGCGTCCTTCACAAATGTCGAGCTTTTCAAAGTAGTCGTTATTTTTATTGTGTCCATGTAATGATTTACATCATTACATCAGTGGGTAGAGGTTACCTGTGATAACTAAATTAGTTATTTAATTACATAACATTAACGTACAATCACGCCTGTATTCCCCGAAGCGTTAGGCAGAGGTGTACCTACCTATGTTAGGCAGAGGTGTACCGACCTATGTTAGGCAGAGGTGTACCTACCTATAGTACACCCACATTTTTTTTTATTATTTTATAAACTAGTGCTTGACTGCGATCCATCATCATCGATCACATTTCGCTAGTTACGTAATTAATGCATTTACATATTTTATGTTTGTAATTGGTATATTTTTTCAGTTATGTTATTGTGTTACTTGTGTATGTAAATAATCACCTGACGTGGAAATAAAATAATTAAAAAGTTATCTGCAGTAAACCGCATAAATATGTTTGCACTTCTCCATTTCCGTTTACCTGATTGCAAAGAAGGGTTATGTTTTTAAGGACATGATCTTCAGTCCTCACTGACTTCCAGTTACTTTGTATTGGCTCTTGGCTCCGTTAACGTAGTCAAGTTACGTTAATTGCTTAATAAATCGCTGTATGACGCAATTAACACCTGCTTATTACGACGCAGCAGGAGATGGGACCCTGTTCTTCCAGATATAAACCAGAGATTGTCACGAAAGTGAAATGCTCCTCTATAAATATTAAAACTAGCTACATATCGTTTCGTCAGTCTCGTACATCTACTTTAAATAACTAATAACGAACCGAGTGAAAGGTGGGCGTCACTAGTATGTCCAAAAATATTAAAATGGGATTTTTTAATACCTAATCAATTTTCGACCGTTAACCACAGATTGCTTTAACTTTTTCGTCTCTATAGTGTAGTTTAGTTGCGACCTGTTCGACTAACTTCAGAAAATAGTGTTTAACGAGAGTTTCACATAAAATGACTGATGTTTTTTTTTTTTTTTTTGTATGCCGTTTGAGGCCTGTGGCTGGCCAATTGATCGGATAGGGCCCTTCTCTACGTAAAGAAGCTCAACCAATGTTAGACTTAGTTTTTTTTTTCTTTTTAATAAATCACCATGCGTCATCCGTGCGGTTATTACCTATTTCATTTACAAGATCGTTTTCCACTTTTTGAACCAGAACAGCAATGAGCACATTTTGTATTTTAAGACTAAATGTTGGGATCCTCCTGGGCTAACGGCCCGCTCGGGCCGGGGGCCCGTGGCATTTTGCCCAACCTGCCACCCTATTGTTACGCGAGTGGCGTTAGAAGTAGAACACGGCACTCACGCATTTGATCTTTTAACAGCCAGGAGTGGCCGGCCGTCCGTGTCTTTTAGTCTGTGCTAAATAAATGTATTTTCTTTCTTTCTTTAGTTCCGATTTTGGCAGTTGGCTACGTGCCAAAAGATTTGTACCGTTGTACGAAATGCTTTGAAAGATACTGACACTTTTCAGGCTCTAGACTAACTCCATATTTCTATTGTTGCAGTGATGGTGTGAGACCGTATGGGTCTGGCCGCGGCGCTGCTGGAGGCGGCTGCGCGCGGCGATGCGGCCCGGCTGGCGAGCCTGCTGGCCGCCGACGCAAGAGACATCAATGTCACTGACGAGGTAAATACATAAAGATCTCTTCAGCACGAGGCGCTTCAGGGATACTCCATATTTACTCGTACCCTGGCATGGGGTACCGCTGAAGAGCATAGCAACCACTAATCTTAAGGTTGGAAGTAGGGCTACCATCGGTCAGGATTTGTCCAGATTTTTAGTCCCCAGTTCGGATCTTATCCAGCCTTGCCATTTGTCCGGGCCTTCGACATAAGGGGATTTATTTTGAAAACAAAACAGATATGTGACTAAATGAATAAGTAATGTAAAAATAGTGATTTAAAAGTAAAATGGCCAACCTTTCTTGCAAATATCCGGCTTTTTGTCAGGACTTTTCAAATTACGAAAGGTATCTGTTGTTGCCACACTTTCAACTGAATTCGTAAACCGCATCAGCGTGCGTTGGACCTTGCCGTTGATGCCGATCGTTGATGCTACGAGTATGATAGGTATAGGCCGACAAATAGCGGCAATCACAGGGTTAGCTCCTATATTTTTCCTAGGGTACTGACTCTACTTCTGACAAACATGGCCCCTATAAATGGAGAGACTTAGGTATAATACGTATCGAAAAACTGGGCTTCGTGAGAGATTCTTCAAAGTAGAAAACATATTTCGCTTTAGTTGGCGCCATTTGATAAGATAAGAAGACTAATGATTGCCTTCAACAGTTTCATTTATAGCTACTTTAAAAAGGTGTGAATTCTACAGCCTGTTTAATTGACCTTTCATCATAACACGTTTCTTTTAGTTAATTTATGAAACTCACTTTAATGTGGAGCATGACTTAGATAGATTGTTTTACTCAACTTCAACAGGAAACGCGTCAGTAATAAGATTTCTGACCGAGATTTATCTTCTTTGTCAGAATAAATAAATGGATTAGCTGTCTCGAAATACATAAAACATGGTTCATACTTTTTTTGTCAGTCGTATCGGATGCGTACCGCCCACGCGCTAATAGGAATAAAGAGCTCACTTTTTATATTATTTTTACGAACAGGCAACACAACGAAAGTGTTACCACAACAAAAATAACAACAAACAACCTCACAATAAAACCGACGCACAAAAGGATTTATATTTAATACAAAAGGCAATAAATTGTATTTATGATAAATGGCGGGAGGATAATAAACGTTAGCGCGTTATTTCACCCAACAATGTCAGCTGCGTTCCATTCCACGCAGTAGCATCGTTCAACATCGAATCGGCACCCAACCGTGAACAAATTAATACCTCGCGAAATTAATGTAGCTATCAAGCGAGCCAATTTAAGTCCTAAATCATCATAATAAAGTTTGTAATTCAACATCATCTTAAGTGATTCTATAAAGCGTTTTATTTATGGCCACTGTGTTCCCATCGTCCACATAGTTGTCCCTTTCGGAATCGATTAATAAATAATTAAAATGCATCGATATATCGTGCGTCGGTGCCGATTTATCTACTCGTGTCGCTACAGGCTGGTTGGATATTGTAATTTGTATGCTCAGTTTATAAAGAAATAAAAAACTTCAGGCAGCTGTGCAGATTGTGCCCGACAGACAATGTTTTCAGCATCCATCGGTCCATTCGTCATACAAGAGTTCCGCCTCGTAGTTAATAAGTAATTAATTTAATTAATGGACATGGAGTCTAATCGACTACTCGGGCATAAGATGTATTTGCAAGCAAAGCTGATTAGTTGTGGGCTGGATTTATTAGAAATTAATGTGAGAAGCTGTTTCAATTTTGTAAAAGAAGACTAAAGATGATTTTGTAGAAAGTTTAATTGCTTTTTGTGCTTGACGAAACGGTCACAATAATAGATAATTTGGTTAACAAAAATGATGTTTCTTGCGTTTAAAACCGTAATCACTTCGGTTTTGTTCACTACTCGCTATTGTGCCAAAATGGCAGCTTTCAACAACTTTTTGCAGCAAATAAAAAGTAAACAATCGTAATTGTCCATCCATAGATATTACAAGAGAGCTAATTCCCAACTAGCAATTTTCTCTTGCGGATATGCTGATTTAAGAACTAAGGTGTTACAGCAGATTTACTTGTGTCTAGACTATGACAGTACATCTTATAAAAGCATGATCTAAGGCATTTTGAACTAAAAGAATACTAACACTTAGTACGTGCTCTTATATATGTCTATAAAGAATCGTTGTAACACATTTATCAGCACAGTTGTCTTACAAGTGCATTTTTAAAGAGCAATTGCTCTTGAATATTATTTGTACTTAAAAAATCATCTTAAAAGTACATTCTTTCTTAGTAGAGTCTACATTGAGTGTTTTATAACACTTATGACCTTAATAAACTTTTACATAAAACTACTATAAAGCCAAGTTGTAAGTGTGAATTAAGTGTTCTCTGAGTCAAATTAAAGAGAAGACGACTAATAGTAGAGCTCTATCAGAATATTTTGTCTTTTAAAAGACTTGTGAATACTTTATTAAGAATGTCCGCCATTATATTCGTGTAAACATTGCTAAGTGTTTGTAACAGTTAAGCATGGAGTTTGAAAAATGTAAAAGATTTAAAAGAAGTGGAGCATATATAGGAATAAAATTAAACAAAAATAGACGGACTCACAGAAGAGGCTACTTGGTACTAGTAGAACTACGATAGACAACGATGGAGCCAGTAAATCGTTCGATGGTTCCGTACAAAAACAAGAAGATAGCTCTGAAGACTTTGAACTGGCAGATTCTATTCTTAATTCTGGTTCTGACGATAGCGATGAAAGTGAATGTGAAACAAAAACAACGGATTACGAAAAAAATATACAATTTCGTGAAGAAATCAAAATATGTGCTGTTCAGAATAATATACCACACTCGGCGTTTAATGAACTTTCTGTGATTATTAATAAAAGAATCGAGCACATACTACCCAAAGATGCCCGAACTTAGTTCCAAACAAGCGGACAAAAAATACAGATAGACACAATAGGGACAGGGCTTTATTGTCATAACAGCTTAAGAAAACAGTTGGAAAAATTGTTTTTGAACACGAACTTGTTTCTGTTCCCAATAACCTTTCACTAAATTTTAATATTGACGGCTTACCAGAGGTAAGCCGTCAATATTAAAATTTATAACAGCTCTAGACAACAATTTTTGCCAATCCTGTGCAGTATTTCTGAAATTCCATGCTCTCCATTAGTACTGTCTAAAATGTACTGTGGTAGGTGAATATTCACCGGTGTCTTGAACTGTCACATTCCGAGAATTTGACTGTCCTAAAAGAAACGACAGTGATTTTCGGTCAAAAAAACGAAGAACACCATAAATTGGATTCTCCGTTTCTAAAACTCAATATCGATATGGTAGACATTCCTGTGTGTGATTCACTTCACTTGATTGATCTTGGCGTTATGAATTCGGCATAAAATAATTTATTTACATCGCTTTGAACTAATATGAAATGAAATGGCTTTTGAGGTTTTTTTTTTTTTTTCTGGTGGGAAATCATCAAATGAATGGGTCATCATCGAATGACCCCTCCCGCTTTGGGTGGAGCGGAAGGGAGTGTCAGACTCTTACTGACTAAAACCCACCCATGTTCCTTCCTTCGCCCTTTATGTTCCGGGGTAGCGGTAACCCTTTCGGACAATCCCGCTGAATGGCTTTTGAGGTTCATTGGCGTTAAACCATGATGTGTATCCACAAGCGAAACATTTTTGGGAAAGAATAAAGTGAGTTACGGTCCAGAGCCACTTCCTCTTCTTGAGCAATCTCATTTTTTTTTTTACTCAAAAAGCAGTCAAAATCCATTATGGTAACCATTATACTATCGTGACATGGCCGGGGATCAATATCCACTATAAAAAAGAGTTAATAAAAATATTTTAAAACACACACACTTAATAGTAGGTACCCACTTACCCACCCATTAGGTACATATATACTTATGCACGTTTGGCTCACCTAACATTAAACCTACCACAAACTGGTAATTTGTATGCCATGGTTTAAAAAGGAACCCTAAATTTATTAAATGGCTGCAAGTAGTTACCTTATGTAAGTGCTCAATAAGACCAAAAGGTTTAAAATCAACTTAGGTAGTGTGAAATAAGACATTTTAGTATTAAGCTTATCTTAGAGAAGAGTAATTGGTCTTATAAATCTCTAATGGCGTCAGTTTTTATTTTACAAGTAATTAATATTTTTTTAAATAATATTCTAAATACATAATGAAGTGGGCCTGTGAAAATATTTCACTTTATTCCGCAAAACATTCGAAGAAATGTACACCGCAAGTTATTTATGTTCATAGACACATAACTATCAAGCAAATTAAATAAATGATTACAGGAAATAAAAATACTACTATTACAAATGATACTTCAATGAGTTGACAACTTTTTTTTATTCCAATAGCGCTCGCGCACACTCTTTCGGCCGTTGTGATAAATACTCCTTTATTGAGCTTCCATAGAGCAACATAAGGGGAATTACACTTACAAGGGCAGTCGTAAGAGCGCTCTAAGTCCTATTTTCCCTCAAACCATGCCATTATAAAACCATTATAAGTTATTGTATTACAAGAGCAGTAACAAGATTATTGTAAGTGTAAAGTAATCTTCAATAAGAGCGTTATAAGTTGACTCTAAGTGAGAATTCTCTTATAAAGTGCGCCTAAATCGACACTTACAGTTGTTTGTAAGTATGCTAAAAGAGTAAAAAAATATAGGTCTTGGGACACTTGTAAGTTAAAATTTTGCTAGTTGGGTTGGATCCCACGGCGCAGCGTCATCAATCAAAGTACCTACCTACCTAGCTAGGCCCAGTTTTTCTAACACAACCATCAACCATTTTATTTTTTTCTTATTGTTTTATAAAATGACCGCTGAGAACAGCGTACAAGCAATTAAAAATAGAACACAGTAATTACGTCTTATTCTGTAACAATTTTATTTCAAATAAAGATTTACCGTTAATTACAATAATAACAGACAATGCGGTGATTAAAAAACGTGATGTCGTTGCTCTCGTACATACACGCGTTAAATTAAATAATGAAGGTGTTAAATTTTTTATTGTTAATTATTTTGTATGCATGTACTCGTTACTGGCGGCATTTAAGAAGAATGTTTCATTTAAAAGCTTTCATTAGGTATAAGGTCTAGAAACAGTTCTTGTGCTACTTTTTGCAACCAACTTTTTTTCAACATCTCTACCTCTATCATAGGTTTTATAGCTAGATAACTATATTATGCTTGCATTTAAACCTAGACCAGACTATTGATATTTTGTAGTAGATATAGAGTGTAATAATAGGCACGGAAATGCAATTGTTCTAACGCAAGTAAGCTAAGCCAAAGGTCAGCTACTGCATCGTGTTAGCATCGCGATTCGCGACCTCTTTGCCACCGTATCGCAGCTACATCGCATCGGCGCAAACATTCGTTTTAAGCAAGCCTTAATTCACAGGAAGTGTTATACAAACCTAACGCAACAGGACGTATAACATTATTTAGTTTGATAACTCATAAATAACGTGTTTCGAAGAAACAGGTGACACCAGGCCCTCGTTAAAATACAAATCCAGTAGTCGCCCGCCATTTCAAATTGTTGACATAACACGATTCGTGCGGAAACTAATAATTTCGTGTTCTCCTACGGAAATGATTGATCATGGCGTGTGTTTATTCAGCCTTGTATGGTCAGTGTGTTCGACTTGAGTAAGCGTTTGACATAATCAGGGATCTTGACAGTATTTTAATGCTTAGCAGTTACAGTGTTGCCAGTTATATTGCCTGGCTTAAGATTCTTGCTTGTTTATTTGACGCTTGTAAGAAAGTTGTTTGACCGTAAATTGTGAATTGGCTTTATAGTCTCTGGGCTTCTCTTTCTATGGAGAAAATGATGAAGTCAGCTTGAAAGTTTTTATCTTTACTTTGAATTGACAATCTTTGAATTTTTATTTTAAATTCTTATTTATGTTTCATAAAATTTTATGCACTGAAACGTAAGTAGGTTCACATTACAACGTTATAATAATGGTATATTTCTGGGGTTCAGAAATATAAACCTTATGACCTACTACTAAAACTGCAATTGATTATATCTTCGAACCCATGCGAGTTTATTTTACGCCTTCCAATAGGTTATAAAATTTTATGATTGAAATATAATAATAACCTACTACCTACTTACATAATTTCGACCTAAAGAAAACCTCACGACTTTATTCATGCGAACCTCAACCACCTATTGAGATAAGTAACTAGAAGTTCGTAAGAAAGATTTGCTTTATGTAGTTTCCAGAAAATTAATGCGGGATATTCGGACCCTGAGAAAAATAAACCTGAAGACCAATTCCCGTAATTAAAAACGTTCAAAATCTAGTCGCAGTCTCATCTCGGCGACAAACAAATGTCAAAAACTTGTCAGAATGTAGGGAAATTAAACGCATTTTTGACAGATTGAGACTGAGATCAGACTGTGAACGTTCTTAAATTTACGAAAATTGCCCCTGACTGAAGACTTAAAATCAGTACCAGAAAATTTCATTGATTTTGATCGTATCGATAGAAACCTATGGTAGAAGAAGTAGACAACTAATTAGTAGTAGAACCCTCAGGTAGGAACCAAGCCGTGAATATATCATCTTCGTAAATCGTAGACAACCCGACGCTGTCACTTGCAAGCAAACAAAAAAAAGTGAAGCGCGAAGATAAATAATTTGTAAAACCAGCCAGTAACTTATTAAACCAGTTTGAACTACAGCGGTGTTCTTACTTCTGATCCAAAGAGGTGGCCGTCTTAAAGTTTCCAAACAATTAATGTATTCACAATCAGCATCGTTATCTCCTGTCATCTTTGAGCAACCGAGCCTCCCTCACCGGGTGCTCGAGATCATTAAAAAACTAGTCCGTTCAGTGGACCGGTCCCTCTTGTTACGCACACTATTTTATTTTGTTGGACCCCACTTTATCTATTCTGCATCTGTGGTGTCAAAATAACTTTGTTTCTAAACGATTCGACGAAGTGGTATAGAAATCGGTTGAGAACAAAGTCGCCGAGATTGGACAAACTGACAAGAAAATCTATATTGATGGACTTCTACATGAATGCAGTAATATCTTTTAGCTATACATGCATTAAATTTCGTCCATTATATTTGGCATTCAAACACGTAGCTACATAATTCGCAATTCGATATGCAATGCACATTACGTAATAGGTACCTGTTATAGAATTAAAGCTTATGGGCATACGTTGTAAAGGCTAAAAACCATATTAGGAAACAAGTAAGAGCCAGTTGGCTCTCAAAATTTCGTTGGAATATGAACCTCAGTACAGTACCTCTATCCGTACCTACAACTCAAAAATACGAAAATAACTGTATCGCTGCTGTCACACATACCTGAAGGAGAAGGTTGCTCCACAGTCCTTGGATGATTAGAAGACCTAGACCGAGATCTAACTATAATTCTCACTTAAACTTTTGGGCTAGTTTTTTTCATTTCGACTATTGTAAAGTGCTTAATATTAAAATGACGACTTAGCACCGGAATAAGTTATCAGTTTTGTATAAAGAACTGCATTTCGACACCTAACAGTTAGGTTCTTAAAATTATAAAACTGGCTCGGGGATTTCAAATTCATTTCAGCCGAAAGACGTCCACTGCTGGACATGGCCTCCCCCAAGCACTTCCACTTCGACCGGTTTGTGCTTATGCCCCATGTAAAGAAAAAACTTGTTTTGTTATTAACTGAAATAAATTCAAGCAATAGATATTGTCGCTAACCCTGACTACACTCAAGTTCAATCCGTATGTCAAAGCTAATAAGTCATTGGCCATGTATTTGAGATGCGCGGTCACGTCCCAGACTCCGCGACTCATTTAAATTGACTTGTGATGCTAAAGGAGATTTATACATAGGTACTGGCTGTAACGGTAGGTGGCATCATACAACATCAGTCAGGAACTCAAAAGCTCAAAGCAAATCTAAACTAAAGAAAAAAGATATGATTTTTGTATGTTTGTTTGTTACGCTTTCATGCTATAACGGCTGATCGGATTTGGATGAC